>OX392528.1:46553321-47154571 GCA_947623455.1 Mimachlamys varia
AGGTACGGTCGTAGGCCGGTTGTTTTTCTGCGGGGACATAAAACGAAATATACTCAACCAAATAAACTGGAGGACCTTCGTATCACATACCTCGATAGTTTTACAGGGGAATTTGGTTGAGAAAGATTTCAATGCAAAATTTGCCGTTTGGGTACCGAGACTCGAGAACCAGGGAAAATTGACGAAGATTATATATTATAATTATGTAAGTTTGTTTTGCTTATGGACTTTCTCTTATAAAAAGTCAACATTTTCCAAAAACAGTTTTTTTTCTCGTATGCATGTTTTAGAAAAAGGATGTTCAATGCATAGCCGAAAAAGAAACATATGTCAGCGTGTTTGTTTTTGTGCTTTGATTGGTCAAGATATAAAACTAACATAATAATGATTTTCAACTGTGTTTTCGTTGTTAATATTTATCAAACGTGTCCAAGCTTTCATTGTAATTGAAGTTCAGATAAAGTGTTTGCACTGCTCAAGATATTGAAGCCCAACTACCCAAAACAATACCAAAATGTGGCCTTTTTTGTTTAAGATCGCATGGCTTAACGTCTCTCTTCTTCTAATATCCCCGTGGGTGTAATATTTCAAATGTTTAGGTAGACAGACCATGTTTACAGAATCAAACAACATTCTTCATGAGATCTATTGTAGATATCTTAAGATTTGACAAGATGTACAAAAATTTCAACTTTGATCTTTGAACAAATACAATGCATGTAGAAGGACCAGAGTTACACTTAAATAGGTGTGGGCTGGTGGTTTTATGGAATTTCATCATGAATGGGTGAACTCAATACATAACTGTGGAAATGTTCTTAACTGTAGGAACGCGAGGAAATGCAATACACCGTCAGTTATTATACATGTATACTAAGTACTTGTATTGATATGTTAAGCCAAAATTCAATGTTTACAGTATACAAATGGTAATAAAAGCACTTTTTGACTATACTCACAACTTTACTCATTTACTGCAAAAGTATTAAATCTGAAGATAATGATTAAACAAAGTAAAGGCGTTAATGACTCTTAACTGATTTTGGCTTTGAGAAATAATCAGGCTTATATGAAAATGTCAGATGTTCCATGTTTGGCAACTGTGCTTTGATAATAAAACTTTAGTGCCCTATCTCCTTTCTTTGTATTCTAGATATGTTAAACTGTTTTACTATACTATACTATAGCGTCTCATTTTGATTTTCATCTGCAGTTAAATGACAAGCTACTACAGGGGTTCCTTACATATGTATAATATGCATACATACTGTTTGCTGTACTGATATGATCAACTATGATTGGGTTGCCTGAATGACATAACTATATTAAATGACTATGGGGCAGAATATCATAAATGTTGTAAAAAAAATATGTGTATATATTTCTATACTGTAATTCAATCATCTATACAATTCATGTGAATGAACTCATGTGAATAAACCATGACAAATGTTTTAACGGACAAAAATCCATAGGATCATACACAGTTCGGTTATTTGAATAGCACAAACTTAAAATCAAATATAAGTTTAATACATTCATATTACATAACGATTACGCTGCCATTTTGATCAACGTTGATAGGCCTCCGTTATGTTGATGATACTGACTGCCCATCGACACTGCGTGTGTGGCAGGTTTACGGGTTTTTAGCGTAATATCAGTATTTCTATTGATCCATTTAACATAATAATATGTTGTTATGTCGAATTGCAAATGTTTTTTAATGATGACACACTCATTTATATAAATGGTGTAATCAGTTTTCTATCACCAAAGGTTGTGTAACCTCTATATGGTACATACCAAAACTTCGACACTCGCAGGGAAATAATCATTTTCACTTCACATGCGCGCTTGTTACTTTCCCGGGATCTACAAATCTCACGCGACACTGGCATCGTCGGTCTTCGGTTGTCGTCGGTTTCATTGTCCAAAAACAAAGTTGTTTCAGTAAGTTAACCTGAGTTCCCTTTGACCTATCAAACTTTTAACTTCATACAGTGCCTCCTTACTTAGCTTTTACTCCGGGTTGCCCTTTAGGTCTGAATGTCACAGATCAAGGTCACAGTAACTATAAATAGAACCGACATCAGAAATACGATTTTCGTACAATAACTTCAGTTTGCTTGGACCTATCAAACTCAATCTCCAAACAATACTTCCTTACTAGAAGCTCTTATGCGCGAGTGCTCTTCAGGTGTGAAGGTCACAGATCAATGTCACTATTATTGCAAGAGCATATGCATCCTATCAATTTCAATACACTGGAAGTAGTTGCTTTGGATTTCTCGTCAAATTTGAAACTCACTGATCAAGGTCACAGTTACTATAACCAACATACGATATCGAAGTAAGGTTGGGTAGTGCTATAAATAGTAGAATGCTAACTGTGGGCGCCAAAATGGCAGCACCTGTTGAATGTTCCCCGGGGAGTTGAGAACGATATTGTTTGGTTGCTAAGGCCGTAAAACCACGGAAAAAAATTGTGAACCGCTTAGAGACGGCTTTGAAGGTCTTGATAAAGCGGTATATAAGAACCTCGAATTATTATTATTATAATTGAACAAATTTGTGTTACACGTATGCTAAACAAACAAAACACACGAAAGATGTGACGGAATGTTTTCGTCTGTATGGCGATAAAGAATATTCATTTATATATTCCCATAAATATAATATTTTTCTGTATTAAGGACAGCTACACATTTCACATTACCATTTGTATTTTGCGTTTATCAACTAAAAGAATAGTAGATACTATCCTTTCGTACAGTGAAGTTTTTTAATTACTAACAGGAAGAAAACATTGAAATTCAGAAGATCGGAGATGTAAGTATGGTGTTAAATGTTTATTACATGATAATGATTATTTATTATCTGATGTGACCCTTACACCATTGATAGATGAGCATTTACAAATGACTATACGAGAAATGTTATTAGATATTTAATTGAACTAACAAAAATGTGTTATTGTAACATTCATAGCATATTGGAAATGTGAAGCGAAATCAAAGCAATAATAAAATTGGTATGCAAACAAACAAAACTGCCGGCGGAAGAAATATAGAGCAAAAAACGTATCGCCGCTTAAAATGTCCAAAAGTCTAATTGTACATGTATGTGAAAAAGATATTGTGTGAAAGACAAACGATGAAAAACGATATATTTAGTTCTGTGAAGTTGGTTAAGAAAGAAAGGTTGACTTGAAAGTCGCTCAGTTCGACATTTGACCAAAAAAAAACGACATTCGGAATTACAAATAAGAAGAAATAGTTCGGGACGTCAACTCTATGTTTGAATGTTAAGCTGCTCGAAATACGACATCAAAACATACAGATTTGAATGTTGCGCAACTCGGTATTCGACATTCAACATTTAGAAGAACATTTGTACATTGTTCATTAAACTGTGCTTCCTTGATGGCAGTCTTTGCATGGGATTGCTCTTCAGGTCTTAAAGTGATAGATCAAAGTAACTATTATAGATAAAACTGAAATCCGAAAAAAAAGTTTCTGTATGATAACTTGAATTCCTCATGGCCCCTTCGATTCTTGTCGTTTTAAACGAATGCCCTTCTTGACAACAAAGACGACACATCAATTTGTGTGGAATTCTTTTTCGACAGAATACAAATACAGATTAAGCCCACAGTTGTTAAAAATTTGTCTTTTACTCGAAAAGACTACATTTGATTGCTTCATGATTTTGAGTGTTTTAATAATCATAATCAAGAACGTTTCAGAAATCGCTTAAGAAAGTGATACATTATTTTTTGTTGCCTCGTCTGTATGGCGATAAAGAATAATGGAGATAAAGAATATTTATTTCTGTATTCCCATTAAAATAATATTTTTCTGCACTAATGACAGCTACAATGTACACATTGTACGTAATCACTTGTATTTTGCGTTTATCAATTGAAAGAATATTTGACAGTATCTTCGTACAATGAAGTTTGTTAATTACTAACAGGAAGAAAACATTGAAATTCAGAAGATCGGAGATGTAAGTATGGTGTTAAATGTTTATTACATGATAATGATTATTTTTTATCTGATGTGACCCTTACATCCTTGATAGATGAGCATTTACAAATGACTATACGAGAAATGTTATTAGATATTTAATTGAAAAAATTGTGTTATTATAATTGTTATTGTTATAGCATATTGGAAATGTGAATCGAAATTGAAGAAATCAATCTCGTTTGATCTTGACTAGCAAACGCAAAAAATATGGTTGAAGAGTAGGAAGCTAAAGTGCTTTTATTCTAGAGCCCCCACCCCCTCCGGTTTCACTATTTATATTTGTTATTTTGAATGGCAATTGTATATTTTCTGTTTTACAATGAAGTCTTTTGTATTTACCGACAGGAAGAAATCAAAGAATATACGCAACATGATGTAAGTATTTTGTCAAGCATTTTTATATAGTGATGTCAAATCTTTCACTTTTTTCTATCTACATTTAAGACAGCAACACATTAGAATAGCTGACAATTAGGTATACAAATATTTATATTTCAAAATCACGTAACCGTTTTTGTATTGCCCTTTTCAATTGAATGAATTTTTAATATTCTGTTTGATAACTAAGTATTTTATATTTACCGACAGGAAGAAAACAAAGTGTATACGACACATGAAGTAAGTATTTTGTCAAGTATTTTTATAACGTGATGTTCAAATGCTACTCTCGCATGATTAATACATTAGATGAAACGTTGCTGTCGGCTTATATTTTTTGATATGCGTTATCTCTGCATCAGTAACATATAAGGATGTGCTCTGTTCATGCATAGGATAAAATATAACAGAAAACCAAAATATTTAAATGGAAAATCTGTCAAAAATGACGGCAAAAATCGTCTCGACTTATTGTACAAAGGAATTTTTCTTGTTGCAAAAGATATGAAACTAAATAATACGAACCAATTTATACAAAGATGGGAGATCAAATTTCGGCATACAAATACATACTATCAGATATTGCAAACTCGTATGAATATAATATGGACAATAAGATTTCATTTATTCTTATAAAACGGAGGAAGTGGAGAATATAGCTTGTGATAAATGTTAGGAATGTTATATGATTAGACGCCTATTTTGGTTGTGTCGGATTTTTTTCTGTTAGCAAACTGGCTGCATATGCATATTGTATCCACATACACTGTGGATGCCTGCCAGTACGAATTACTTCCCTTGTCCTAATAAAAAACGTGTTTATTCAAGTTATAAAATTTGTTTGATAATGGTTGTAAAATAAATAAAGTTAACATTTTAATATCAAAGCGATCTAAGACTTATTAGAGATAAAAGCATAAAAGTTAAAAACATAAATTAGCCTATGCGAGAAAAGGGAAAATGTATTTATTAAACTGTCATGGAAAATCAATGGGATATTGAATTATATTTGGAAAAACGTGTAATTGTAAAAGAAATTGCAATAGCATATTTGAAATGTAAATCGAAATTTAATAAAAATAATTAGATCACCACCCAAACGAATCAATGCCCGCGAAAGAGATGTTATGAGAACAACTTATTACCTCATAAAATATCCTATTTCTAATTGAACGTAAGATAACTAATAAGGTGCGTGTCCGAGAAATAAGGAAGAGGCGGACATACACCAGAATAAGAAAATATGAGTGATACCAAAATAAAAAAATAAAAACAGTCAATGACAATTTACCGATTTCAGATTTATTAAAGCAATGAGTAATGTTATCGGCTTCCTAAATCATAAGTTTTTACTTTGGGTATCATCTTGACTATCCCAAAGATGCAGCACGTATGGTGTCGCTTTAAAAAATTGAGACTTCAACAAAAGTGTAATGCTTACGTAAGGAAGAATCAGCCCATTATGAAACTCTTTTATTTCACTCCAAGTAAGCATTATGAATCTACGTTATCAATCATAAGGCATGGTAATGCCCTGTTTGTACATATATGGCATCTCTTTTGCAGAATACAAGTACAGAGAGTCAGCAGACAGGTGTAAGTATTTTTTTTTCTTTTACTCGACAAAATAAATTTTATGGTTTTGAATTTTTTAGTAATCCTTAACAAGTATGTTTCAGAATTCCAGTAGGAAGTAAATATTCACTGTTTGCTCACAAACACAAACGTGATTGAGTCTTACGGAATATGCTGAAATATAAATAAACCTCGTTAAATATTAATAGTTGAGATCAGGCCCCAGGAACACGAAACAATCAGATGTTTGTCGCCAATCATACATAACGTCACCTATGATTAGATTTGATTTGATCTGATTTATTGGTTAAATCTCATCCTAAGAAAATAAAAGATTTAAAATCATGTTTTTATCTTGGTATTTGAATATTGCTATTGTTTTTGAGTTACATTAAAAATGTCAGTGTATTGCCAAATTTAAAAAATGAAATATTAATGGAATCGAATCATAGATTTTTATCTTAATGAATGAAAATATTGTAATGACCAGGAATAGCGTATGTATTAAGGCATCAAGTTGACACTGTTAACAATGTTGATATTCAAATGAAAAGTCAGGTGTTGGTAGGCAATTGATTGACTACTGTACTTATGCATCAACACATTCATAAAAGAATGAAATTATTGTTTTTAGAGCATACGTTTGAGAGTGTTTTGTTTGGTCTTAAATTACACAGGGTTTAACGTCTTTTTAACAGATAAGGAAATCAACATTAATGTAAATAATGTAGGTTCGCTAAAGGCAGTAAACTGGTATTGTGCTTAATTTAATACGGACCTGATGCCGACTAAATATTGCTTCCTCAGTGAAATAGCACAGTATTCATCTCGGATACAACTTACTAACAACGTGTGATGCTTCAGTATTAATTTATCTACGCATAATATACCAAAATGGTAAAACAGGGTTCTAATAGCGCTTTTACGGTGATATAGGTTCTTCTTGTAAATGTTGATATCATTACAATAAATCACAAAAAAATGACACGCTGCTTTTCCAAGCAAAGGAATGATGCCTATGACGTCCTCTTTAGGCCCCGGCAAATTCGGATTTTCACATCCTAAATATGTTTACGGATATTCTTTTGCATTACGCATGCATTCAATAAGGCAAAAGTTTGCTGACTTTGTCGACCATACATACCCTACTGAAAATAGAGAATACCGAAGCGTTAACAAAATCATAATTCGAACTCAAAATCGATTACACTAGGGGCAAAATATCAACAAAGGAAATATTTACATTACATAAACGTACAGGAGAATAGCATCAGGTGTTCCTGATGTGTAAGCGTTTTCTGCTTCATCGACGAAGACCGCCATGCAAATCTTTGTCTCATCTAAACATCAAGTTCTAAAAATGAGAACCGAGTCATCATTGTAAATCGCAACAAATAACCACACTAATGAGCATACTCAAAGAGTCAATCTTCATATCACTTTAAGATAAAGAATATTTCTCAATGAGACAACGATGACGACCATAGAACTTGGCCATAGTTCTGATCAGCTTGTATATCTCGAATCCTTGTGTTGTTAGTCTGTTAGTCGATCACGAAAATCACGATATTTAGAGCAAGCCCTAGAATATCGAATCAACTGCGTCATGCAAACACCATAGGTTGGAGAATTTGAGATAAAAGACACAACAGACTCTCCTACATCAGCTTCTTACATCGATCTTTCCTTTAACTATGACCAACAAGGACAACTTACTAGTAAGCTTCCATTTTTCGATCGTGAACTGTCCCTTTCTTGATAGTTACACACCTGCTTCTCCACCCTATTGTGTTTACATTCCTTATTTAAGGCTTATTGTTATATCAGGATTTTCGTGATATATAGCAACTGCTGACACAATTTTTTTCAGCACAGGGATTCGAGAGATGCAGATTGATGAAAAAAATGGGCAAGTTTTATGGTCGCCATCTTGATTTTATCGAGAAATATTCTGTATCTGTGTGTGATATGAAGATGGACGTTTTTGAGTGATTGACAATGAGGACGATGTACTTTTACAGAAGTCTCTAAGTAGACCATTCCTTTGCTCATATTTTGCCTCTAGTTTAATAGATTTTGAGTTCGGATTATGGTTTTGTAGACGCTTTGGTATTCTTTTATTTTTAATTATTTTTTTTATTATTATTGAAAGTTGGTTGGGGGTGGGGGGGGGGGGGTTACAAAAGTGTTAGCCTATAGAAAGGTAAATTACAAATGTAATGTAGTAACTCAGTATCAAATAAAAAATGTGTGTAGTAAATATGCATTTTAAGCAAGTTGGCTCAAACGAGTAAACTTGTAGAATGGGGTCTTATAGACACCCAATACACACTTAATTTAGGACAGCAATTTTACTAATCATTAACAAAAAATGTAATAAATATATATCCCTTCTCTAACATATTACCACTTGTTTATAAGTCATTGGCAGTGGATGATATCTACTCATCTGTACATGTTAATGATACCCCAAAAACGAAGTAAGAAGTAAACTGCATGTCTGTCTGTCTTTCATCTTGTTCGGATATCTCCTCAGCATGTTTATTAAAGGTATTTTAGTGACCATGTGTATATGTGCATGTAGTTTGTTTTAGCTTAAATTTTGGTTACTATTTAGCCAGGTCACTATACACAGGATTTTTGTAAGATTTCAATCTTTTGAACTTGGTCAAGAGGTAAAACTTATCAATGCCCTCAATTTAACTCCTTAGGTATGATTCAATTACTTATTCAAAAGTTATGGCCGATTAAAGTTCAGAAATTTAACTATTGATTAGAGTTTTCAATGATTAACCGGTTAACCGTCTTTAACGTCAGTAACCGATTATTAATTTCAGTAACCGGTTAATCGCAAATTTTATCAATGTATATATAAATACGTGTTTTTGTGCGTCTAATTCGAAAATTTCGTTCGATAGTCCCGCTTGTGTTATCTCCCTTATATTTTGTCATTTAATTAGGTCAAGGTGATTAAAACCATAAATTGACAGAAAGATTAAAACTAATCAGAAGCCACCCACTTGTTGCTTTGACAACTCAAATTTACACATCAGGCATATCCCGAGAGCCTCTTGTGTTTTGGTTTCATTTCGTCTTTTTGATGATATCCGTTGTTGTTATACATATATAATTGTTTATCTGAATTATTAAATATTTCTAAATATCATGTTTTTTGGTGATCAAATTATAGCTCTCGCTTTTCGAAGCTAGTAACAATGTCACAACAAAATGTGTTTTTGTTCAAAACTATTTGGTTTGAATTTCATTATTATCAAAACTTGAATACGTCCTTCATAAATTAAGGGTGTTCTACGCATACGCATTTATACAAATGGGTTCCCTCCGTCCGTCCGTTCGGATTCGCTTTCCGGGCAATCTTTTGAAGGAATGGCTGAATTTTGATGAAACTTACTTTGTAGACATATAACATATAACCCCTCGCTCAAGTTCGATCATTGGCATATTTCGCGCATATTTATTGCGGCAACTGTGACTTAATGGCTGATTGCTTTCCGGACAATATCTTTTGAAGGAATGATTGGATTTTGATGAAACTAGCTTGGTAGACTTATAACCTAAACCCCTCGCTCAAGTTCGAATATCGGGATATTCCGCGCATATTTATTGCGGCTGCAGTGACCTGATTCGCTGATTGCTTTCCATATGATATCTTTTGAAAGAATGATTGGATTTTGATGACAGTTGCTAAGAAGACTTATTACCTTACCACTCGCTCAAGTTCGATCATCGCCATATTCCATGCATATTTAACGAAGCTGCGGTGATCTGATTAGCCGGTTGCTTTTTATTAATGTGATGATCATAAATGCTATATGTCATGTTTTTCATGTTTTTTATGAATGCTGCCCACTTAAATTTCATGCAATACAATGTATTTGCATCGGCGGGAGATCTTAACGACTATGGCCTTGATTTTTCTCAGTACAATTTTCAAAGTAGACGAAGGTTAGGGGTTGTAATGACAGACATCAATAAACATCCTCGTATGATTGAATAATCTCCTTTAAAAAGTAATATGATGTAGTATGTTTTTTATATCAATGAAAAATGTATATATGATTATTTCAGCGAAAAGATGTACCAAAAGACGTACATTCCTTTGAGGAAGTCAACTCTGATGCGATTGATGATGTTTTGAACAACTCACAATTCCTTCGCCATGTAAATAGCACATATGGCGATCCTCTACAAAAACTTGACGAGGATAATATCAAACTTCTACAGGAAGCACGGACGCGATTACAACGTGAAAGTGTAAAGTTTAGAAGAAACGTTAAACTGCGTATCAAGCTGTATGACACAAAAGGCCTAACAGCTGATCGTGTGAAATACATCGACGTGGTATCCGGAGAGGGTGACAACATTATAGAATTTTACCGACGAGCGGATGGAACAATTAGCTGGGACCACATAAAGGTAAGGTTTTATTACAACAAACTTTTTAAGGATATGAAAAATCCGATTAAAACTTACACCGGAGCGTATTTTTTATTTTATCTGAATACACTTCATTTTGTTTAAATTGAGTTGTGTATATCATTCAGAAAGGAAAGAAATTAAGTATAAATAAAGGCTGTGCCTTTAATTTTTAAGCCTCCTCCTCCTCGTCCTCCTCCTCCTCCCTTACACTAAGGATAGTCCGTATTGATAATTGAAGAAACCGCCGTCAGAGTAATTCTGTATCATCAACTATCGATATTGTTGGTGTAAAAGACGGTTTTTACGCCTTCAAATCTGTAAAGAACAGTTCAAACATTAGACAGAGTTGAAATGAAAACATTGAAACCAATGCGTATTGATTTTTACTTTTGCTACTATAATGAAATATACATCAACAAGAAAAGACTCGCATACACTATCATATTGCTTGAAGTAATGTTTATAATACTTAATATCATTCGTCATTGTGATGTACTAAACGCATAGACTTGTTTTTTTAGCGAGCGAACAGAACTTTTCGGATTCCAGATGTAAGTAAATTCACATTGACTTACAATAAGTACATTGCAATGTTAACCTCAATTTGTAAATAAAGTACACCGTATTCAAGGTTGTCATATGATCTAAATGCTGACAGTAAGTATGGTACGAAATTAGTCGAAGTTAAGCGCGTGGTGGTGAAAGCGGTGGTATAATGTAGGTCGTTGTCAACTTTTTCTTAAAACGTTTATCAAAAAATATATCCATGGCCTTCTGTTATAACGGAAAGCCTTTTAAATAACCGTCAGTATGGCAAAGTTATTACAACGATAAAAGCATACAACCTTGCTAAAATTTTCAAAATTCTAATTAATACTTACTTTTATGATTGTCAAATGATACACATTTGTCGAGAAAATGAATATTGGAATCTGTTTTTATTGACCATCAATATATCTCT
Organism: Mimachlamys varia; assembly: GCA_947623455.1. Classification (NCBI taxonomy): domain Eukaryota; kingdom Metazoa; phylum Mollusca; class Bivalvia; order Pectinida; family Pectinidae; genus Mimachlamys; species Mimachlamys varia. Next base: position 46,564,710 of record OX392528.1, read on the forward strand.
TTGGAAGTGAAAAATATGTAAACAAGGTAAAACATTAAAGCAAAATATATTCCATAGAATATATCATGAACTAAATTCAAAGCTTTAATATCTGAAAAGGTCAGATTATTGGGTAAGTTTTGATGATCATTGAATGCACCACAACATCATTATTAATATCATAATCTTGCGCTGAATGCATTTTATAATTTGTCTTTCATGGGAATGATATCAAAAAAGGACGTACATCGTTACGAGGAAGTCAACTCTGAAGCGATTGATACCGTTTTGAACAGCTCACAATTCCTTCACCATGATTATAATGGAGACGACGATCCCTTATGGAGACTTGATCAGATTAATCGGAAACTTCTTCTCGAGGCTGAAAGGCAAATACAACGAGAAAGTTCCAGAACCAAGAAAAACCTTCATCTGCGAATCAAGCTGTATGACGAAGAAGGCCTAACAGCTGATCGTGTGAAATACATCGACGTGGTATCCGGAGAGGGTGACAACATTATAGAATTTTACCGACGAGCGGATGGAACAATTAGCTGGGACTCCAGAAAGGTAAGGTTTTATTGAGAGAGAGAGAGAGAGATAGGGAGAGTGAGTTTTTCAGGGCCGAAAACGTGAGAGGCTATCATCATACGTTTTACATCGAACAACTGAAAAAAAGATGGAACTGATATATTTGAAATATCAAGACATTGTAACATATTGCCAAATTATTCCTTTATATTTGATATTGTTCTGACTTTAATCAGCAAACAAGTGATAATGATAATGTGAGAAAAATGATTCTGAGTTGTTTGCAATATCCAATAAGATAATATCTATATTTTCGGGTGAAAACAGTGAAATGTTTGAACATAGTTTTGAACATAATTGTTCCCATTTATATGTAAAGTAAGGGCGTGAAGCACAACTGAACCTATAGTTGTCTTCTAAGTTTATGATTAGTGTTTCTTGTATCAAAGGTACCAAACACAACAACAGATGAGCTACATGTACATATGATATTTTATTCTATTAAGGGGTGGCTATTTTATTTCCATGGCTTCATACAAATGTGGCTACCGGACAAATTAAGTGACCATTGGAAACAGTTGTGCACCTACAAATTACTTATTCGACAAAAATTGGTCCCGGTTGAAATATTCAAGTGTACAGTGGGAACAGCTATACACTTGAAATTAATCATGATTTTAAATTCCAAATAAAATTTGTAAGTGCATAGCTTGTTTCAAATAAAATTGTTCATTGAATGACAAATGGTCAATATGGTGAAAGCAATTGCACTAAAGCGGTACTGGTGTTGCCTCAAAATACCCGAGCAATATCAGGAAAATACTGAAGACCGTGACGAGGCAAAATACGAGCCTAAATACTACACACAATAAAAGACTTCACACACATCGGGGTTCTTCCCAGTGAAACAACAATCAAGCCTTGCAGTCAATGTTGAAAAATTGAAAGTATACAACAAATCGACAGCAGTCACACGTTCTAAACATCATAGCATTGATACGGAGTGGGTGGGAGGGTAAATAGAAAAATAGATTAATCAATTTAATTTTTAGCATTTAATCTTAGTATTCTAAATGCATAATTAAACTCTTTCTCTTTCAGCGAGTGAGCATTGCGACCCGGCTTCGAGGTGTAAGTAGTGACGACATAGTATAAAGACTATCAGGATTTTATCGGTGATGGTGAAGAATTTGTTCTGTTATCAAACTCTAGCGAAAGTTAAAGAATTATTTTTATACTGTACCACCGAATAACCTTGTTTTTATAACTGTATATGTAACATAATGTTGTATTGATATTAATCAACCCTTTACATAATTTCCATTTCACATATACTAAAAGGCTTACCTGGTAAACCCAGTAATATGTCATATTTCAGATTGAGACTGTTTAGAATGTCATCATTGTTTAAAACGTACTATAAATATTGTCCGTTTCGTACATAACTTAAGAGTAAATAGTATTCGAGGTTACCAAAAAGGAATGAGGGCTGGATTTGCGGGGTCTTACATCAATGTAATGTGCAACAGGTTCGCTGATCGGAATAATTTACAAAGTAACATGAATAACGTTGCTATATCAAAATAGGAATATCAGGAAGAATTAAATAGTTCAAGGAAATTGTCACGTGGCTCACAGTTAGATAATAAGCGAAATAGGAAGTAAGATATGCTTTCACTATCTATCACCGCAATCGTAAACAAGTTTTCGCAGGAATAATTTCCATTGACGAATTTGAGTACACGTATTTGACATAGTTTGCATTGCAAACGAGCAACGAAAATGTGTCTGTTTATAAATGTAACATCTAAATCTACCTTTACAACCTGTCCAGCCCACGATTGAAAATTTGTTGTTAAATGCAGCGTGATTTAAGTTAGTGTTTGTTATGTCAAGTGCTGATTTCATGTTCTGCCGAATAATACAAATACAGGGGTCATGTCACAGTATCGGTGTTGGCGTATAAAATACGCTAGGTCGTTATTACGAGATACGCTAAGTCGTTAATACGAAATACGCGAAGTCGTTATTACGAGATTTCGTATTAAATAATCACATTATGGAGCAAAGTTAGTTACAATTAAATCAGCTGAGCAAAATCAAAGGTAACCGGGTCAAAGGTCAAAATGCAATTCAGTACTGTTTCACTTATGAACATTTTGTAATGACGTTATGAGCAAAGTTGGTCAAAATTAAACAAAGAGTCAAACTACTAGACGTCCAGGTCACTGAGTTAAGGTCAAACCATAAGGTCAAGGTCACATTTTGAATCTTTTAACTGATTAACATTTTATTGTAACACTATGCATATTGTTTGGTTTGACATAATGAAGCAGATTTTGTCGGAATAAAACAAAGAGTCAAATGAAAACATCATATATTTATTTCTCACTTATGAACATTTCCTTATTACATAATGAAGCAAAGTTTGTCAGCATTCTACAAGGAGTTAATTGACCAAGTATTAACCTTACCTGGTTTGACCATTGGACCCAAAGCTCAAGGATTGATGGTTACTGATAATCAATAGCCACATGACAGAGCACTTTCTAATCTATCAGCGTTCTTGTTTCTTTTTCGCCATTTTTTAACCTCTCAGAAAAGCTGTGATATAATCATCAATTAGATTTATGTACGATATTTGAGACTACATTTTATCATAAAAATTACACAGGCACGTTATCATAAATGATTATAGTGTGTGTTGAAATATTTAATTCTATTAAATTGTAACTTGTAAATGTAAAGTGATATAATTATCTTTATTGTTATATCAATGAAAAATGTATATGCTTATTTCAGCGAAAAGATGTACCAAAGGACGTTCATTCCTTTGAGGAAGTCAACTCTGATGCGATTGATGATGTTTTGAACAACTCACAATTCCTTCACCATGTAAAAAGCACAGATGGCGATCCTCTACAAAAACTTGACGAGGACAATATCAAACTTCTACAAGAAGCTGGAACGCGATTACAACGTGAAAGTGTAAAGTTTAGAAGAAACGTTAAACTGCATATCAAGCTGTATGATAGAGAAGGCCTAACGGCTGACCGTGTGAAATACATCGACGTGGTATCTGGAGAGGGTGACAACATTGTAGAATGTTACCGACGAGAGGATGGAACAATTACCTGGGACTACATAAACGTAAGTTTGTATTGCAACAAACTTTCTACAATAATGTAATTGATATCAAAAGTCCGATTAAAAATTTCACCGTAATTTTTGTTAACTGGAAACACTTTCAGAACGGCTGGATATTTTTATTTTTTTATTTGGCTTCGTAAATCCTTTGGGAAAGGAATGGAAATATTTAGTATAAATGGAGCCTGTACAGTTCCATAAAACATGATTTTTGCTACGATGGCAATATATAAATGAAGAAGAAAAGATGTGAGGCACGCATGCACTTGTCAGTTTGTATCAAGCAATGTTTATAATACGTAATACCATTCGCCATTCTGATGTACTAAACGCATACTGAGCCTTTGTTTTTCTTTCAGCGAGCGGAGAGTGCTTTCCGGATTCCAAATGTAAGTACATTGCTCCGACTCTGCTTCTACATTAGTTAAGAAATGTTGGACCTCTAGCATATTCGACAAGACCCAGAAGCAAACAGCTGTATAATGCAGTTTTATAAAATGTTACGGCATAATGTATCTATTACTAAATTTTAAAGGTGCAGCATGTGTGTGAGTAACGTAACCTTTAATGATACGGGTTGGTAGCCTTTGCTGGTTGATTTTTTAGTCTTGTGGTTTGCTGGAGCACCCATAGCCACATTTATCTCATTTGAGTAATGGCACAGTGCATAATATACACATTTTTGTAGTACGGGAATTGAAATTATACAGAACGAAATCAATTTTACTTATAAATTCAAAAATAAGCCTAACACGAAGTAAACCTGAGCGGTAACTAACGAGAAACTCTTGACAAAAAATCATAAGAATTGAAAATATTCAGGTGGGGCCCACTTCAACAACAAGCCGAAGGTAGAAAACAGTTCGAAATGGACGCGTGTTTACAAATACCGTGTTTCAACTGCTGCTGTACCGGTAATCGCGTAAGAATGCATTTGAAATATTGTTGATAACAGTTAATCTTAAATAAATCTACTTATACATAAAGTTATTAGGCTTTTTTTACGCGGAAGGTTTTGCCGAAACTTACGTATATAGGGCCTTTAATATAACTATTAAATTAACTATAATTTGAATATTTGTTTCGGAACAATTTTAATCAGTTGCGAAATACTTTTGGTATATAAATTGTAATACTATACAATTATGGTATTTTTACTTTGTTAATATGCTGTGATATTTACCAAAAGGAAACATATTGAACGAGGCTAAGCCGAGGTTAATATGTTTCCTTCTGGTCAATGTCAAAGCATATTAACCAAGTGAAAATTCCATAACTGTTTTATTATATAACAATAAAATATTAAAGATGACAAACATGAATTTCAAAATCAACACAAGCCCCTTGCCGTGCGTCTCTTCAAGTACAGAAACCCGGATGTTGGGGGGATTTCCATAATCTATTTTTAGCGTCGCTGTTATTAACCGGTTTTCTGTTATTAACTGGTTCTCCAGTCAATATCACTACTTCTTAAACGTCACGTGTAAGCGATTCATCAAATGACAGCAGCCATTAAAATACATTATATAATTATCATCTTTAAGATTCGCAATATATACACATTTGTCGAGAAAATGGATACTGACAATCATTATCTATCATGAAATGAAGATCATGTTATCGGGTAAAACATTTTAACATTTATATTCCATAAAATGTATACGATAAAAGTATATATAACCTTGCTAAAATTTTCAAATTATGACTGGAGTAATATTTTCCACATATGTTAATCAGTTGCGAAATACTTTTGGTAGATATTGTTATTGTCCCTTCAAACATTTCCAGTAAAAAAAATGATTCTCACTTAAGTATACATGTAAATATCAACTATAAACAGTTTAATACTTATCTTTATGATTGTCAAATGATACACATTTGTCGAGAAAATGGATATTTGAATATGTTTTTATTGACCATCAATATATCTCTTTGAGAGTGAAAAATATGTAAATAAGGTAAAACATTCAAGCAAGATATATTCCATAGAATGTATCATGATCTAAATTTAAAGCTTTAATATCTAAAAAATGTCAGATCATTGGGGATGTTTTGATGATCAAGGCATGCACCACACCATCATTATCAATAACAGAATTTTGAGCTGAATACATAGAGGATATGCAACGGTTTGCTGTTCAATATCAAATGTATTTCACAAGAATGACAGATTCTTTTATATTTTTACGAGTGCGTAGCACCAGTAAAAATATATAAGAAATAAATCTGCAATACAAGTGAAATACATCTGATATTGAACGTAAGCCATTGAATATCCTGTATGTATTCAGCTCAGATTACTTCTGTAATCTGTCGAAATCACAACATATCGGGTACAGCTGATTGGGATAAGTTGAACCATTTTCATCTTCCAATTCATTTCTTATTAAATCCTACAACAGTACCTCATCAATATCTACTGCTATTGCCATTTCTTCAAGATCATCCTTCCCTAATAGACGAGTTATAGCAGACGACAACAATACCTAGCCTCCAATGCCAGCGGGCAATGGGGGAGTTCGATTCGATCAAGGGGTACAACAGTTCCGGTGTAACGTGAAATAATGACAAGGGTGGAAAAACTACCCATCGTTGAAATCTACGGCGGGCCACAGTTTCATGGGACAAAGAAATATCGAGTTGGGTCATTTTTTTCTTACAGATGGCCGTTTAAGATTTCTTTTGTGAAATCACGGGTAACTTTTGCCACGTAGAATAATGACCCCGGTAGGTCTTTTGATGCCAGATTATTTTTTCACGTTACACTGAAAACACCTTCTGTTTTCACTGCAAAAACTCACATTTTCAGTTTGATAAGTTTTTTATATGGTGCATAGTGTTGGGAAATTCCAATTGATAAGCAGTAGGTTCGTATAAAGTTGTAATTGACCTAATGATTTTTTTTTCTTGCTTTCCTTTATTGCAACAATGTGTTTACAAACATCATTTGGCGAAATGGTTTTACTAATAGTAGATGATATCAAAACACAATAAGAGCTTTAAAAATTTAAAAATATATATGCCGAAATAGAAAGTACAAGTTATAAGGAAATTATTGTCTTTATTTTGAAAAAAAAACTCCTTGTTTCTTTGTAAACCCTGTTAAATCGATCATCAGAAATTACACATTGTAATTGATGATGGCATCGGAAAAGGGTCAATTACTGATTGATCAACTTTATCTGATTATCGTCCCATCACTAAAAGTGCATACAAATAATCAATTTACATGATGTTATGTATAAGTGCAAAGCAAGTATGCATATACCTTATCCAGTTATGTTGTTGTGGTATGTACTGCAGTATTGACAATGTTTAATTATTATTACTTTATATGAAATTACCTGTTCTAGTATAAACTTTGGATAAAATTGTATGTATGTAATTAGGACTATACTGTATTGAAAAAAAGCTCTAAAAAATAAAATAAATATAAAAAAAGTTTCTTTCGTTCACAAGCAAAAATGTAATAAATGCAATTATTCTCAATTTTAACTTTTAACAGGAACATCGAAAATAGATAAGATTTTGCATCAATAAGTAACTTTGTTAAAATATCTCTCTACAACTTGTTTTTCATGGAAAGGATATCGAAAAGGACGTACATCATTACGATGAAGTCAATTCTGAAGCGATTGATACCGTTTTGAACAGCTCGAAATTCCTTCACCATGACTATAATGGAGACGACGATCCCCTACGGAGACTTGATCAGATTAATCGGAAACTTCTTCTCGAGGCTGAAATACAAATACAACAAGAAAGTTCCAGAACCAAGAAAAACCTTCATCTGCGAATCAAGCTGTATGACGAAGAAGGCCTAACAGCTCATCGTGTGAAATACATCGACGTGGTATCCGGAGAGGGTGACAACATTATAGAATTTTACCGACGAGCGGATGGAACAATTAGCTATGACTACAGGAAGGTAAGGTATTATTGAGATATTTGAAAAGTCAAATATTTCACATTTATTGTGACATTGTAACTAAATGCCAAATGATTCCGTAATATATAATATTGCTATGACAAATTTCATCAACAAACAAGTGATAACGATAATGTGGGATAAGATAATTATGAGTTGTTCGCAATATCCAATAAGATAATATCTACATTTTCTGATGAAAGCAGTGAAATGCTTAAATATATTTTGAACAAAATTGTGCCCATGTATATGTTAAAGAACAATATGATGCCCTACTGAACTCGTAGTTTTCTGATTAGGGATTTTGGTATACTAAACACACAATGAAACTTTCTTTTTCAGAGAGAGCACATTGAGATCCAGCTTCCAGACGTAAGTAATGACATAGTAAATAGACAATCAGAATTTGTTTCACCGTCGGTAATGGTTAAGAATTTGTTCTGTTATCAAACGCTAGTGAAAGTTAAAGAATAACTTTCTTTTTAGACCACTTAATAACCTTGTTTTTATAAAGTATGTGTTAACTAATGTTGTATTGATATTAATCAAACCCTTACATATTTTCCATATCACTCTTACCAAAAGCTTAACCTGATAAACCCAGTTATAACTCATCTGTGCAGAATGATACTGTTCATAATGTCATCATCATTTAAAAGGGATTATTAATATTCTCAATTTTGTACATAACGTTTATCCATAAGAGTAAATAGTATTTGAGGTTACCAAAATGGAATAAATGTTGAAGGCATGGTGTTTCATATCCATGTAATGTGCGACGGGTTGGCGGTCGTAATACTTTACAAAGTAACTGGAATAACGTAGATTTATCCAAAATAGGAATATCTATAATAATTGAAAAGTTCAAGGAAATAGTCACGTGACTCACAGTGAGATACTAAGCGCACTAGAAAGTAAGATATGCTTTCACAATATATCAACGCAATCGTAAACGGGTTTTCGTAGGAATAATTTCCATTGACGGACTAGGGTACACGTATTTGATATAATTGACATTGATAGAGAACAAACGAAAATATATCTTGATTACAAAAGTAGCATCTATCATAACAACCTACCCAGCCCACGATTGAAAATGTCTGTTAAATGTAGTGCGAAAGTAATTCCAGTAAGTGTTTGTTTTGTCAAGATGCCAATACAGGGGTCATTTTTCGTCACAGTATCAGTGTTAGCGGCGGCGTCGTCCGCACCAAAGATTCCATGCGACAACATCATTTCAATAAACCGACCGAACTCACACGTCATACTTGTACAGGGCTATCTTTTCTGTGCTTCATTCGGATTGCTTTTTAGGTCCGAATGTTATTTGTTAAGGTCACTATACATTGTAAAGTGTATTAATAGAAGAAAAAAAACATTTCCTTGGGATAACTCGAGTTTGCTTTGGCCGATCTTATCAAAACAAATATGCAGTGCGTCATGGCAGAACGTCCTTGCTCTGGATTGTTTTTAAGGTTCAAATATAAGGTCATTGTAAATATAGAAAGTCTATGTTCAGTTTCCTTTAGTCCATTTAACCTTCAACTTCATATAGTGCTTATCGGTTTGAATAAACACTTTTATTTTGCATGAAAATTGTTTTAAAATCAATGGATCTATATATATATATATATTTGTTTATGGTAGTTTAAAAGCAGTGTCTTTTAAAAAATTAAAGATTATGATTATTTATCCATTTAAATACAACCTATGCTACTGCTACCGACCTTCGATTATTATCTTTCCAGCATTTTCTCATCCGAACACAATACAAGCATAACATGATTTCGGTATGCTCTATTGTAATTTTTAACGCTTTTGCAGCCATTATAATCTTAGTTTGACAAACTGATCTGAAATGGCAGAACAGCAGTATTGAAAATAACAATTTATATAACAGATGATCCCATTAGACGCGTGAATGTTAAAGTGTTTATCCTATTTTCATTCACACTTCAAAACATACATTTTGGTATTATACATGTATAATGTGCGTTTTAAACTCATGAACAACGTTAAATCAGAAAAAAGTATCGTTATCATAATTTCATCGACAACATTTGCAGAGCAGAAGTTTTTATGGCATAAAGTTGCGATTTTGCTAATATGTAGAAATATTTATTAGCAAGCATTCTTGTCTTCAACTTGGTTTCATTGAGAATCATGAATTATCCTTGCATGATACTCCTGCTGTAATTGAGATTTATTCTTCAGTTTTTGCAATCAGGGCGTGATATATAAATGGCAAGTACATGTCGGTTATCGTCATTGAAGCAAATGACGCTTCCTCTCCGGAAAACCTGGTCTTATTTTCTTTTATCATCTCAAAGTTTTCGCGTTAATGTTTCTTTTTTGTGTTTTGTCCTTAGTTTTAATCGAGTTTGGATTGGTAAAAGTACAAGAGATAGGACCAGGCGCTCAGGAAAAGTCTTCATCAATGACACTCGTGATGTAATTGTTGTCACATCCAAGTTCTTAAGTGAGAACTGAGCCATTATTCTGACTCATAACTAGTAAGCACACTAATAAGCATACCCCAAAAGCGTCAATCTTCATATCACACAAGAATAGAACATATTTCGCAATGAGACTAAGATGGTTACCATAAAACTTGCTCATAGTTCCCATTAACCTGCTTTTCTCGAATCCTTGTGTAGTAAGTTTATTTGGCAGCAGTCGACATCTATCACGAAAAAATCGATATATCGATATCTCGAAAATAACAGCAGAAATCAAGTGGACAGATCGCAGGGTAAAACCCCAATGCCCAACCAATTGGCCATATCCTGTTGTCTATAACTAAAAATGGTAACATGTGGTCCACATTTAGCTTTTCCCTCTAAGTTTTATCGATGTTAAATGTTACCAATTTAAACCAGCTTTCAATTTTTAGCATATTGTTCAATTTGTCACTGATTGTTAGCTAGCATTCCACCAATGGTTAAAACATGTACTTAATTACACATCTGATATTTGTACCAATTTATGATTTTTCAAAAAACTATTTAATTAGGCGCATATCAAAATATTACAGTCTATTTTGTCCCTGGATACCAAAGAAAAACTAGAAATATAAATAATAACATACCAATATTTTCCATATCATTTAAGATCCCACGGGAGGTGTACACATTTGACGAGATAACAGCTTTGAGGATTACCGCGATTTTGAATAGATCGGAATTCCTCGGGCACGAAAGGGAAAGAAGAATGTTGATAAAGGTTTCAAGGCACGTTGCAGAAGAACCGGTCTGGAAAATGGACAATTGTGAACTAACTATTATTCTCGACAACGTCAGTCGCCAAATTCACGATTGTGTGAAACACATAGTGATTCAAGCGGGGAAATGCGAATACAAAATCCAGTGTTCGAATTCCACAGACAATGATGATTTACATTGGGAATGTCAGGAGCCCTTAGATCAGAGTGGCGAGGTAAGTATTTTATTTTAGCTGATATTTCTGCTATTTATAATGATATACGTGATGGGATGGCCGACAAGAGCCTGGCTAAATGAAATGAAAAAAAAATTAACACTTTTTTGAATGGTTCAGTTTTTTTATATCTTTTTGTACCATTGAAAATTGTACCATGGTACAAAAAGATGGGAAAATTCCAATCATTTTGTAATAAATGCGTTACAGAAAGGTTATAAACAACTTACAAAAAACATAACTTACATTCACATGTAAATGTACCAATAAGGCCATTGAGGCACAATATAACCGATACCTGTACCTATTCTGACACGCCCATTACATATTTATGTATTATCTACAAGTGTACAAATGGACTTCTTATCTAATTCCTTGGTGTAAGTAATGACAGCAACCAATAAATGTTGTGTGGTAAAAAATTCAAGTGTGATTATTAATCTTATCAGCAAAATAAAACTGATCTAATTCCGATTTTTCGAATAAATTGCATTCAATTCGAATCTAGTGCGTGACGTGTCAGTAGCTCCAAGCTTAGAGACAGTGATACAATTTACACAATCTGAGTTTACTGCTATGTTAATTACCTGTAGCCTTACCAGTCATATATATACTAGCCAAAGGGCATTTTTGGTACAGTGCCTCAGTGGGGTGAGTTGTGGCAGGTGTACTAATTGCCCTGTAATTACCAATATACGTCAAAGTGTTTATGTATCACATAACTACGATTTTCTGAAATTTCTGAATTTGTAAGTTTTATTACTTTGGTATAAATGGTGATGCTGATACTATGATTTATTTTTAATTATTGCATATTTTAAAATATCAACATAAACTTTTGGTTATTGGATTGATCAGGGACGTATATGTGTCCCTAGATTTATGATATATCTTCAGGGGCAGATCCAAGAATTGTAGATGTGTTAATGTAACACACTTCCACTTTATGATATAAACCCAAACTTATCCAGATCTTGTTTATGAAAACTGTATAAAAAACAATATTTAAACCCGTCCAATTTCATCAAGTAGAGTGAGCCTGACAAAATTCATTTATTTGTCGTGTTTGGATTACGATCCTGTTTCTGTTTTAGTAAAATTCCAAGAATATGAAGCAGAATTGTCTGCGCTAGGATTTCGAGTAATTATTTAAAACTGGAACCACTTCAACACAAAATTGAATGACTAAGAGAGGTTGTAAAAACGCATGCAGTAATCGTAGGCGACCAATTTTCTAATACAATATATGTATGATTCATTACTCATTAGCGTATGTTATTTATTTTTATCATGGCCACAGACCTTATCCTTGGAAAATATTTAATTATTCAACACAATTAAGTTAAATAAAAAAAGTCAGAAAGAGCCTTTTATTTTTGCAAACCGATTTCAGTCAATATTTTAAGCAATATTTTAATTTAACACAAATAATTCAGTCTGTCATGTTTCACATCTATTTGTGACAGTGTCTGCTTTGTTGATACTACAGAAGATAGAAATTGTTTGTTTACGTGAACTGTTCAAAAATTTGAATGAAAGTTTAATTTTGCATTCCATTTGTATGCTGTACTTCTACCATAATTATAGTTGTACAGTATATGTTATAGACGGGGGTGGGGGTTGCCGGACAATTAAACATAAACTCGCTATGGCTTTGTTTATTTCATTATCTTCACAAATTAGACTTTACTGTTGACGTCACAATAGATGATACTTCTGAAGTACTAACAAAAAATAATAATTGTTCAGTTTTTATTAGCAAATCACATGATTTTAAAATCACCAAAATCAAACATGGAGGATATTACCGGACACTATATAATGCAATCAAGGGAGATTTGATGTTTTGATTTTTTTATGTCGTGGGTACAACTTGGAACACATATTCATGATTCAGCACTTTAGCGTTTTAATTCAATCCCAGCTAAATAAATTCTATCAATCAAACTTTTGAAAAAAAATCCCATTTCAAGAAAATGGCTCCGTCTGGTAATTAGCTGCGATAAAGTAGCTCTTCGAGAGGAGACGATTTTCTTTATATAACATGTCGTTAGAGCTACGAAGCGGTCCCATGCCATGTAGTGGAGCAAAATCAAAAGTGTTCAATCTGTAAGATTTAATTTAATTACTACCTCATATGAGCATAATATTGTCAAAATAATACAGAATTGCTGAAATATCGAGTTACTCTGGCTTACTACGACTTCGTTATTTTGTCCGCACGCGCGCGCCAATTTGGCTGCTGCTACTCATTCATTTCAGTTTCTGCTTCGTTACATAAACTTGATATTTACGTTAATTTAGATGAATTTTAATTACAAGTTAGGTAGGATATCGACAGAAATCATTTATAATTTCAGTACGTCGATGAGAACCAATCGGCCGATAGGTGACGGGCTAATCACATCTGACTTGCATTTGCTTCAGTACGATGCATGGGACCGATTAAATACCCGGCCGGCCCAGAGCCATATAGGAGGCCGGCAATTAATATTAGTACTATCCGGTACTATACTCACAACCGCTCTATGCGTGTGTGTTGCTACTGTTTTCATACACTATCAATAAAACCAGTATGTAACGTGGCTGTAAAAATCAAATAGTCCTTTCACAGACTTTACCTATTACGTGGTCCTTTGTAGAATTATTATTGTTAGCAAGAGGCGGATGTGTAATACACACTAACAACACAATGTTTTTAAATGGCATTTCCTATTTCCTTTCTTAAGTTTACAATTACATAGCCAAGATTATTTTATTCGTAAATCAAAAGGATTAGACAACAATCACACGTCGAATTCAATAGGCTATCGTCGTCAATGTACCACTGATCAGTTTACCTAAGTCAATCAGTTGGGCTTCAATGACATCACATGTACTACGTGACCGGTCAGTTCATTATAATTCTCACCTGTCGATCGCGATCGGAAGCGGTCAACTTTGACTGTCAACATCTAGATCCAGAAACACAATCGAATGCTCGTTGATGGGCTAATCCGTTTTTATTGAAATGTTCTAAGCGTTTCATCACTTTTTAAAAATTTTACATATCGTGGCCAAAAATCTTTAATCACTTCTTAGCACATAAACAGAGTTGAAACTATTGTGTACGCATAGGGGTGTACTTTGGGGCCGAAAAGTATTAAATTAAATTTGTATAATGTCGTCATTTCTATTTTAGAGATAAACAATTGAATGATTGCAAACAGCATTATCGCATTTCTCTAATGGTTTTATTAAATGTTTGCATATATATTCATTGATGTATACAATTGATTGTCCCATTTCCTTAAAACGGACCCCATCAGCATTTACATGTTTCGGAGTTTCTTTCACTCGAGAAAGTTCAAACTATGGAATAGTATAACGACAAAATATCAATCGGTTGGTAACTTCCACTCACAAAGAATATTAGGTTCTAGGATATTCAACATGCAAGTACAGATGTAATAGGGGTAGATGTTTCTTCGTAGAATAACGGCTCGATCAGAAATAAAGTATAATTGTATCTAAATAAAAAAAAATTATATTCCGTTTGTAAACGTGTACACACCTTACTAGCCTACCGGTGGCTCTTTATACAATTCTGCTACGTTTGTTGTAGCCTAAGACATTCCGGGCAAATAATTGTAGGCTATGTGATGACAGCTTTATCAGGGAGTCATTTGTCAAACGTAGTAACCTTTTTGTCTGGTGTCTGGCCGTTACATATGTTTCTGTACCATGGCTGTTTTTTGCCGATATTTTGGTACAGAAAGATACAAAAGCGACTGACTCATTTCGACTCTGCTTTCACATCTTTTTGTACCGTACTATGGTGTAAAAAACTGTACCATGGCAAAAAGTGTTATAGTTTTTTTCATTTCATTTTGCCAGGCTCTTGTCGGCCATTTATTTAATTAAAACGACACTTGATGTTTTGCGTTTGGAAGGACGAACTGATAATTTGTTCTTGTTTTACTCAAATCCAAAATGATAATCATTTTGTTAAAAACACAACAAAAGCTAGGTTGAAGTATACTGAGGAAGATATAGTACGAATGATTGAATTCCTGGTTGACAATATCTTTGTTGAGTTCGGGTGTAAGAATTTCTAACAGACTGTTGGCATTCCAATGGGTACTAACTGTGCCCCACTTTTTGCTGACTTGTTTTCGTTTTCATACGAGGCTGAATTTGTCGAACGGCTTATTAGGACAGGTAATAAAAACCTTGCCAAATCTTTCAATTTTACTTTCAGGTAAATTGCAGACCTAGTCGATCGTATAAACTCTCCTGAAGTTAAAACTAAAGACATTACAGACTCTCCTACATCAGCTTCTTACCTCGGTCTTTACTTAAACTATGATCAACACTTGCAACTAACTACTAAGCTGTTTGATAAACGTGACGATTTTGAACTTTCCCTTTCTTAAAAGTAGCATCCCTGCTTCTCCATCCTATGGTGTTTACATGTCCCAGTTTATTCGTTATTGTAGGGTTTGCTCTGAATATCGATATTTTCATGATAGAAGTCATCTGCTGACGAACAAACTTATGGCATAGGGATTTGAGAGTTGCAGCTTGATGGTTTATGGGCAATTTGTATGGTCGCCATCTTGATCTTATCGAGAAATATTCTGTATTTTTGTGTAATATGAAAATGGACGTTTTTGAGTTTACTTATGAGTGTGCTTACTTGTTGTGATTGACAATGATGACTTGGTTTTGATTTTGAGAATTGATGCTAACTTGGATGTGACCATGATTTACATGGCGGTTGTCGTCGATGAAGCAAAATACACTTACTCTTCCGGAACACCTGGTCGTATTCTCTTGTGCTTTTACGAGAGTCGTCGTGTAAATCTTTCCTTTGTTTCTAATTTGCCTCTAGTTTAATAGGTTTTGAGTTGGGATTATGATTTTGTTGTCGTTTTGGTATTCTCTGATCTTTTTAAACAACATATGATAATTTTCCCCGTTAGGAAATCAGCAGTACGTAATGTCAAAGCAACATTTCTTCTGTAATTTGAAGACATTGAAAGATTATATAATTTGTATTATTTTATCCATTTCATTACTTACACTTATGATTAATTCTCATATTTTTTTCCAGGCACCAAAGGAACATCACAAGTTTTCTGCAAAAAGAGGCTTAGATATTGATAGTGTATCGAATAATTCAAAGTTCCTCCGAAAGAGGTCACATAGGATTTTTGTATCCATTGTTGTTGCTAACGCGGCAAAAAAAGAATCCGAAGTAGTGACGAAAAATTGTAGGCTTACTATTAAGCTGGTAGACACTGATGCTACAAGTTCCCCTGTGAAATACATTATCATAGAAGTCGGAAATTGTGACAATGAAGTTAAAAGCTCAGAAGAGAATCCTTGGGAATTAGTGAAAGGTACTTTTAAAACCACAGGGGTTAAAATAGCTCGTGCCGTATATAATCACACTGTTGGCCGATTTCCAGCCGCAATAGGCGATGCCGTTGGCATTGCTGGAAATTTTTTTAACAGAAAAGCGAGAGAAGCATTAGGATATGAATGAAAGGACATAGAATTCACATAGAATATTTTTCGGTGTTTGAGGATAATGAAAATATTTCTGAAAATATTCATCTAATGCTGTAACATCGAGAGGTACAGTGTTTACAAGTAACAGGAAAATAAGGACGTAAGATTAGTATACAAAAGACGGCAAGGGTTTGTACCCGAATCGCCACCCAAATTCTAACTCATGTTCTTGTATAATGGTTCTGTAAGGTCTTAGCAATGTTATTTACTCAATTGTGATCTGTTATCGAGGCAAACAATTCCAACAATGAAATTCAGGTACAAAGAGATAGATATTTAGACGATGAACAGTAATGCACACATGCATTCATTAAAGCTGACAATGCAAGTTAAAAAAGCTTTCTTGTTGATATTTAAAAAAAAAAACGGCTAAGTAAAAATTTTTGAAATCTTCTGAGATGCCCCCTTACGTTACTAAGGAATTGCAGACATTTTAGTTTTTGCCTTGCTTGGAAACGATAGTCGGCTTCCTTGGGTATAAAAGGCACCCAGGCCGTCAAACCGGTTCTCATTGTTGTGATGAAACCGCACGGCGACACTTCTATAGACCTATATAGCTAGCCAACACGTACTTTCTGATTTTTTTACGATATTTTCGATCAGTATCTGAAGAACAGTGACATGGATATTGAAGGTGTTATTATAACGATATTATAAAATATGAGCAAAATAAAAAAAACAACAACATTAGATTACACCTAAATTCGTGCGAATAAAAAACAATTACATGAATGACAACTGATAAACCTACCTTAGCATTCAATTGGAACATCATGTCGCTACGAGTAATCAGTTCCTGTGTGATAAACATTGCTATAACATCCATTTATTTCCATCAAAATAAGTTCCCCTCACTCGCAATGTGTTCGTGCACGTGTTTTACAAAATCAAGACTATGCTCGCGTGTTACACTACATTTTCAATACAAGCGCTTTGTTGGCAAAGCGTAATATTGTAGGTAGTATTAGGAGCGAGTACATTCTGTTCGGAATGTTTCGCTCTGCTTCCGAATGTAAAATCAACATGTCGATGTCTATTACGTATACATAGGTGAAAGGACAGTTAGGGTGTTTTCAGTTTTATTTCTTATTCATTTTGCTTTGGCACACGATTTATGATGGTGTCTGAGAGAGTGACCATCTTCATGTAACTTCAACTTCAAGGTAAGTGTGTGTTGATCATTCCAGTTTTGTAACTCCAGTGTCATCTGTTGTGTCCACAGGTGTGTTTCACTTTGCGCGGCCAGTGTTCATGTAAAAACCGGTTCGGCAGGCTGGGTGCCTTTTATACCCAGGGAGGCCGACTCTCGTTTCCAAGCAAGGCAAAAACTAAAATGTCTGCCTCTCCTTAGTAACCTGTCAGGGGGCATCTCAGAAGCTTTCTAAACTATTACTTTTCCGTATTTTTTTTTTTTTTAATTTCAACAAAAAAGCTTTTTAACATGCATTGTCAGCTTTAAGTTCATTTAGCATGTAAAGCAGCAAATTCTAAACATTCGCTTGGGCTACTATAAAATTATATATACTCGTCATATTCTTTGTTTATTTTATTGAATGTTTTTTTAAGATATACTAACTCATAACTGTCATTTTGGTAAGGCGACTCATTCGTCTAATGTTGCCTTATCCTACGCTGTTTTATCTGAAGATACTATTCGTTCAGAAAAACCGCATCCGACACAACCGCAAAATGAAGGACAAAACCTGCTGCCAATATTGCAGCCATTGGTCGCGCACCATGAAACCGGAAGTGGTGAAAAACCGCGAGCAATCACACTAGCTCTAGATGAACCTATTTAATTCTGTTAACTCTATGCATTTTGTCTATTTTCCTAATAAAGTTATAAACCCTTTCTTTCCCTAATATATAACGTCGACACGGTTCATATATACCCATTTAACATGTACGTCATATCGGTATAATAACTCTACACTCCAGAGACACCATTATAATAAAACTACGTCGTTGTTGTAGCAGTTCTTACAGGAACTCGGCCTGTATGTAAATGAGTCCCCAATGTTCTATTGTATAATCGGACCGAGACGCAACACCGTACATGTAAATAGCCCATTTGCAGAACAAGATACACCCTGCTTATCAAACCATGTCGATCTAGCCTCGTAATATATACGAAAGCAAAATAACAGTGCATCGTATTAACACTCCTGAGCTAGTTACCTACAGTTACATTCACCGAATGAATTCAGACGTACAATATGGTGGCTGATTACGGCCATCTCGTATTGTCTTGTTGCCGCCTTGTCGTCTTGTCGCTTTGTCGCGTTCACTAAGTGCCACAACCTGAAATAAAGTATATAAAATGTCGCCTTGTTGCGTTTTCAAACTGCGAAATGGCGACAACACGACAAAGCGACAAGGCGCATCAGCCACCATACGTACATGTTATCAACGTTATGTATCGTTATACTACAACTCGTCCATAATGACCTCCATTCTGTACAAGCTAAAGCCATATCCTGTCGTAGCGTAACGTATACCCTAAAGAGGCAAAAAACGCACATATCCAACTCGCGTCATTGCATCAGATTATTCAAGGCATTGTACAGATAAAAAAATAAAGTGTGTTCCGAGTGAACTTTCTGACCTACCAAAGAAAACAATGATAAAGTTATAGCACGGAAGTGCTTCGAGAAACATACACCGATGTTCAACAAGGCTGTGTATCGTATTGAAATAAAGTCTTCTTTGACAATGTAAATACAATGTATGTATCTATAAATAATGTAACTTAATTTTTTGTTTTTGTGTTTCAATTAAAACTTAGTTTGTATGTTATGTTAACTTATAAATATAGAAACCATTGTGTTGACAAATATTTATTGATAATATTCCAAGTATCTGAACTATAAGAAAATGTTATGATTTGCTTTGTTATACTGCTTTATATTTGTTTTGATTGATTGTTTATTTGTGATTCTTATGACAAAGAAAACATAAAAATTGACACAAAACTAGAGGTAATAATAACCCTGAATATAGAGAAATCGTTTCAAGTTGACATTTTTGATTGCTTTGTTTCAGTTTTTTCTATATATTTTATTTTTATTTGTATAAACAATTTATTTTTTCCTATCAATCTAATGCTTAACTCTTCGGGTTAAATCGTATAACCTGAAAAATAAGACAACGCAAAAAGTGATGACGTCACATACCGGTGCAGAAATTAGTTTCAAAATGTCTAAATGTTTGAAGTTTCTAGGAGATAAAATTACTGCGATAAATTGTATTTTGTGAAAAAATCATTTTATTACATTTTTGCCTGTGAAATATAGAAAATTATCAAACTGATAAAACCTTCATGTATATTTTTACTGCAGTGATGAGCAGTGAAAATATAAGATTGTGCAGTGAAAATATAATTTTTTTTCAGAGTAACGTGAAAAACGTGACACGGCATCAATAAACTACCCAGGGTCATTATTCTACATAGCAAAAGTTACCCGGGGTCGTTATTTCACCGTAGAAATCTTACACGGCCATCTGTAGAAAAATGACCCCACTAGATATTTCTGTAATTCGTTCCATGAAAAAGTGACTCGTCGTAGTTTTCAAAGGTAGGTAGTTTTCCACCCGGGTCATTTTTTCACGTTACAATGGAACCTTTGTCATGCCGTGAGTTGTTCCCTTTTTGATCGAATCGGCTTTAGAGGCTCGACATTGTTGTTTAAATATTGGGAAAAGATGATCTTGAAGAAATGGCAACAGCAGTAGATATTGATGAGATACTGCTGCAGGATTTAATAAGTAAGGAATTGGAAAATGAGAATGGTTCAACTTTTCCGATCAACTTCTGTGTACCCGAACGCGCGATCGGTTGTGATTACGGCGGATTAGACCATGGTCAGGACTATCTAGCTAGTTTCCAGTAGGCAAGTAAAGAAAAAAAAATAAAAGTAATTTAAGGCCTCTTTCGAAAAGGAAATTCAATGGTTTGCCGTTTAATATCAAATATATTTCACTTGTATGACATATTTTTTTTTTTTTATTTTTTCAATTGTGATACGTGAAAATATAAAAAACGGCAAACCATCGAATATCCTCTATATATTGTTTTCATAATCGTTTACAAAACTATTAATAACTATGAATTTGTGATATATCTCTTTAAAAATTAAATTAAATAAAGAATTGGCACATTTGTTTGAGGGGGGGGGGGGCATGATATATACCTAAAAATGTGCACGCGGTTTTGCATATACCATTTCGCGAATGTATGCACAGTGTATAAATTGTTTACGGTTATTTCTCAAATATTAAACAAAAATAAAGACTTCACACTACTAGTGCTTTAGTCCATCTTTTGCGGCTCTTCTTGAGATTTTTAAGAAATTCCTGATGGGCGAAAGACTCTGTGATTCGTAGGTTTTAGAGCTTTTTTGATGTATTTACCACCAGATGGACATTTATATATGGGAACAGCTATATATGAATGTTTGCGTTTTTTCTTTATTAGCAACGGGAATTCAACTTTTGACTAAGAACGAGTGGTGATGATCACAAACTTATTCACAATGAACAAATGGAAAAATCAAGTCAAAATATCTTGCTTTTTTTATTTTTTTATTTTTTTTAAATATTATATTTGATAAGAAACTGGAAACAAATATCTGGACTTTTTGTATAAAAGGGTATTTTGATTTTCTGTTTTTGCTTTTCCTAGTTTTCATAAAAATTTTGTATCAGTTAAATAATGAAAATACAAATGCAGACTTATACCAATTATTCAGTTTCATACACAATTACATGTAACAGAAAAGAAAGCAAATACGTAACAGTTTAGATTTTTTTTGATACTATTTGATAAGAAACTGGAAACAAATATCTGGACTTTTTGTATAAAAGGGTATTTTGATTTTCTGTTTTTGCTTTTCCTAGTTTTCATAAAAATTTTGTTTCAGTCAAACAATGAAAATACAAATGCAGACCTATACCAATTAACAGGAAATTTAATATTTAATGTTCCCGAAAGCAGTTGGTCAAATTGTATATTCAATTAACATGAATAAATTTCTAAAAGTAAGTAACTTTGATTTTTACTATTTTGATTTTGTTTGGTTGTTTGTTTATTTGTTTGTTTTTTTTGGATTTTATTTTTTTTATTTATTTTTTTTATTTATGATGATGCCATAATAATATTTTGCTTTGTGATATATCTAGGTATTTAAATATATTCGTTTAGTTACTTTAATATACTTCTTTGAATTTATAATGATCAATATTTTTGATAGAACTTAATTTGCAATAATTAATTCAAGAACTTTTTAGTATTGAACAAATTACCGTAAACTTGGATAGTCAGAGCTGCTTTAAAACGAAACTGGATTAAGAGCACGATAAGTACAGTAAAACGAAATAATATTATTATTGAATTTGTCACATGATTAAAATTATATTACACTTACATATATGATCACTGTTGTAGGTTTTCACTAATGATGTAAGACAGTCGAATCACATTATCTCAAATTCAGCCCGACCGTTAGAACCCTTTGATTTATACGAGTACTCGAGTTAAAGATGTACTCTTGTCTTGTGAGGTTTCAGTCACGTTCAAGTCTCGTTTATGTCTCATTTAAAGATTTCATGTTATATTGAAGAAAGTATGATCAATTTCAATAGCATATATGCATCTGAAAATTGTGTCAAAAATATAAGTGTCTGTTGTTTGTAGAACTTTTTTTACGTGAATTTAAAAAAATACCAATTTGGCGGCCATTTTGAATATGTGTATTTCTGTCTATTTTATGCATTTCCCGAATGGGCAAAATTTTACCATTTTGATACTAGATCGATATCTTAAAAACATCAGTGTTTAGCCATTTTAATTATAGCAAGTTATTTTTTGCTGTACAACTTTATAATGTTCGATTTTATAGAAATATTATGCTACAAAATGGATAATTATACAATTTTTGTATTTTTTTCATATAGTTAGTGTAACTGGAGCAGTTTTTATTTTTGAACCAAAAACTGTGAAAAATAACACAAATAATTAAGGAACAAAATTCAGCAAACTAACCCCCCATTTTTATGACGGTTTAAGAAAGAGAAACCCATTTTCTTTTAGACCGCCAAATATTAAAAAAAGTTTGATATCAGAACTTTTTTTATTAAGCGTTAAAGCTGCAAAAAAAGGTGAAAAATGAGGATTTTCTCATAACTCAAATTGCTTTCCTGAGTAAAAACATTGAGTAGGAGAAATTTTATTTCCATAACTTAAAAGAAAACAATATTTTTGTCATAATTGCAAACATTCATACATTTTGAATTAAATGCGGACGATATTGTATGAAAATGTCCCGCAATCGGTCGAAACTACAAAATTGATCTAAAATCCCTTATTTTGTCATATTGGTATGTTTAACCGATCATAACACAAAAACGAGCACACTGATATATCATTATTTTTGCATTTTCTGGCATGCCATGAACTCCCTTATCCAAAAATGTATATTAGAAAAAAAGTTTGATACAGGAAAATTTTGACTTCTCAGAGGTGTACATCCTTAAGTGAGTTCAGATGTTAATCGTGAAATGTAGCAGAATCAACAAAATACTTTAAATTGGTTAAATGAATTGAAATGATGGGGTTCGACTGTAGCTATGTCTTTCAATAGCATTTTTTATTTTGTTACAGATTTTCATCCTCCCCCACAAAAAAAAAAAATTACAAAATGAACGAAAAATGCTACATTTATCTATGCTTATCTATATTTTTATTATTATTAAAATGTGACATGATCATAGCTGTCGTTGATTTTTTTATACAAATCGCCAAAGGTTATTGACATGCAAAAGTGACACTTTGACATATTCTAATCATATCCTGAGATGCTATTGTTCTCTTTCCAGTCATACCTTTCTTGGTAGTAACGACACTTTCACCCTACCTGCGAGCGATACAGGTTAATGAAAACAATGCTCTTTCCTTTTACAATATGAATGTCATTTCATTTGCATTTTCGATACTCAAAATTCTGTATTTTGACACTAAGTGCTGAGTATTGATGATAAATCGGCAATGTTTGTATTCCCTCGGAAGCACGTGATATTAAATCCACATCAGACCCTTCTTCATCAGCGGCTTACCTTAATCTTTACTGACAGTACTACATGTACTGACATGGGCAGCTCACCATTAAGCTGTACTATATAAAGATGACGTAACACACACGTATGCTGCACCTTTTAAATCTAGTAATATATACAGTATGCCGAAAAAATGAATTAAACTGCATCATACAGCTGTGTCGTCCTCCTAGGACTCTTCAGTGATGCTATGGGCCAAAAGGTGGGAATTCAAAATGTCTAAACTAATGTAGAAGCAGAAGGGTCAGGCGCGTAAAACCCCTTTATTTATGAAAATAGAGGTAAAATTAAAATAGTTCTGTATAATTTCAAATCATGTAGTACGAAAATGTGTTTAATTGAGAAGTTTTATGTATTCTTGCACGATATGAATGTTGACGTTTTCATGCTAATCTGTATTCCTACTTGTTGTGATTGAGAATGATGCTTTAATTCTCACTTTGAGGACGCATTGGACGTTCACTTGGATTTGACCAGTTTACATGGCGGGTGTCGTCGATAAAGCAGATGATGCTAACCTTCCTTATTCTCTATATCTCTATACTTTTTAAAGGTCTCCGTATAAATAGACTAAAACTTAACAATCACAATCGGTACGGTACACAAGTTATCGGACCCGATTTACGTGGAGCTACAAAGAAGAGGTTTAGTTTATCATATTACATATACTGAAACGAAAAAGAAACGCAACATGGAAAATTGTGATTAATTTTGTATTAAATATACATATCTGTATAAAAATCGCCGATATAAACATGCAACCTGCCTAACACCCATACCAATCTTCAAAATCACCCAAGTGTGACTAGAGACCTATGCACTTCCGGCGCGGTAAAAACATCAAAAACCGTGCCTGTACAAACATATGCGTTCTTTTTTCATTCAAACCAGTATCAATTCATCACTAACATTGAGCCACATCATCGCCAATACTTTTGCAAACAATAATTCCTTTTACAATTATGCCACGGTTATCAAAGGTTGATAGAGGACGTGCTATAGCGATGCTTCTGGCAGGGAACACGCAACATCACGTCGCTCGACAATTCAGAGTTCACAAATCGACTATTAGTCGATTAGTTTCACGTCTTAACGCAACAGGAAGAGTCGATGACCAGCCGAGATCAGGACGTCCACGCGTAACGTCGCGACGTCAAGACCGGGTTCTTAGGTTGGCACACCTGCGTAACAGGAGATTAACGGCCGCTGAAACGGCAAGGAATACGATTGGTAATCATAACCGTCGAATTCATCCCCAACCAGTGATCAACAGACTGCGTGAGGCTAATTTGCGTGCAAGGCGACAGTACGTTGGTTTACCACTAACACCGCAACGTCGAGCACGTCGTATGCAATGGGCAACGGCACATATGCCCAGACGTTTTCCTATGAGACGTTGGAGGTCTATGCTCTTCACCGATGAATCTCGATTCACGTTATTTCGAGCAGATGGCCGTCAACGTGTGTACCGGCGTCGAGGCGAACGTTTTGCTGACGCCTGTGTTTTGGAACACGACCGATTTGGGGGTGGATCAGTTATGGTTTGGGCGGGAATCTCCCATGGTTTGAAGACGCCTTTGGTGATAGTCAATGGGAATTTAACGGCCGTACGCTATCGGGATGAGATCCTTAGGCCCCATGTTGTGCCGTTTGTTAGGCAGCATCATCTAACCTTTCAGCAAGATAACGCGAGACCATACGTTGCAAGAGTCTGTAGAGTCTTTCTTGCGACACAGAACATTGCTCCTATAGATTGGCCTCCATATAGCCCCGACCTGTCCCCAATCGAGCATTTGTGGGATGAATTAGACAGAAGAATTCGAAATCGCCGTAACCCCCCAAATACCCTCCCTCAGTTAGCAAATGCACTCGTCCAAGAATGGAATAACATTCCAATACGGAAAGTCAATGCCCTGATGAACTCAATGCAACAAAGAATTAGAGATGTGATAACTGTTCGAGGAGGACACACACGATATTAGGGCACGGTTTCAAAACTGCTGCCATTTCAACTTGGATTCACGTAGGGTACTACCAATCATGACCTTCTAGCAAAGTGACCTGTTCTTAAAAATCTCTAAATATTGAATAAGGATGTTACATCAATATTCAATATTAACTATTACATATGAAATTTAAACATAATGCTCACAATTATTATTTTATTAAACCTACAATTTGAAGTTGCGTTTCTTTTTCGTTTCAGTATATATGAAACACTACTACATATTATGCATATTACATATATGAAACACCACTTCATACAAAGGTATGTAGTTATTGTAAGTCAAAACTTACTACGTATCTTATGTAGATGTTTGTGTAAGTCATGAAGAACTACATATACCAGTAGATTACAAAATCTATATCGAAAGACATTGATCTAGAAAAGAATGGTTTAAGTAAAAGCTATGGTATTCAATACATGAGATAAGTAAGCATATGCAATGCTACCTCAAAATATTTTTATTGTAGACTGAGATGTTGAACCAGGAAAAAAGAAATTGGCAGAATTGTTGTTATTGTTGTTGATGATGACAATTAACACATTTTGATAAAGATCACGTATAATAATAAGTGATTATTTAATTAATAATAATTGATAATTAATAAGTTATTTCAGATATAGAATTTAGAAGATATATTTCCTTCCTTAAATATAAAAAAAATAACAATTATGTATTTTTATTTTCGTCGATTATGTTAAATGCTGCAGTTATCACAGGAAAGACTGGCTAGAATAAACAAAAACATAGATACTTGTTAGCATTCATATATGGGGTAGGGGGTTGAGTAGTGCACTGTTTGTTTACCTGTACTTTAAGCTGTGCGTGCCACGAATCTATCAATGCGGTGTAAAATCAAACCTTTCACCCCTGAATACACATTTGAACTCTTCGAATTAAAAGATTGGAATAGTTCTTTTTATTAAATCTCAAGGTTCAAGGGTAAATGGGTTACCGTTAAACTGAACAATACCAGGTGTACTTTAACATTGATGTCCACGTGGCTATGCACCCATAATAATGCTGCATTACCTCTATAGAAATGAGATAGCTTGGTCGACACTTCATTGTACGGAGGTTATCGTAGCATGTCACCATTATCGGCTAAAGAATGCATAACGATCGAATTACTACACATTTGCATTGCGATTACATATGTAGTTTTGGTTGGGTACTTTTACACAAGTAACGCCCTTAAAGAATGTATAAGTTAAACAGTAGGCATTATGTTAAAGGTTATATAATATAAGCGAATTGGTAGATGTAGATTTCCCAAATTGCTGCTGCGCTACGAGCACTTTCACATTATTTGTAATTGATAAGGTGAAGATGTCGTTAATAAAAAAAGAAAAGAAAAATACTTCCAATTCTAGAGGTGGAATATCAATGGCAAATTAGACATTAAAGAAGTGCATTCTAAACCGCTGTTACGGAGGAGAGCTAAAATATAACTTTTCAGTTGATGACAATATAGGTACTATAAAATATATATTTTTAGATGGGGTTTATTTTTGATTATTTTGTGGGAGCATCAGTTCAAAAAAGTTTAAAATATGGAATACACATACTTTTATAATAATATATCTATCCACGAATTCATATCTCCACAAAGATATGTTTTGCCATGAAAAACACGAAAATTTAGCTCAAGTATCATTTGCATTAAGCTTGTCTTCATTATACTGTATATAACCGACAATCAGGAGTATATTCATTTATTGTTACTCAAACCATAAAATGCTAATATAATATCTGACTTTTATGAAGCTTACTTTTCCAGAACACCTGTTCTGATTCTATTGTACTTTTACAAGGGTCTCTATGAAAAATTTTCTCTTTTATTTTTAATATTTTTCCCACAGTTTAATCGATTTTGAGTTTGGATTTTGATATTTAAAAAAAAAAATTAACTTTTGTTTAAAGGATAAACTTAAAATATGCAGTATAATTGAAAATCTACGCACCGAAATCAAGCTATGCATTTGCATTAACCATGTCTTCATAATATATAACCGACATCCGGGAGTATATAGAGAATATTACATGGCCATTTCCATATCCAGCCTTGTATCAACCCGAGATCCCAATATCGGCCCAAGGGTCGATATTGAGATCGATGGATGATACATGGTCTGATATGGAAATGACCATGTCATATTATATGTATTGTATACTTTTAATTTTGTGACAGTTCATGATGATCTGTTTTTGATGATGTCTCGTTTTTGTTCCTTGCTTTGTGATCGTCTGGACGTTGATTAAGATAATAATTCATACCATTAGCAATGGGTTGGGAATTACAATGTGTTTACCTGTTCCTCTTCATCGGAGTCTTCGCTTATGTATCTTTTTCTTCTATTAAATTATCAAGCTCTAGTATTCTTGGTACGATAGACTCCATAACTTTCTCGCAAATTTCAATATCAACATCTGTACTCTTATCCATTTTCGATTGTTGTAACGTCATAAACGCCATATGACGTCACGGCAATTTCGGAAGCAGGCTGATACAGTGTATTCCGCTAAGCGAAGAATTGCCCATATTGGCCCGTTTAGCTGATATGTACTAAAAGCATGCGTATTTATCAAGCATACAATTTCCCTGTATTTTATAGTAAGTATGTAATAAATTCATTTATTGTTACTCAACCAAAAAATGCTAATATTATCTCATTTTTATGACGCTTACTCTTCCGGAACACATGGTTTTGTTGACGCTTCGGTTTTTTTGTTTTAAAGGATAGACTCAAAAGATTCAGTAGAATTGAAAATCTACACACCGAAATCAAGCTATGCTTTTATTACCACATAAGTCCTCCGGCGTAGTGTTTTCCTTCTTTTAGGATATAGTCTTTGCATATAATGTAACTGCACATGTAATCTTTACAATAGCTGCAAACATGTCAATTCGCAGAATTTAACAATATCTATTGGTAGAAAAACAAATATTTAAGTTTTTTAGAAAAAGTTCCTCAACAGAACGAAAGGAAACATGACAACGGGAAAGATAACGTAGAGATTCATAAGTATTTGAGAAAGCGATTAACGCAAGACTTTCACCTAATTTACATTTGTGTAAGCGTCTGATGATGTAGTTTTGTAGATTTTCGAAAATTTGGATGGTGACAACGAAAGCACGCGGAACACTTATGCTCGTAACCAAACATCGGTATTTATATCTGAGAGGGTAGAATGTCTTACTGATATCATTGTGCCGTCTCATTGTGAAATCTTATCTACCATGTTCATCAACTCTTTAGAAATCAAGTTGGTCTGCCATTTCTTGAAAACTATCAAAGTAATCGAATTTGAAAAAGAACCTGTGCATGTCGGATCGATTGCAAAGCAGGTAAGTTACTATCAAGACACCGGGACACTGGGAGGACCTATATGTATCCTTTTTAAGTGCAGGTAAAACCGATATATATTTATATTTGAATATTTAATAATAAAATGATGCATAATTAATGGACATGATGTGATAAGAAATAAAAATATGGGTATATTTGACTTCCAAGTCCTGATTAAATGTAACTGCTCTTACGTGTTTGTATGTCCATCTTAAATCTTCTTTCGTATTAAAACCATTTATTGAATTCATATTACCTATTTATACCAACTTAAAGCAGTACAATACTTATATTTACCATTTTTAGCATTTGTTCATCTCATTTCCATTGGGTTTTTTTTTATTTATCATCATTTCGCTACAACTTTGTATTTATCGTGTATGCTCGTTCATTAAAAAAGAACAGCCATCGCCTGGGAACAATCAATGGTACTTAACGTAACAATTATGTCGTCATAGTAATGATAACGTCAACAATGGGTCAATGACATTCATGGCCTTATAAACGCCAACTGAAATTGGTAGGATAATATAGTGGTAATACCATGCAAAGGTAAATATAAAAGTATCTTTGACCTGACACAGTACTCGGATTCAAATCAGCAGGAGACTTTTCTCAATTTCATATATGTAGCATTGCTCGATGTGATCCTCCCACCGAAGTTTGTGTTACCCAAATATGCCCTCACTCTTTTTATGGTGAAATAAGTACTATCCCTGTATACACGTCAGGTGTAAAGTCTTCTTATAAGTGTCTATATTAATCATAAACCATTATAGGTAAAATGGACAAATATTAATATATCTATGTTATTGTAAAGATAACCCATTATTTACATCTTCGATAAATGTTCAAAACTCGTGATCCTTAAACACCTTGATGACTCCGACTCAAAAATAGGAGTAAGATTTAAAATTATGAATCAGATTATTGTTTTCTATTATTAAATACTTTGTACTGTAGGGCTGTATCACAGTAGCCGTATGTATGTTACATGGTTGTAAAAATAATTTTAGATATACCTATACACAAATAGATTGCAGGCAGTCCTTTAAAAAATATACCGGAGCGAAGGATAATCAACAATCGACACTCTGTCATCATTCACGCTGGGTTAAGCCAGGCTGTGCCATTATCTTCAACGGATCAGTGGACACATTTGAAAACCCGTACAGGAAATAAACCATGTCTGTAAGTATTCATTGCAACAATTTATTGTTAAAATGCAGCGTGCTTGTGATATCACAAATAGAAAATTTTTAAATAATGTCATTGAGAATTTTAAAAAATATATATACTTTCTTTAAATAATTATGATTTTGATTTTGAATTATCACTTATCATAATGTAAAGTATCATACTTGAAATTATATGAATTTTTCTTAGTCAAAGTTAAAGGCTTAAAAGATAAGGGCAGTGATTGATTGTCGCAGTCCCAATATTATCCTTATCAAGCTATAAAAATAATCTTCAATTAGCGCAACCATAATTTAGCGAAATGGTTTTAGCGTGAAAATCTCTAATATGTGATTTCCGCTAAGCTTCCGATTAACAATGTTTAATGAAGTCATTTGACTAAAAGTGCTATATTTAAAGTTGATAACATTATCAGGAACGCTATATGTCAACGTCTCAATCGTTATTCTGTCAGTTATGTACTTTTTTTACCGACTCTGTTTTGTATATTGCTGTAACAATTTACATGCAAATGTGTATTGAAATAAACAGTCATATGGACATACACATTGTCTAAAGTATTTATATAGATAGGGCAATTTCTTAGGGCGAATTATTATTTATTAGCTTCATGAATTTAAGGTAATTTGATTGGTTGGCGCAGTGTATAGCATTTACTTTTTGTCAAAAATCTTCTGGCATTCCGTTTTCCTCACATACTATTTACCGACAATACATTTTGTAACACAAACACTAAATAACGAGAATGTAATAAGCCATATCCATTGTTATGTCATCAATGTAATTAGCTGAGTTACCTTTCACGTTTGTTCAACGCTTTCCTTCTAAATGGTCAATATATTGCTCATAAGAATTACATATGATATTTTTTGTTACTGCACAATTATGTGGTACGTTTATTTTAATGTCAATATGTTTTATACCAATCGTGTTTGAAAAATAAATCTCGTTTTGCACTTTATTCTGATTTCGCTGTCCAGTGATATGAAAATGAAACATTCAAAGATTTCGTGACCTAACAATATCTTGATATTCTGTAATGATTATTGATTTTCAAGATTTTTCGTTTTTAACGAATGATTCAGGAATGGTCTCACGGAATAAACAGCAAAAATACAAAATAAGATCCTAGGAAACATTGAGTCAAATGACAAAATTCATAGAACCTATTAAATTATTTCAGGTAGATATTTATAATCTATTCAATTCCTCTGATTATGCCCCCTTTATCTACTCCCTGCCATGTGACTCTGTCTGATTTTTTTTTCATTAGAGAAGACTAGGCTTTATCAAAATTAATTAATTTATCAAATATAAATTTAAAAAAAAACTTTTTGCCATACCAAGATTGCTTACGACTACTTTCTCTAATATCGAATCAACATAGTTCAAATTTCCTTTGAACTGATTTAAGTATGACTCAGTGAATTAAATCACTGCTAAAAATATCTGATTGTTTGCATGACACCATTTTTGACAAATATATTATAAAAGTTGACCTGGTTCTATTTTAAGTTATCTGACCGATTGAGTATAAAAAGGACCTCATATAACATCAAGTCAAACATAGCATCCGTTGTATAGAGATAAATATTTATATTATTTTGTTTTCGAAGCGACCTATATTGTGTTACAAATATAGACTATTGAATAGACCCTATTTTTATTTATCTCACATCCAGGGTATTTTAGATCCTAAAATAGGATACAGTAAAACATTATCTGATATCTATTAATAGATTTTAAAGTTGCGATGTTATAATTATAGAACTTCTGTTATCATTGTCGCGTTTTCAAGGTTAAATGTACCCATCAATACAAGTATCTATTCATACTCCAATACGATGACATTTGCTTTCTTTCTATTTGAATTACAACGTGTGGTATCAAATGACTCATTCATGTATATTGCGATACATGTAGTTGATCAAGCAACCAAACTTTAAGAAAAGGCGACCGACTTACTCACTACGCTTCTATAACTTCTTTAGATATTTTAACTATTAAGAAAAGAAAAAAAATATTTACAAAACAATAACGGCATCAGCCATTTACACTTTGGTGATCTGGTACATTTTATGTTTCAGGACCAAAGCGGAACAATCACCGTTATAGATGACGTAAGTACTGTATTCTTAAGAATTTCTGAGCTACATAGTAACAATATCTTTATCAATTCATGGTTGTAATATTCTGTAAAATTTTTGTTACAACATATATATATTCTACGAATCGATCTGAGTTTAAAATTTCAGTTGGGCTTGGCCGGATTTCGAAACCAGGCTTGCTGATCGTTATATAGTCGTTTAAATCGACTGAAATATCTAATTAAATGATGCTGTTTACGGAGCAACATATGTCTGTAATTTCT
This sequence comes from Mimachlamys varia, assembly GCA_947623455.1. Lineage (NCBI taxonomy): Eukaryota > Metazoa > Mollusca > Bivalvia > Pectinida > Pectinidae > Mimachlamys > Mimachlamys varia. The sequence continues at coordinate 46,597,320 of OX392528.1, forward strand.
TTACGCGATTAAAACACTGAAAATAATCAGGACATAAAAAGCAGTTATTTTGGATTTAGAAAATGTTAGGATGAATGTAAACGCTACTTCTTCACAAGTACAGAAAGGATCATTTCACAAATCTGAAAAAGAAGGTTTCCCTAAGTCCCTGGTTGTTCGTTATTTCATTTTCAGTCTGATTGACAGTTTGACTGCAACAGTTGATTAGCATTACTTCTTGACAAGATCTTGACACTCATCAAAAACCAAATTGATGGACAGACAGCCTTCATAGATATATTATCTATAGAAACCTGTGATCGCTTTTTCTGTATTCTGTATCTTTAAATGATATAAAGATGGACTTTTTGAGTATGCTCATTATTGTGTTTACTTGTTGTGATTGGCAATGATACTCAGTTCTCGTTTTGAGAACTTGGTGTTTACTTGGATGTGACCAAGATTTCCATGGCGGGTTTCGTCGATGAAGCAGAAGACGCTTCCTCTTCCGGAACACTTGGTCTTATTCTCGGTTCTCATTTTGAGAACTTGATGTTTACTTGGATGTGACAAAGATTTACATGACGGGTGTCGTCGATGAAGCAGAAGACGCTTACTCTTCCGGAACACCTGGTCTTAGTCTCTTGTACTTTTGCAAGGGTCTCCATGTAAATCTTTCCTTTGTTCAAATTTTGCCCCTGGTTTAATCGATTTTGAGTTTGGATTATGATTATGTTGACGCTTCGGTATTCTCTTATTTTATTTCTTGTGTTTTTTACGGGAGTTTCCGTTTTGAGTTTGGATTATGGTTTTTTGTTGACGATTTGTTATTCTCTCTTTTTCTACTTCAGAAGTTTTGAATTGATCTTTTTCAAATATCATATTTAGGCTCCCCGTCGTCCTGGTTGTGCTCTGTTGATATTTAGACATATCGGAAATAAACAAGTCGGATAGGCGACCACCATTGATTGAACAGTTAAAGAGTATAATTGCTCTATCTGAAGACGAATTCTAATGGAGTCAAGAGTAAATGGGAGGGGGGGAGAGAGTTTTGATTTTTAAAAGACAAAGAAATTAAACAATATGATATATTGTTCTTTATTACATTGAAAAAGAAGTTTTCAATCTAATTTTTGTTTGGTATGAATTAAGAAGTTTAGATTGGAACAATTTTCAATATTGAAACATGTTAAAATGCTGACGATGAACTTTGTCGATGTGTTTTAGGTACCGTTTGAAACATACAAAACCAAACAGATTACCACTGACGTGATGAATATGATTTTGAACAAGTCTCCATTCCTCGAAGCTTCTGATGTCTTCAGAGGTATCGTTGTCGGCGTCCGTGAGCATGTTGCCCGAGAAAGCGAATTTGTACTGAAAACTTGTGAGCTGAAAATCATGCTTGATAATCCTGGTGGTGGAATCAACAACCGTGTCAAATGTATAGTTATCCGATCCGGAAAGTGTAAAAACAAAATACATTGTTCAAGAAACCGCGATGGCAATATTTCTGTGGTGTATACACAGATGAGCAATCGTCTGAAGGCTAAGCGTATGTTAAGGGCTGGTTGGGATGCTTTCAAAGGCATTTTGGCTCTTGGCCTCCATATTATTGTTTCGCATGATGCAATGTTGGGTTTTAGGTCTCACAATAATATGTTGACACCTAAACAATCCGATCAGCAAGATTGACAAGCATGTGCATTCACCAAGGGATTCAACATATTTTAGAGCATTGGTACCTGTACCTGTAGTAACAGTTTTTCTTACACCTTTAATTTTAACACTTCATTTGGGAACGGTCATGTAACATAATCCATATCCAAGTTGCAAGTTGCACCCAGTAACCTCAGTTCAAGGACCACCATTCAAGCGTATAAAGGAGACTAACTCTTAAATCGTCTGATTTTATTATAAAGAATTGAAATGGATCAAGGCTTTGAGGCTGAAAGTGTGAATGACTTTATTACAATTACATTTTTCTGATTTGAATGACATTGTTCGGAATTCGTGGATTGTTTTGTATACAAACGGATGAGTATTGAGGCCTTAAAACTAAATTTAGTTATATCAAACATGAGATTACAGTTGATGTCTTAAGACAAAATGGTTGGCGAGCATACAGAAAAATGTGGCTTTCAAATATAAAGTTTGACTCTTTCTTTATCATTTTAATGATAGTGAATTTCAATATAAAGTTTGACTCTTTCTTTTATGGGAGTGATTTTCAATTGCTCCACTACACCAAAAATAAAAGTGACTGAAATATTTCTCATTTGACAATTTGATCCTTGTTTTAAAATGAAACATTAGAAAGTCGTTTTATTACACTGAACGACATCCCAAATCAAGGATTAAATACTCAAATGAAATAAATATTTCAGTCACTTTTAATATTTGGTTTAGCGAAGCAATGGTGTAAATCACTTCCATAAAAATGTTAAAGAAAGAGCCAAACTTTATATTTGAATGCCACATTTACTGCATGAGGTATGTAGTATGTAATGTATTTTGTCGAACATATTGAGTGCAACTTAAATTGACCGTCGTACGAATAATATTTTGGTTCGAAACCTTTAGCCTTGGTATCCGCTGACGAGTCCTAGAAGGACGTAATAGCTGTTTGATTTGGTCTACGTTTTTGACATACTGTTTATATTACTACATTTAAAAGATGCATCACCTGTGTGTGTTACCTCCATCTTCTAACATGAACATTTGATTGACACGACTCTTCCATCATTTCATTATTGTTTATCCATTCGTGTTCTTAGATTACTACTTTACGGAATGTCTCAGACGAATACTGTCGGGTATTTTAAACAAATACTTAAAAGAATGATTTTTTTCACGTTTAACTGAAACAATACGTAAGTGACACATACAATGATATTTCTCTTTTTTTATTTATTTTTTTTTTTTTATTTCATTTTGGTTTTTGTTTATTTGTTTTACTACGTTACACATTTTTGCTCACTGTCATGTCCATTAAGTCAGTCAGGTTGACATATCTTGGTTTCATCAATAGAAAACCCATATAAGGACGACGGAAATCAACTGACAAGCAGACATTATGCAAAGGAGAAATTTAGATGCTTGTTATTCCGTTGAAGGCCAAAGTCATAAAACCATAAGCTAACCAAACAGTTTGATTTCAGAAAAATCTTCTATTTGTGATAACATTTTAAAATGTGAAATTCCACTGCATTGAAATGAAGACTTGAAAAGACTTCTTCTTTACAATTCAGCATTTTTCTTACTAGGCAGAAAATCGTTTTAGCTTGACTTTAATCAAAAGTTTTCTCATTCAATTTTATTCATCAATTAACATCGTTTCCTTATGGATGCTGTTTTAGTTGCATCTCTTTGAATTTACGATATTGTTAAACTCTTTTTTTATTTGACGGAGTTAATAAAATGAATATAATCCTATTCTCCAGTAGATTGATTTTGTTATTATTGATAGTAAATGATAAAAGTATGTGTTATCGTTTGTTTTTCAATAAAGAAGAAATCTAAGTTACATTGTATGTCATGATGCATCGTAACTTTAATTTGTGTGTCTGAAGTGAGGTGTGTGTTGTTTGTCAGCCTCGGTTTATATTCAACAACAAATTGTGAGAAAGGAAAATCTGTCGAAAAGTAAACTTATAATTATTACATTGTCATCGATGATGATACTCATTTAATTAACGGGTTTCGGTTCGTTTACCCACAAAATCGAAATCAAACGATATAGGATATTTTTCTGTCTCGATGTGCAGATAAAATCCTCTTCAATGAGAAGTTCCTACATTGTCCTTACCAAGGCTAGTCAAACGTAGGAAGTAAATGAGCTCCTGCGTGGATGTAACAGTGTATATATTTCCTCACATTAGAGGATGAAAAAGTACAGTAGTCTATTTTTTTAAATACAAAAAAAAAAAAAAATCAAAATTCAATTCGCCAATTTGTTAAAAAGACTTACGAGGAAGTTAGAATGGGATCTACAGATATCATTACAATAAACAAGATGATATATTTAATAGTCATCATTGGTCCAAACTCGTTAAAATCCAATAAGGAAATGTGTTCCGTTTTTAACCCAGAAATACTTAAATACAAATTGAATAAGAAGTTGGATAAAAAAGTGCGAGACGAGACGAACATATCTTATTTCTCATGAAAGGACGAGTTAAAACGTGAATATTTATTTTCTTACCATGGACGAGTATGAATGTGAATAGTCAAAGTTTCCAACAAATTACGAGATGAAACGTGAATATTTAATATTGCAACAGATGACAAGAAGAAACGTAAAAACTCAGTGTTTCCAATAAATACTGAAAGAAAAACATAAATAGTACAAGCTCATTTATTTGGTTTGGTTTATTTTGTTTTACGTCCTATTAACATCCAGGGCCGTTTTGGGACGTGCCAGGTTTCGAAGGTGGAGGAGAACCGGAGTACCCAGAGATGGAGGGCTAGTAGTAGTATGTCGGGACACCTTAACCACTCGGCAATCGCGGCCCTGTTCAAATTGGTAATCTTTTAACGTTAATATTACATTTTGACGGGAAAACGTGATCATGTGATATTTTCACGTTTCGATTAATGACAAGATACAGATATGTCATGTTCGGACAAATGATGGAGGTAACGTGATTACCAATGTTCCCATCAAAAGACGAAGGGGAAAGTGACAAACTATGTTCCAGTCAAAGGACAAAAGAAATCGTAATATTAATAGGCCGGGGGAAACGTGGTATTCAATGTTCCCTTCATAGGCCGGGATAAACGTGATATTCAATGTCCTTTTCATAGGCCGGGAAAAACGTAATATTCAATGTCCCCTTTATAGGCCGGTAGAAACGTGATATTCAATGTCCCCTTCATAGGCCGGAAAAACCTAATATTCAATGTCCTCTTCATAGGCCAGGAAAACGTGATATTCAATGTCCTCTTCATAGGCCGGGAAAACGTGATATTCAATGTCCCCTTCATAGGCCGGGAAAACCTAATATTCAATGTACCATCAAGTAGGTGGCGCTTCAGTCATAGTAATGGCCCCGCGGTGTTGTTTTAATATTTGTGTTATTGTAATTAACTAATTTAGATGAAAATATATGAAAAATAGCATGGGCCGTTTTTCACCCTCTGAATAACATCCCAAAGTTATTATTAAGTTATAATCAAATTTCATTCTTATTTTCTCTTTGCAAAAAAATACAAAGCGTGGATGATTACGGTTTATCACATGTTAAATGTGCATATTATAACTGTGTCACTATTCATAAAGGATACCTGTGGTAATCAAGGTTGCGACACACCTCGGGGAATAAATCATCCACCAGCAGAGCTTACTACCTTGGAATACAAAATGAAAGCTTTGAGAATGTTACAGAATATTTAGTTGCAAATAATCCCATAATTATGATAAAATTACATAAATAGGTGATAGATTGACAATTACGTTTTTGGCAAACGTCCGGCGTATCAGTTCAACTTAAAAACTAAATATACCCATATATCAAGAATCACGAGATTATGTCATTTGATATCAAAGTTCGGTCAAACACAAACGTCATAGACATGCGGCTATAGATACTAGGATGAAATCATATACTATTTTTGATTAAGGTAGTAAGTACAAAGTGCAAGATAACATATTGTGTTTGAAAACGTGACATGTACACGCCATATAACCGAGTCGAATATTAAATCGTTCAAAATAAATACCCCTCTCCCCTGAGCACTGAAATTAGACCTATGGGACACTCGAGATTCATGTGTTAGAAACTACAGTAAAGTGATATTTGTCGGCTAATAAACGCCATTAAAAACTTTTATGAAAATGGTATACCCGGGTGACGAATGCAAAGATAAAGTTTTGTGGTATACCTCGGTTTACAAGATTATGTTATTCCTTTTTTTCATGCAGAAAGTTTTAACTGGCAATTATAATTATAATCTCTAACGGTAGTTGGAGAAGGTTCTTAATACAATGTACGAATAGCAGTAATCGTAAAGTATATACATTGTAATGCCATGGTGTATTCAAACTGAATACTCAGTTTACACATTCAATAAGATTGACTTATCAACAGTTCAAAATGATGTTACCGAAAAATAAAAACTTAACTAGATTGTATGTAGAAAGCTAAAGCATAAGATACACAGGTAAGTGTAGATTTAGTTAGTTTAAAATTTTTGATACAGCATACCAAACATGAATCGGAAATACGAAAATGATCGTCGAAATAACGATTTGCTAATGATAGGATTTGTATTTTTGTTTCTATTCGGCCACCGTATATACATGTACCTGTGTATTTTCGAACTTAATCACACAATCTATTGTTTACATAGTGATATCAAAATATGTTTTATCGCATTCGATAAATCTTATATGTAAGATGACGTAACGTGCACATGCAGCACGTTTAAAATAAATTATGGTATGGTGACATTTGTTTATGGCAAATTTACGTTCAAATGACATTCGTCTGACGCTGCGCTGGGTTTTAAAACTAACATACAGCTTGTGGAAATGTCACGGTTTTAAGTTCAACAAAACAGTCTCATCATGCCAGTAAGTACTATCTACTATTGAATGTCCGAAAAATGTTTCAAGTTTTAATTCATAGTAAATATAGATTAAGAAAAAGTTATTTTGGCAGAGAGTTATTTGGCAAATGAGGTTGGTTTGTCAAATCGTCCACCTCACCAAGTCTGAATTTCTTCCATGTAAATTTATGCATATCCTGCCCCTCTGTCACCGACTGACCCTCCAAATTGCCTTCGTGTGCCATTTGTTTTTTCTTCAGATACATATCTTCACACAGGCATGTGTTCATGAGATAGTAACATTCGTGTACCTTTCTCTCCCAGCTTCCCATGTTGAAAGTTTTTGAAACTGTGCGCATTATCCCCTGCAAAACACGTTTGTGGGGGATATAAAATTGGGTCCGTCTGCCCGAAAGAAACTTGATTACAAAGTTAAGTGCTTAAGTGCTGGGCTAAATTCAATTGCCACTGGCGGACGTTATTTGAAGGAGCTATGGCCCCTTCACTAACGAAAAACTGTCATTTTATGTCGTTTCCGTGTAATAACGGCCTTTAATACTATCAGATCTTCTTGAAACTTGGTAACAAGATTAAATGCCTAAATGGCTCGACCAAGTTTGATCGCCACTTTAACGGACGTCATTTGGCAGAGTTATGGTCCCTTGATAAAAGACCAATGCCATTTTCTGCCGTTTCCGTTCAATAATGGCAACCAATATTATCCAATTTACTTGAAACTTGGTAACAAGGTTTAATTCCTAATCTAAAGGTTTGGCCAAGTTCAATCGGCATTTTGGATGGCTTACACTTGTAATTTCGCGCTGTTATTGTCCCTTCATAAACGAAAAAAGTAATTTTATATCGGTTCCATGCAAGTACGGCATTTAATTTCATTCGATTTTTTAAAAACTTGGTAACAAGGTTGAATGCCTAGAGGGCTCGACCAAGTTTGAATTTCACTTTAGCGGACCTCATTTGGCAGAGTTATGGACCCTTATTAAAATAACATGTTTCAACCTAACCTCAAAAGATTGTACCTACAATTTATAATGTGATTACCTTCTTACAAAAAAGAGGACGGATGGGGACATTAATTTTACGAATTAGCTTGTTACGAACAAATATAGGACATGCCTGTTGTGTCATTCTTTTGAATGTTTTGTGAAAGATGATGTAACACTGACATATGCTGCACCTTTAAAATTTAGTAATATATACATTATGCCGAAAAAATCAATTAAACTGCATCACACAGCTGTTCCATCCTCCTAGTATTGTTCAGTGATGCTAGGGACTAAAAGATGTGAATACAATACAAAATTTCTAAACTAATGTAGAGGCAGAAGGGTCAGGTGCGTAAAATCCCTTTCATTTATGAATTTAGAAGTAAAATTAAACTAGTTCTGTATAATTTCAAATCTTGTGCTAGGAAAATGTGTATATAATGTACCGTTACACTACTCAAATGAAATGGTTGTGGCTATAGAGGCTCCAGCAAACCTCGGGGACTAAAATATCCACCAGTAATGTATGTTGGAAAAAAGCAAACAAACAACAAAAAACAAAAACACATATTCAAACAATGTTAACATCGACATCGGAGTGCAGAAATACAGCCATAACGCATTTAGCAATAAAAGTATATTTTTCTCCATGACGGGCTGATATGCCCGATTCTCCATATATGACAGGAACATACGTCTCACATTATATGAAATTTCTTTCTTTGTAATTGCCGATTCTGAAAATCAAACGAATGATTTGAACTAAACTTGTTTGCTATCTATGTCGAAACACAAATGAGACATTTCTCTGGTAATAATTCTTTACCATTTTAGATAGCAGATGATCTGAAAGACAAATATGACTGCGATGAAGTAAATTCTGAAGAGATTGATAACATACTGAACAAATCGAAGTTTCTTTCCAAATACGGAAGCGACATTCACCAACATCGAAAACTTGTGGAATATGCAGAGCAGAACATAAAAGATGTACCGGAATGGATAAGGAGACATCTTACACTGCGTATAAAGTTACATGAAAGAGAAGATGGTGTAGCAATGGGTGTGAAATACATTGAAATATCATCAAATACGACGGAAAACATTATAGAATGTTATCTCGACGAGGATGGGACTAAAATCTGGCAATACAGTAAAATGTGTTGGAAAGTGTACTTCTTGGAACGTCTTTGTCCATCTAAAGAAACCTTTTCAAAAATTGTTTCTTTTGTGTTTCAGAATGGTATTGAACAGTTAGTTTTAAAATTGTTGAAATTATTGTTTGACAAAGCTTATAAAACAATTCAAGAAAAAATGAATCAAAACACATCGACAAAGACAAATGAAAAAGAATCTTCATCTTAAGGATCTGCTCTTGTGAGGTTTCAATCACCTTCAAATGTCGTTTACGTCTTATGTGAGGTATTTTTGTAATACATTGTATCTAACAACGTATGATCAAAGGACCTCTTACAGGAACAATAGAATTTTGCCCACTAACCAATTTAAACTTTACTGTGTGTTATTTGTTGCACATTGAAGGACTACCACTGAAATGTGTTTACAAAATCCAAAAGGTCCCTAGGGCCTGTGTTGTGACCTATTTAGTGCCTCAACCATGGGTGTATGGCAGGGCAACTATTTTATAAAAAAAAATCGATAAAAACAATTCTTTTCAGTATCAAATGAGTTCACTTTTAATTAAGTAGGATCGGCTGCATATCATGATTGCAAACATAATTCAGAATATTGCAAGATACAACTTTCATGTAATCTCACACATACAAAATGTGAAACGTTTTAGCACATTTTCAGAAATGACAACTTTTCATGGAAACGAATCACTCACTTTCGGTTCTTGTACACCAAAACTATTTACACATGATTTGATCCATTCTGTAAAGTAGCCGTGGTGAAACTTTCTGAAAACCAGAAATCGGTAAAATTGCCATTCAAAGGTCGAAATGTAGCAAGGTATGTTTAGTCTGATCAACCTGCATCTCTCAAATCCTTGTACTGTTAGTTTTTTTATCGGCTATATACGATATAAAACAATTGCTATTGTCAACAACTTTTCTTTTATTCTCTTGAACTTTTACAAGAGTATCTGTGTAATTTTTTCCATTGTTCATATTGCCCCTAGTTTAATCGATTTTGAGTTCGGCTTATGGTTTTGGTTTTTGAACTATATTCTTTCAATATATTTGTTACAAATATTGCAACAAGATTGATTTCAAATTTGCTAAAATGTCAGGATGTGTATGTTACATGTACATATCTGTTTTATAGTTTTAGATACAGTAAAAGGTATATTTTTTCTACCGTTACATATGAATGAATTTGTCTTTCATGAATCGCTTAAACTCAATCCCTCAAACAGTACCGACTTAGATGGTATCTTGGCCCGCTTCTTTAAAGATGGGGCAACTGTTTTGACGGCACCCATTACATATTATAAATATATCAATATCGTCACAAAGTGTACCCGATGCCTTCAAGTCAGCAAGTGTTACTCCAATTAACAAAAAAGAAAGTTTAGGACTGACGCTGTGCAACAGGTCAGCAATCAAAGACATTGTTTTACAAAGAATTAAATCCTGGAATAATTTACCTTTTGATATCAGGTCTGTTGCCAATCAATTTAATTTTGGTAAACAAGTTATAGCATTCTTACAACAAAGCTCATATATAAAGCTAATACTTTTAATAAAGGTTTTATTAAGAAATGATGACATGTACGTTTGGTAGTTATCATATTTATAATTCGCTAGTAATTGTGATTTCAAAAATTCCAACGAATATTTTCTAAAAAGAATACATTTTTTTTTATATTGGGTATGCAAATCAAAACTTGTATTGCTGTGATTGTTGTTTCATTAATCTAAATTATTGCTTAATCTTGTGATAACACCACAGATATGTTTGCAATGTGATAATTTAGATATGAACCTGTGATGTATCATAACCAAGTAAACTTGTGATTAGTATTTTATTTATTATATGAAAAATGTTCGTACTATGTGTTTCATGTTAAGGGCCACAATGGAAATAATTTGATGACTTTTCTGTGTTATCCTGGTTAAACATGTATTGTATTGTTAATGTACTAGGACTTTTATGTATTGCTTCAATATTTTGTCAAATTAATATATCTATCTATTTTCGAAACGTCTTATAACCATTCTTAGTATCATTAGATCAGGGCTTTAGTTTTATTGTGACATTCTATACTCAGGATGTGAAATTAACGGGATGTGGATTTTAAAAAACTCTAAATATCGTCTGATCAATCACCTAATCCTACAAAAATATGTTTAGGATCAAAACATTTGATTTTTCCACCCTGTACACTACTATATCAGATGCCAAACTGAAAGATCGTCTTCGGTCTCTCATTATATGAGAGCTTTCTTTTCCAAGAAATGTGAACGACGATACAAATACATGATTGTGAGCTATCTTGGAGCATACTTTGTGAAAACAAAAGCTAGGTTGAAATATACTGAGGAAAATATAGTTCGAGTGATTGAATTCCTGGTTGACAATATCTTTGTTGAGTTCGGAGGAAAGATTTTCCAAATGACTGTTGGCATTCCAATGGGTACTAACTGTGCACCACTTTTGGCTGACTTGTTTTTGTTTTCATACGAGGCTGAATTTGTCGAGGGGCTTATCAGGACGGGTAACACAAACCTTGCCAAGTCTTTCAATTTCACTTTCAGGCATATCGACGATGTGTTGTCTATAAACAACAAGAGGTTTGCTGACCTAGTCGATCGTGTACCCTACTGAACTTGAGATTAATGACACAACATACTCTCCTACATCAGCTTCTTACGTCGATCTTTTCTTGGGCTGTGGCCAACACGGGCAGCTTGCGATTAGGCTGTATGATAGACGTGTCGATTTCGATTTTCTGATCGTGAACTTTCCTTTTCTTGATAGTAACATTACTGCTTCTCAATCCTATGGTGTTAACATGTCGCAGTTGATTCGTTATTTAGGGCTTGCTCTGAATATCGAGATGTTTTTGATATATGTCAACTTCTGATGAACAAACTTACGGCACAGGAATTCGAGAGATGCAGGTTGATGATGACTATGGGCAAGTTTTATGTTGGCCATCTTGCTCTCATCGAGAGATGTTGTGTATCTTTGTGTGATATGAAGATGGACGTTTTTGAGTATACTTGTTAGTGTGTTTACTTGTTGTAGTCTGGTGACAGGGACCGATTAGCATGCAATACGGTCTGTACAAAGTTTTTTTTCTGTTTCTATACCTCTGAGATGTGCTCTTTAAGAAACTGAATGATGCCACTCTGTTATCATTGGGCAATCCGCGTAATATGCATATTAAGGTCGCCATTACTGAAAATCATATTTTCGTCAATATCTCAGTAACTATTCATGGTATGAAAATAATTTTGGTGTCTATCCCCATGTTTTGAGGGGTAACGAATAAGATAAAGCCATTTTAGTAAAGATCACACTTAAAGGTTGTGCTGCATAGGCAAATTTAGGCCGCCATTACTGAAAATCTCGTTATCGTCAATATCTAAGTAACTATGCATGGTATCAAAATAGTTTTATTGCCTAACCCCATGTTTTGAGGGGTAAATAATCAGAATAAGTCATTTTAGTAAAAATCACACCAATACTAGGCAATAGGTTGTGCTGAATAAGCATATATAAGGCGCCATTACTGAAAATCTTGAATTCCTCAATATCTCACCAACTACATATTGTATCAAAATAATTCTTGCGTCTATACACATGATGTCAGGGATAAAGAATCTGATTCAACAATTTCAGTTTTAATCACACCAATAATTTTGCAAAGTCGTCACATGCACAGAGCATCCTCTTTACTAATGCTAATACATGCTAATTTGTCTCATTCTGCAGGGCCGCGGTGGCCGAGTAGTTAAGGTGTTCCAACATTCTACCACTAGCCCTCCACCTCTGGGTTACGAGTTCGAATCCCACGTTCCCACGTATACGTAGGGCAGTTGCCAGATGCTGACCGTAGGTCGGTGGATTTTCTCCGGGTCCTGCGGCGTTCCTCCACCTTCAAAACCTGGCACGTTAAATGACCCTGGCTGTTAATAGGACGTAAAACTAAATAAACCAAACCAAATGTCTCATTCCTCAAACAAATCACTTTCAACAACATTGTAATGCATCAACCCGTCGGGTTTGCCCATTCTGGCGGGGTGCGTCCCGGTGACATCCACTTATCAGTGTGCATGGCAAGTGAGCTGTATAACATCCATACATTCTTGTCCAACAGGGTGTATTCATAGTACAACCACATTTGATCATTTTCAGTACCTCTGGCGGAACTAACGTTTGAATGCAATGCTACTGGAATCAAGCATCTAGTGCATTCCCCAAGTTCCAATCCGAAATCGACAGAATCTAGTGGTGGAGGTTCTGAGCTGAGAGCTGATTTCCAAAAGGAAGTCTGAATGTGCACCCACTTTACGTTCTCTTTTAATGTTTCTTAAGAAGGTGGGGGTGTCTTAAGCTCTGGAGCCTTTGCCATATTTTCCACCCATCATTCTGCGACCAGACGTCTCTCCGGACCTCAGACATATCTGATGTCACCACGCTTTGACCCTGTGGGAGGAAGCCATGAATACTGTCGCTTCTTCAATGATATCATATATATCCTCAGATAAAATGCCCCAGTTGTGCAGTTCTACACCACTCTTAAGGACTTTGATGACAGTGTGTTTTCCTACTCCAGAGCACTGAGCCACATTTCCACAGCCTGAGAGGGCATGGGCTGCTGGCAGTTGTGAAAGCAAGTGTCCATCTGTTCAATTGCAGTTGCCCCAATGTCTATATCAGTTCGTACCTCACTTGGTCCTTCCATTGTAAGACGACAGGTCATGTTTAACTTTGCGTAGAAATGCAGCAGGAGGACAAAAACGTTTGTGTCCTCACATATGCTGTTGATTCTTTTTCATGCCACTTTCAGCTGTCTTAACCATCTGCAGTCTGTTTATTTTATCTGCTTTTTCGTGGCAAGTCATGAGGTCTTCCCTGCGGAAGACAATACCATCCGGAATTACAACTAGTAAGTAGAGGTAATGACCAGACTTTTGATTGGGTTAGTCCTGTGCTTTCTAAATCAAATTCTGACATATCAGGGCCATGAAGAAGCGGATGTAATAATCATACAGCAAAAGGTTAAGGCAGCTGAAAGAACAAAGATGAAATCATTGAAGAAGCGACAGCATTCATGGCTGCCTGCTACAGGGTCCAAGCTTGGTGACATCGAACATGTCTGGATGTCCGTAGAGAAGTCTGGTCGCGAAGGATGGATAGAAAAAATGAGACAAATGCTCCAGAGCTTAAGTCACTCCAACCTTCTAAAGAGGCATTCAAACAGAATGTAAAGCCGGCTCATATCCCGGATGAGGATATCCGACGGGTTGATGATTGTGACAATATTGTTGAAAGTGGTTTGTTTGAGGATTAAGTCAAATTAGTCGTGGCAACATGCATTAGCATAAGTAAAGGGGATATAGGCTAGTTCTGTAACGACTCGGATATACACAGACGTTGATTTTTTGTAAATTTTGGTGTGATCAATATTGAAATGGTTTCATCTGATTGTTTACCCCTGACAACATGTGTATAGACGCCAGAATTATTTTGATACCATATGTGGTTGCTGAGATATTGACGAAAAACGAAAATTTCAGTAATGGCGGCCTAAATATGCCTATTCAGTACAACCTTTAAGTGTGATCTTTACTAAAATGGCGTAATCTTATTCGTTACCCCTCAAAACAAGGGGATAGACACCAAAATTATTTTGATACCATGTTTAGTTACTGAGATATTGACGAAAATAAGATTTTCAATAATGGCGGCCTTCATTTGCATATTGTACGGATTGCCCAATGATGACAGAGTCGCATCATCCAGATTCTTAGAGAGCACACCTCAGAGGTATAGAAACAGCAAAAAAACTTTGTACGGGCCCTATTGCAAGGTTCTCCAAAAATCTGGGGTTTGGCAACCGGACTATTATGATGACAATGATGACTCGATTCTCATTTTGAGGATTGATGCTCACTTGGATGTGACCAAGATTTTCATGGCGGGTGTCGTCGATGAAGCAGAAGACGCTTACTCTTCCGGAACACCTGGTCTTATTCTCTTGTGCATTTACGAGAGTCTCCATGTAAATCTTTCCTTTGTTCCTATTTTGCACCTAGTTTAATCGATTTTGAGTCCAGATTATGATTTTGTTGACGTTTTGGTATCCTCTGATTTGTTTTTATGAAATATACTGAAGAAGATATATTACGAATGATTAAATTCCTAGTTGACAATATTTTTGTTGTTGTTAGAGGATTTTTTTTCTAGCAGCTAGACTGTTGGCATTCCCGAAGTAATAAAATGCCTTACTCTTAGCTGATTTGTTTTCATATGAGACTGCATTTGTGAAAGTGCCAAAGACCTTGCCTTTCACGTTCAGATACACCGACCATGTACTGTGTATATTCAACAAGAGATTTTTTGACCACATCGATCGTTTATACAAAGCATATACTCTACTGGCACAACAGACTCTTCTACATCAGCTGCTTACTTCGATATTAATTTAAACTATGACCAACATTGACAGCTCACTACTGAGCTATACGATACATGTGACATTTTCCATATTCTGATCATGAAATTTCCATGTCTTGATAGTAACAAACCTGTGTCTCCATTCTATGGTGTTTACACGTCGCAGTCGTTATTCTAGGGCTTGCTCTAATTACTTTCGTGATAGAAGCCGACTGCTGAAATACAAAGTTACTACACAGGGATTCGAGAGATGCAAATTGATGAAAACTATGAGCAAGTTCTATGGTCGCCATCGTGATCTCATTGAAAAATATTTTGTATCTTTGTGTGATTTGAAGATGGGTAGTTTTTAATGGGCCCATTTGTGTTCTTACTTGTTGTGATTTGACGTTTACTTGGATGTGACCGATACTTACATGGCAGAAGTCGTCGAAAAAGCAGAAGACGTATACTCTTCAGGAACACCTGGTCTTGTTCTCTTGTACAAAGTTATCCATGAAAACATTTCCTTTGCTCATAATTTGCCCCTACTTCAATCGATATTGAGATCTGAGTACGGTTTTGTTGAGTTGACGCTAAAGCATTCTCTATTGTTTTACTTGCGCGCCGTTTCATCAATGTTTCAGTTGATAAGCAACTGAGGGGTATCGACCAAAGAGACACGACCATAATAACCATAATCTAACAGTTGGAAATACGATAAAGTCATTGTACTTCCAAATACCTAATTTTGTGACTTATTTTGTAATTCGATTTTGACTTGCCAAATTTCAATACGTGTTATCTTCCTCTTTGCTTGAACATAGCTAAAATGTAATGTTTACCTAAACTAAAATGTTTAAAGTGACGTGATCCCTAATACACTGTACCATCGAATGTACAGCTGGTACCGGCTATTTGACCACGTCCCTGACACACCATCTCATCCCTTGTGACCTATTCTACCGGGAGTTCGCCCGGAACCTGAACCATGTTCTGACCATAGCTAGCTAGACGTTTTGATTGTCCTAATCGCCATTTTAGGACAGAGGTCAAGTAGTTTAAGTTTTGTAAACAAAATGGATGTCTCCACACTGAGCGCTGTTGGATGTTGACAGTTTGAAGAAGAATTTACCTTTAAGGTTCAACATACCACCACATCGGTATTGAAATGAGTCAACATCAAAGAAAGTGTAAATTTCCTTAATGCAGAGAATGTAACTTCTATAAAAACCCACATATAGCATGTACATGGTATCATGCATTTTTCCTGCAACTACAATATTTGATACGGCGCAAGAGAAAAACACCAGACGAGGATACATATGTGTAAACTGTAACGAATCTAACAGATCAATGACAGGGAGAGTGAAAGCGAATAAATGACGTGTTTCACGATAATGCTTAAATGTGTATCGACATTTCATGACGATACGAAGGGCAAGTTACCAATCAGAATACCAATAATGTTCGCATTGTAACACATTTCTGGTCCAAAATGTTGGTATATATGTACAAGGAGGTCGCCATCTTTGTTCGATGCTTTGGACAGAAATAGAAAATATATAGTGATATTATTCAATATATACAACCATTTGGAAACTGATACCGTGTCAGACGTTAGTATGGCATATCAGGATACATCCTACATCAACAGAAGTCCCGATCATTGTTCCAAATGTGTTACGTTCACTATTTTCACTGTCGTGACAAGCTGACATAAAAGTTCGGTGAACATCTTGCGGTACTGATATCACTGCGCATGTGCTTTGAAAGTAGGAAGGGTTGATGTTTTTTTAAAAATACTTCTAATCTTTCCAGCTATTAACTATTATGTCTAACAAAAGACATGAAACATAAATAACTCAAAATTGTTCGTGCAAATTTCCATTATCCGAACGAGATTTGTTGTATTATTTTCTGCCCATCAACTTCCGGTATACGTCGTGATGGAGTCTGTCTGCTACCTGAAAAGAAAATGGGCAACAGTTTGGAATCGGACCAAAAATGGTGAGTATCTATGGAATTTTTCTCTGTATGTAACCTTATTGTAATGTTCTACGACGTGACTGAAGTGATCATAGCGACATTTAGATGAGCATTCCTTTCTGTTCAGCGACAAACCATACCACTCATGACCACCATGTTGTCAAAATCATTGTGATTATTTTCATGTCTGTTTTTTATTTTCAGTTGTAAATTACATTATTAAACATTCATAAAAATGCAATAAAATTAATGATAAAAATTGTGTTCGTCGTTTTGAGTTTGTGTTGAACCAATGCATGTATGTGAATAAACGAGAGACGGCAGCCTTGAAGGACCATTCGTATATACATGTATGCAGTCCATTTCATCAATCACTGTTTCATGGTCTTCGTATTGTTGAAAGCGTGTTTAAGCTTATGTCGGATACATCAGCCAGTTTCACTTTATATATGTTCTGAAGTTTAGGCCCAAATCCTGTGTCCCTTATTACCTGTTAGCCTATTGTACATGTTCTGTTCATTGACCCACGTGCACTTGTTATATATATAATTACACCAAACTAGATGGCAAAACACAAAAAAAAACCTTCACGATTTGGATTGGCTAAAGGAAAGCATCAGAAAAAGCGTAAAAAGGCAAGAGGTGTGAAAACAACTACACACACTTCATATACATGTGCTAAAGCTACCACAGGAATCAATCTTACCATTTCAAAAACTATAAGAAAATCCTCTTCAAAGAAACTTGCACAGGCATATCAATTTTATAAGTCGACAACAACTGGACATACAAGAAAACGTCGTGTTAAGCAATCTCTTGATGCTATTCATAATCCTGCTAATGGTTATCGTGTTATCAATCTAGCTGCCCTGGAAAAGCATGTGTCAGAGTTAACTTTACATACTGCAGTTTGTGTCGAGGCTCGAACCTTAGCCTCATGTGGAATTAGCCCGATACAGCTTGATGCGGAAATTTCATCATACGGACTGGCATCAATTCTGTCTGTTAAGTGCAAAGGTTGCAACAAGGACTTTGTGTTTGAAACAAGTAGGCGGTTACACGATAGCAAATTGAAAACAAACCATTTTGACATCAATGTGAGAGCTGTTTGGTCTTCCCTAGTAACTGGAAATGGAAATGCACATCTCAATGAAATGCTTGCATGCCTTGATTCCCCTGGACTTGGTCAAAAGATTGAGATTGAGATAAATGAGTGGTGGAGAACCATATTACAGAAAGACATAGAAGATTCTATCAACGAAGAGAAAAGATTAGCTATACAAAAGGGTGATTTTCATCAGGGTAATTAAGTTTTGATAGCCATTTATCCCTAACCCATACATTTTAAAAAGATCAATGTGATTGAGTTGTCGATGAGGGAAAGTCAAGATTTTCTTCATGATAAAGAAAATAAAACAAATTGTCCAAATATAGTTACAACATCCAATGATGTGCCAATAGTCCTTCATATTTTAAAATTCTTTGTATAAATATAAATGAAGTTGTAAATTTATGAATCAGAATGTTGCTGACTTTGATTATGGATGCATTATAAACAAAAATTTGGTGATTGTTTATAGAAAAAGCCTTAGTTTGAAACTCATCTGCCTAAAAAGCAGGCGAGATTGGGCCATTGCGCAACGTCCATTGTCTATCTGTCCATGAAGCATCCATCCATCCGTCTTTTTTTTCTACAAATCCCTACAAGTCATAAACCACAAAGCCAACTTTCAGCAGATTTGGTCTGTAGCATGTGGTCTATTAAATTTTATGTCCTGTTGGAGGTGGAGGGAAGCCGGAACACCTGGAGAAAAACCACTAAGCTTGCATGGTCATGAAGTGTAGCATCATTAGGTAAAAGTGAACTAATTTTGTATGAACAGTGAAACTGTTCGGTGTGATATATCGGAGGATGAAGGGAAACTGATTTTGTATAAATGGTCAGTCTGATCCCCCAAGGGACCTGAGAGGCAGGGCCAAATATGGAAAATTCTTCAAAATCCTACTTCGATTAATGAAAGAATTTGTTCAATATTTGATCTCATCAATCCATGGATACAGGGAAAAGATGTTGGTATAAAATGGGATAACTGACAACAAAGGGGCAAATGCCAATAGGGGAAATGAACCAAATTTTTGCTTTAAAACCTTCTACTGTACAAATGAAAGGGTATTTTGTTGATCTGGTCTTACGCAGCCTTCGGTGAATGCAAATCAATTATGAATATCAAATGATTGGTCTGATGGATGGAGCCCGATATCGGAAATGTAGTAAATTGTTTAAGTTCATTGAATGTGAGAATATTGTTGTTCAGATGTATTGAAACATCCTTTGGTGAAGGGGATTCAGTTTGATCTGAACCCCCCCCCCCCCCCCCCCCCCCCTCCACACACACACACACACACTCTTTCAGCTCCAGGGTGAGGTCTACTAGGTAAATGATTTTAAAATGTGAAGTAATGAGTAATGATTAGGTGTTGTCTAAATATTCATTAAACTTTACAGTGTATTCAGCTGAGTGATACAGGCCCTGCTGGGTCTCTTCAATCTCATAATATGTATAAGCCCACTATCATCAGATGGTGGGCTATTCAAATCACCATATGTCTGTGGTCTGTGCTTAAACAATTATTGTGATCGCTATTTCTCGAGAAGTACTGAATTTATCATTTTCAAATTTCATATGTAGGTTCCCCTTGCTGCCTAGTTGTGCATGGTTCCTTTTCCGACAGTCTGAAAACGAAAAACACTGGCCGACAGGCGGCCATCTTAGATTTGTGCATTATAGTTTTTTATCGTTATTTCTTGAGAAATACAGATGGATCATTCTCAAATTTTATATGCAGGTAACGAGAGAGGTTTTGTTTGGCCGCATGTTGTGCATGTTCAGTTTTTCGGCAGGTCTGAAAAACAAGATGGCTGTCTGTTGGCCATCTTGGAATTTGTATTTATAGTTTGCGATCGCTATTTCTTGAGAAGTACTGGATAGATTCTTTGTTTTGGGTCCCTAGTTGTGCATGGTAAAATTTTTAGACTACCCCGGGTTAAAAATATGGCCACCAGATGGCCATCTTATATATTGACTATGAAAGTATATGATATTATGTTTTTTTTTTAAGAAACATCAGATGGATTTGTAATTTGCAACTGATTAGAAAAACAAAACTCCTGACAAGAGACCTTCTTTCAACTATTATTAATGTTCAAGACAAATTCATAGAACTAAAATTGAATACATAAATGAAAGATAAAATAAGAAGGGGAAAAGATCCATCTTCCTAAGAACACATGAAAAATTATCGATGGTCGGCGCCAAGTTCCCTCTGGGATCACTTGTTATATGATGTTGTGTGTTCGTGGAGAAATACAAAATCAACTACATTGCTAATTTCCTTGTGACATAATTTTACTATAACGCTATCAAAATTACGTCAAAATGGTGTCCCAAAAATTGAATGTTTTAGAAATTGTGATAACAATAAACAATGAAAATATTTCTACTTTCAAGGTCACAGGTATCAAATATGTTAATATCATCTAATTACAACTAATAACAACTAAAATTATGTACCTTGTATAGTCAGATGACTGTTAAGGCCTCTTGTTGTAGGAGTACCAGCTGTGACAGTGATTTGTGATGGAGGCTGGAGTAAGCGCACACATACAATGTAAGCACAGCTATAATGCCCTGGGTGGAGTGGCAATTATCGTTGGAGCTGCTACAAAGAAATTGCTCCACATCGGTGTCCGAAACAAACACTGTGCCTTGTGTAGTCGTGCAGAGAATTTAGGCTGTAGCCCTCGCCCCCACAATTGCTTCAGAAACTGGCAGGAGTCTAGTCAGGCAATGGAGGCAGATGTCATTGTAGAAGGGTTTCTGAAGGCAAATGATAATGGGGTTAGGTATATGTACATGGTTGGGGATGGTGACTCTTCAGTTTATGCCCATATTCGGGAAAAAGTGCCTGTTTGGGGAGCCCATGTTACCAAGCTGGAGTGTGCAAACCACATATGTAAGTGTTTACGGTCTAGTTTGGAGAAATTGGTGGTGAACAAACCGATGTACAAAGGCCGTGGAAGATTGACAAAGAATGTACGTGTTCGTCTTACTACAGCAGTTAGATGCGCCATACGAATGCGGTCCATGGAAAGTGACAAAGTAAGAGCTGCCAAACTCCTGGAGCATAATATCCGGAACAGTGTCGACCATGTGTATGGACATCATACCCACTGCAGCAAGGACTTCTGCCAGGCGAAGCAAAATGACTCCGCCATTCTGATTGAACCTGCAGTTGCTGAGAGTGATCCCTTTGATGATGATGTCATGTCTGAACAGGCAAGTTTTTGGTCTGAAGGAGCATCATTGGCAGAACAGGAGCAGTCACGGAAGAGTTCAGGCCTACATGCTGCAGATCTGTCACAGTGTTCCCAAATGCGACAAGATATTGCGGTGCTCTTGGATAGGGTGGCTTCTAAAAGGTCTCGTCTTATTGACAACTTTACCACCAATTTGGCCGAGAGTTGGATGCATATTCGCTCGAAATTTGATGGAGGAAAAGTGATTAATTACTGTAACCGTGGATCCTGGCACACCAGATGCTATGCTGGAGGTCTTAGGCTCAACCTTGGTTCCCAGTGGTCTCCTATGGCGTGGGAACAATCAACTGGTACCTGTCCAGGACAGCACTTTTCCAAGCTGTATGAAAAGAGAGAAACATACCTGAGGACCTGCAGAATATCAAAAGCAAAGCCACAGAGCAATATCAGAAGATGGAAAAGGAAACGAGCAATCTCCAAGCTGAATTTAAGTAAGAAAGCAAAGCAAGAATATGGTCCTGATGCTTTGGATGTAAGTCCAGACCTCTCTTCTGATGAACAGGCGAAAAGGCAACAACATTTTGTTGATCACCATATCAATATTTCTCTGTCCAACATCCAAGATATAGAGGTTGCAACTAGAGGGCAGTCCAGTTCCGATTTGTGGAAAGATGAAAGGAAAAAGCGACTAACATCCTCTAAGTTTGGACAAGTTGTCAAAAGAAATCCAAAGATCAAGGTACAGCCACTGGTGAAGCAGATCCTTTATAGCACCTTCAAAGGAACAGCAGCAACAGACATGGGTATCATAAAAGAGGAGCCAGCAAGATTGGAATATATTGAATTCCAGAAAAGGAACAACAACTGTGTACAGATTGTGTCCTCTGGACTGGTAATTAACCCAAACCACAGGTTCCTTGCTGCTAGCCCAGATGGATTTGTGACAGACAATACAGGAAAGAAGGTGGGAATTGTAGAAATAAAAAATACTTTGTATGACAAACCTGTGACTCTCACTGCAGCTGCAAGTCTCAAACAAATTCGGAACTCTTTCTCAGAGTTAGTAAATGGTGAACTAAAACTCAAACGCAAACACCACTATTACTATCAGTGTCAGGGGTTGTTAAATATCACTGAAATGCCCTGGCTAGATTTCATTGTAAGGACAGAAAATCCCTACGAGATCCACATTGAGAGGATTATGAAGGATGTCTCTTTCTGGAGTAGTGTAATGTTGCCAAAGCTTGAGTCTTTCTTCAAACTGGCATTGCTTCCGGAATTGGCTGCTCCTCGATTTGGAAAACTTCCAGGAATACGAGAGCCTGGTGTATGGGTAATTAACAATTTGAAATCACAGTAAAACCCGACTTACTCGAACGCGGTTAACTGGAATACACCTCATTTGTTGAACAGTTTCTTTGGTCCCGACCAAGTTCATACATATTCAAGCAACCTCGGATTGCTTGAATACCATGTATTCCTCAAACTATTTATCAGGTCCCCACGAGTTCGAGTAAGTTGGGTTTTACTGTAGATGTAACCAAATTGAGTTGCAATGCACAAGTAAAAAAAATGTCTCCCTTAATTATTTGTCTTTGTATGTTAAATATTTATTTGCATTATGGTTGTCTCTTCTCTATATGGCTTTATCAACTAACAACAGCAAACACTAGACTATGCATACATCCATTCACGTGGATTATGACACAATGTATTAATCTTATTCTATGCAAAACTTGTCGCTTTGCTTCAGTTCACACAGAGAAAACTCCTCAAATGACTACAGCTAATTATTGGCGCTAAGTTGTTCAAATTAGACCCACTTTCATCAAATCACTTGTAAATTTAGGAGCCACAGTGGCCGAGTGGTTAAGGTGTTCCGACATTCTACCACTAGCCCACCACCTCTGGGATGCGAGTTTAATCCCACATGGGGCAGTTGCCAGGTACTTACCGTAGGTCGGTGATTGTTCTCCATGTACTCCGGCTTTACCCCACCTCCAAAACCTAGCACATCTTAAATGACCATAGCTGTTAATTTAATAGGATGTAAAACTAAATAAACCAACCAAATCAACTTGTAAATTTCAATATGTTGTTTTCCTTCCTGTTTCAGTTTGCCAATCCACAACCACAAAGAGCAGGGACTTCAAAGTCTAAACGTTGCAGAGCTAGTGTGTATGAGGACAGACCTGGGCTGCAGTGACATTACTCTTGGCAGCTCCTGTCTATCACAGTAAGTAAGTTTCAATATGTACATTCTATCTGTTCCAAAATGCCACATACCTGTTTCAGGTATAGGTTATAGGTTATTAACAAGAGGCCCAATGTCCTAAGCAGACACCCAAGTTACATCATACTCATCATAAACGTCACGGCACTTGTGTTGTATCTTTGAGCAAGATACTTTACTCTGCTTGTTCCAGTCTACTCAGCTGTAAATGAGTATGTGGTTGGGTAGTGGTAAAAATTGTAGAATGCTAGCTGTGAGCGCCGAAATGGCAGCACCGGTTGTATGCTCCCCAGGGAGTTGAGAACAATATCCGCTGGTTGCTAAGGCCCTATAACCACAGATAATAATTTGTGAACCGCTTTGAGGCGGCCTTTAAGGTCATGATAAAGCGGTATATAAGAAACTCGAATTATTATTATTATAAACTCATAGGTATATAATATTATACTTGTAGCTCAATACCATTTCTATATGATGAGAAAATCAACATATTAAGAAGGTGATTGTGGTTATGTAAATATATAGTTTATAATTGCCATACTTTGTGATTTTTGAAATAACATTATGACTAAATTAATCTTGATTTTTGATACTGCAATTCAATAACTGACATGTGTATGTTTATTGAGGGCCTCCATACTTTTTACAATGTGTTCAGAAAGTAGTCCGGTAATGGCTGCCATTCCTTCCAATTCCAAATGAGCCACCAATACAATTCAGGGCTAGTGTGATCCCCCATGTTTGTAAATACTTTTTTGGAGTGTTATAGGACATTCTCCACCATAAAATACATGTGTTGCTGGATATATTAGCACCAAAGATAGAAAAGGGAGATAACTACACTTTTTGCTAGAATAGTTCTTTTAAATTTCCATATTTCCCAGCTGCAACATTTTTCGAAGCTTAGTGTAATTGTTTCAAGTTCCACACATCAGGACGAAACTTTTGATACATAATGTGCTATAATTTTGCCATAAATTTCCATACAATTGGACTTTGAGTTTATCTGATATGTTGAGCCTTAAACATTTGGGCAATATGTGGCAAACTAATCTACAACAATATCGTCTAAAGGCTTTTAAAGCCGC
Organism: Mimachlamys varia; assembly: GCA_947623455.1. NCBI lineage: Eukaryota > Metazoa > Mollusca > Bivalvia > Pectinida > Pectinidae > Mimachlamys > Mimachlamys varia. The sequence goes on from OX392528.1 coordinate 46,622,052, forward strand.
TTCACTCGCAATATCATATTTGTAACCGTCATTCCGTGGCCTGGTCAGCCTGAACTAGCAGTTTTGTATAGATGCCTCAATGGAATGTTATTTCAGGAATTACTTGAATCTATTTTTTATGTTATGGAGGTTTAACACACACACAAAAACGTAGTGTACTCTAAATCAACTGCGGAGCGGTTTGAAATGAGAGTACATTCCGTTTTTTTGTATTATAACTCCATAACATAAAACATAGATTCAAGCCAACCTAATAATTTAATATATACCCTGCGAAAATTTACTTTATTGATGGACTCTTTTCTCTTACGAATTAATACAATCTGTACGTTGTTGCATCAGCCAATCAAAAACGACGTTATAAAGGGCGACGGTGCCTCATAATTTTTTTTAAACCAATGAAAAAGTTTGTTTCGAACAAGATTAATATATGCATATAATCAGACTAACTTCTTTTCTTTTGTGCAGCGTTGTTAAACAGACAAAACCCATGAGAGATCGCTTCTTCTGCACCTTTACCCTGTATCCCCTTCATTTATGTACTTTGTGCCATTGTAACTTTATTGGCTTTTTGTTTCCTGTATTTTAACTAGACCCTTTCACGCATTGCACCAGTGTGAATATGACATACACTGTGTTACATATCACATGGCTTTATGGCAAATGAGCTTTAACTATAGATTTTAAAACGACTTTTGAAAATCAGTTTATTAAAGAATTTTATACAGATATTTGGGATGTTGAGTTATAAAAGTGTCGCTATTATATATGGGGTTAATTCATTTAAAAAAAAGAAAAATTCAAATATTTACAGTTGCAGCCGTAAACAAATGTTGATGAAATGTATATTTCAGTACTGAATAAATTGTTGAGAAAAGGCAATTTTACCAACTTTGGAAACAATATGTTTGAAAAAAGCAATTTTGAACATTGGACAAATGAACATTAAAGTGACAATATGACATATTTGAGATACTTCATGACAACTGTAGTGTAAAAGGAGCACAATTGAGATACTTCAAAGTTTGAGATACGTACATATATACGTAAGGGCAGTGTCACCTTAAAGGTTTTCCAAAAAAAGTAGGTGCTTTTAGTCATAATTGAAGGGAACCTATGGTCAAAGGTATTGAATATATTACAATGTATATACAAAGTACATGTACCGTAAAATATCTTTTTCCCCTTGGTTTAGGCAAGATGTCATTATGACAACATGAAGATGCATCAGATATCTTGTTGATATCATAATTACATGAAAGTTTTGAAAATAATGATGCTAGAGTGTGCGACAACAAATGTTCTTTTGAAATGTCTTCGAATATACAAACAATATATGTATATACTCATTCGGTCTTATTGAGTTTGGCTTGTTGCTGTGTCATTAAATGTTGCTGATCACTAAAAGCAACCTTTTCAATCCAGTTGTAGTGATGGCATTTACCCCTTCTCTGTAGTTTGGCCAATGGCTTTACTTGGTGACATCTATTTGAAACTGCCATTACTTGGTGACATCAATTTTAAACTGCCATTACTTGGTGACATCAATTTCAAACTGCCATTTCTTGGTGACATCAATTTCAAACTGCCATTACTTGGTGACATCAATTTCAAATGTTAGAAAATGTACTGCAAAATTATGCCTGTATGTATGTGGTTCGCGTACAATGAAAAACAATTATACACCTTTTGTTATTTTACCAGTAAAATAATTATATGTACATTGTACATAAAATGTAGCATTCAGATAAATTTATTTTATATTAGACATATGCTCTGAATTTAATAAAAGTTTATGGTGTTTAATTTTATCATTTATCATTTTAGCTTGTTGCAGCTTAATTAACAAGACAATCCGAGATTTTTTTTTCTTTTTAATACTTTGATTGCAGCAGTTCACAAGTGGTTTTCATCTTTGGATGTAAGGAATCATTATGTAATTTTCCAAGAGTTAAACCATGACTGAATATCTGCCAAGCATTTGTAATGATGTTTGATGGAATTTCATTTCATGGAGTGAATAACAAAATGTTGAGACTTATTATCAAGAAACAATATTTCACTTCGATTATTTTGTATGGCAAAACTCTCAGTGGCACTGTTAAACAAATTGGTTTGAACAACTTTTGATATCTCAAAATGAAAATAAGGCATCACAAATGTAGGTAATGTTTTGAGGAGATCAAATGGAAACGTGCATTGATTTTGAAGTGTTTCAATTTGTTTCAGTGGTAGTATATTTAGCCCCAGAAACAAGAAAGTATAACTTAAAAGAAACTTGAATGATGACATTAAGAATAAATTTAGGTAAAATGGCGTAAATGGTTTACTTAGAACACTTTCCAACATTAAAAGAAATATTACAATGTATGCATCATACATACATATGACTATATGTTGTATTCAAACTTTGTTTTAGCAGGACTGTACAAATTAAATCACAAATAAAGATCAATTCACCATTGGCTGCAATGGGAAAGAGGGTTTTTTCTTCCTAAAAGACAGATTGATTACACAAAACATATTTTTCATTTTTAATTGTTTAATTTTCAATGATTTTACATAATATGTCCAGTCATCTTGTATATATTTACACATATATATATGCACATTTCTACAAGAAGATGGCGTAACACACATATATGCTGCACATTTTTAATTTAGTACGAGATACAGTATGCCGACAAAAATGAATTAAACTGCATCATACAGCTGTATCGTCCTTCTAGGTCTCGTCAGTGATGCTAGGGTCCATAAAGTGGGAATCCAAAATTTCTTAACTAGAAACAGAAGGGTCTGGTGCGTAAAACCCATTTAATTTATGAATTTAGAAGAAAAAATAAACCAGTTCTGTGTAATTTCAAATCGTGTATTACGAAAAAGTGTATATTATATAACCTGCCACTTCTCAAATGAGATTAACTGTGGCTATGGAGTATAACTTGGTGTATACAAGCTAGTTTTGCTCTGTCACCAAATAATTATCATCTTCTGAAGACCACCTTGGAAATGTCGTACAAACACGAGTTTGTAGTTAATGCAAAATTATAAACTATATCTAAATATGACCATTTGGCAAATTTAGTCAAAGCTTTGAAAAGCATGCTTGATTGAAAAAATCAGTTGTCTGATGCACACGTAAATATTTGCAAATGTCTAGATATATGTGTGTTAATATGCATCTGGGTCTAACTGAAAAACGTGATAGCTCATTTGAATAACATGTATACTACATTGCGGGTGTGCAAATTTCGGAAATAGTCCTATTTAAGCAAATTCGTGAAGAAGGCGATCAATCAGGTAAGGATTGAGCTTATTGCTATTTCTGAGTATCAGAAATAAGATATCAGGAGAGTGTTATTTATTGTTGAAGAGTTTGGGAAAGTGTTTTGTCTGATATTAAATAAATCCAAGACCGAAGATTTGTATTTAGGGTGTAACAAAAGCAACAAGCTAATTCGTAGAATTAGTATCCCCCGCTTTTTGACACAAGATGCATTGCTTTGAAAATGAACAAAAACTAAAGGCTTATGTACAGAAATCGGAAAATATTTGGTGTTGTGATTGCACGGAAATGTTAATCAAGGGGTCATAACTCCGCCAAATAAAGCAGCCAAAAATGGCGAATATGCTTGATTGAACTGGTAAGGCAATTAACCTTATTTCAAAGTTTCATGGATATAGGGTGATATTTGTTGCCGTTATTGCACAGAAACAGAAACGGCAGAACATGACACTTTTGTTAATCATAGGGCCATAACTCCACCAAATAACGTCCGTCAAGTGTGGCGTTCAAACTTGCCCGAGCCCTTTAGGCATTTTACCTTGTTACCAAGTTTCATGAAAATTAGATAACATTTGTTGCCTTTATTGCATGGAAACAAAGACTGACAAACGGACAGAGGGACAGACGAACATACAGTTGGACAAACCCAAATTAATATCCCCCGTTTCCGTGAAAGGGGGGATGGAAATAAAATGTTTATGGGTATTATCTGGGTGAAGAAAGTGAAGTCGTTAGTAATTTACTTCGGAACTAATTCAAAGGTAAGTTCCAATCTTAATTGGGCATATAAAATATCGATAAACTAATGAAAAAATGGAAAAAGAAAACTGACTGGAAAATCTGTGGTTGCTCAGTCTGTAATAATACCTCAGATAACATACTTAGCGATTGTCCAGTATGTAAATAAAGAACAAATTATAGAGTTTGAAAGGAAAACATATCGCTTCATTTGGAATAATGGGCCAGAACGCGTTAACAGTAGTGTCATATAAGTGACAGCTAAGTGACAAATCGAAAGGCGGTCTACTTATCCCGGATTTCAAATCGCATATAGATGTTCTAAACATAATTACCCTGGACACAAAGGTTACTATCTTTTTTAGACGCCTGTTGAGAGGTGATCCAAAATGTGTATTCGGAAAAGCTCGATGGAGCCAGTAAGCTGTTTTTATTGTCTCCTGGACACACGACGTAACCTTCCAAAATGATGTACCACATTTTTACATCAATGCCCTACAATCGTGGTTGAAACTTATAAAAGATGATCCATCAGTTGTTGACTATAACTAAGGACATTCGCAGGGAGATTATTTGGAGAAATCAATATATCAAAATTAATGGCAGTTCTTTAATTTTCAAGAACTGGATGAAATTGGTTTGATCTTTATCAACGATATGGTTGACAAGGATGGTGGTGTAAATGAAATTAGAATTTACTAACAGTTGAAAGAAAAAGGAGGCTGGATATGTGAGGAAAGTCAGGTGAAGAATGGAATAAAAAAAACGGAAAGACAAAATCAAGGGGGATAATGCACGGGCAAATGTACACACTTGCTCTGATCTATTAGCATTTGAAGTTGGAGTCAAGATTAATAACGTATATTGTTATGTATATGTACCTCATGCTACACATTTTTATGTGTCTCGGTGATGAAAAGTAAATTCTAACATTTTAAGAAACAAAAATAAAAGTAAAAGAAGGCTCTCATTTAAAAGGGATGAAAAAACGAATCAAAGTTATAAACTGTATGCACATAATATACCAGGTAAGCTAAACAGGATCGCGTCTTCCATCCCGTCGTCAAAGTTTAAGGTAATTTAAACAGTGAATTAAAACTTCATTTTCAACGAATGCGTTCAATATTGCTGCATATCTAAGAGTATATGACGGGCGTATTATTCTTTCGCTTGCAGTGTTCTTGTTCATAAAGATATTTGGTCAATTATTTTCAAACTTAATAACAAGTGATTTGCATCGTAAATTAAAAAAATCAAGTTAACGTGGTGCTTGTGATCTATTTATTTCCTCTCGCTAATCAAAAGATAAATTTCTGAGCTCACTTTTTTTGTTTGTTTTAGTGCTCAGATATTTGTTCTTAAATATTTCGATACCAGCAGCAAATGATAAAAAAAGTTCAAAGACATTGCCAAAAGAAAACAAAATTTCTAACGACATGCACCTGTCATAGTTGTATAACGGCACGAGCCTAATGAAGAAGACGATTCCGTCCCCTTCTTAATCGTTTATCTCTTAAAGTGATTGATCTGCACTTATTGTACTGATAATAAGAAAACTCCCATAACACTCGTGGTGTGGTTATGTAAGTAGAGTATTTGATGTAAAGGGAGCATGACAAAAGAAAATTTTCCAGTGGAGTTTTTTCCGTAGAATAGCTGATCTTTGCTTAAAGAATATTAAGTTGAAGGCTTTATTCCATGTGCCATTCATTGAGTATCATTTGACGGGTTGCCTGGGATTATCGTTTTGATATATTCTTTTAACAAAGGGACGATTTCTACCAGAATAGCAACGTAAATATTAGAGAATGCAACTAATATCCAAACCGGCCTTAGCTATTGAAACCGTGTGTTGCTCAAGGAAGTGCCACAGGTATAATTTCATGCAAGTCTTACTGAATTTCCAGACAATTTGTCCATCATCATCATTATAACATTCTAAAATGTTGCCCTCATTTTTAGTTGATATTTCAATGTATCTCACCCGCACGTTTGCATCATTTTCTAAATCGTATAACTTTATGCGCAGTGTAAGATTTCTCCTGACCCATTCACATTCATCACTTATTCTTTTTCCTGCTTCTTTCACAAGTCGTCGATGTTGTAAAGTCCTTTGGCGTTGTCTTTCGTCTTCTCCGCTATAGGAAAGGAACCTCGATGTGTTCACTGCATCGTCAATAACTTCAGAATTTACTTCGGCGCATTCACGTATGTCTTTCATATCATGTGGAATCTAAAATAAAAATAAATCAGAGACTCTCGTGAAAACACAAAAGAATATGAAAGTGAAGTATTATTACCATAGCGAACAAAATTAAATTCAAATCATTTCAAAATGTCATTTTTGTAGTCGTATGCAAATGTTAGATATGAAAACAAATTAGAAAAACCCAAAGTGTAAACAAAACCATAATCCGAAGACAAAATCGATTAAACAAGAGGCAAAATAGGAATATAAACAAGGTGTTCCGGAAAAGTAAGCATCTTCTGCTTCATCGACGACACCATCATGCAAATCATAGTCACATCCGATGGCTTCGGCCAACGGTCTCTTCTCTTTTGAAAGGAGTTAAACAATCGCAAAGTACCAGTCAATGACATCGATACCAGAAAAATACATCAGGCCCCAGCATATAAACTTCAGACGTGTCAGCACCCGCCATATAAATCTATGACACATCCAAGAATGCATCAAGTCCTCAAAATGAGAACCGAGTCATCATTGTCAATCTCAACAAGTAAGCACACTAATAAGCAAACTGTGATTTCAGTTAATTATGTGCGCTGACATAAGGTCACAGCTAAATATTACTTTTAATGATATGTACATGTACTCTACTGTAGAGTCAGAATGTAAACTTATTTACTTTTCATAAGGTGACTTTTGAGATGACTAGCACAATTTTGGTAATTAAATCATTTTTATATGTAATCATCGTTAAAAATCGAACGCATCAGAAAAATATTCTTCTTAATATAATGCACAATTAATGTGAAATCACGGACTCATATTGATTGGGAAAACACTGAAAACTTCGAAAAAAGTCAGGATAATGTGTAGAATTAAGTTTTTTGCAGCTATTTTATTAATAAAAGTACTGGAAGAACTAAAGGAGGCGTTACACGGATGTTTGGACATGGTAAAACCAATAAAATGTTAAAGGTACATTTTCTACAATGCAAACTGGCTGTAACAAATTATCAGGTCCCTGTGTTCACTGTGTCAGACTTGGTGTCATCACTCTGATCGGCCAGTTTCTGCGATTCAGATCAAAGGGACAATACTGAAAAGCACGGCCTGTGTTTACACCGTAACGGAATCTGACAACAAACGATTTGATTGGACGTTCAATCTCAAGTAGTAAATTGTTGGGTGGAGCAAGGTAACGCTAAACTTCTCTGCAGTTCCCTTTAAATACGTTTCTGTTCACAAAATGTTCAAAGATTAAAGTTTAAGACATAACTGACTTTTTGGTTGGACAATCTAAGGTGAACTTTCACCTGAAAGGTAATATTCTGTTAAATGATTTTATTAAACGTAGAATTTTTCTTTTATATTACATCATAATAGGGAAATTCTCTATTCGTGTATTTCTATTTTCTAAAATTTTATATTCCCGGCCATTCCCGGATAAACCATATTCGTCCCTGGGTAAAACATGATAAGGAAACTTTAAAGCTTTGTTTTTTCAGCCTTTCATTCATCAACCACAAATTTTGGCATATAAATTTAATCTGAGTAAGGATTTGATTAACATTTCATCACAGAAAAATATGGTAAGGAATATCCTTTCTGAGAATCGAACTGGAAATATCGGTAAATTTATTGTTCGGTATCGACGAACGAGCCTACCTTTGTAATATGTGTGTTCGCCCGATATTTCCTGATTTAGCCAATATTAAAAGAACTCTTTACTGATTAAGATTTTTAATATTTATCAACGATATATCTGAAACTTGTTTTCATTGTCGAGAATGTTTGCTGATGATTCTTCCCTCGCATATAGGGTTAAAACAAATAACAGAATGGAAATTGAACAACATTTAAATAATGATTTAACAAATATAGGACATTGGTCTAAACGATGAAAGGTTAATTTTAACCCAAATAAAACTGACGCTGTAATGGTAAAGGGTTAACTTGAAAAAAATGATACTAATTAACAATTTAATAACACATTGAGAACTCGATGTTTACCTGGATGTGACAAAGATGTATATGGCGGGTTTCGTCGATGTAGCAGAAGACGCTTACTCTTCCGGATCACCTGATCTTATTCTCTTGTACACAGTACTTTAACAAGGGTCTCCATGTAAATATTTTCTTTGTTTATATGTTGCCCCTGGTTTAATCAATTTTGATTATGATTTTGTTGACGCTTCAGTTTTCTCTAATTTATTTATATACAGTCAAAGTTTATAAAAAATAAAGAAGGAAGGCGTGTAAATATTATACAGTGCCGTCAAGTAGCCTTTGCACTTTATATTTCCGTCCTGTAATTGTCACACTATACCGCCATGTCTGATAATCGTCACACTATAGACAATCCCGTCCTGATAGTTCCAAGAAGCAAATGTTAAAATAAAGCAAATAAAACAAAATACACTTCATGACTAATAACCACATACTAAAACAATAACCCTCAAGGACTGAGAGGTTTTGTTTATATCATGTCTGGCTATATCATCCCACAAGTCTAAAGCCACTACAACATGGAATAATTCCAAAAACGCAATGTCTATTAAAATTCGCTTGCCATCCCATTCTATGGGTCCAGCTTTTCGCCCAATGACCCGGAAAGTAAGAGCCTAAACCGAGGTGATTAACAGTTGTTAACTGTGTTTCGTACGGTGCGTTTCGTCTGTTTTACCTGTTCGGGGGTCCGGAAATTAGACCGTCCGTAACCGTAAGCTATAACTGGCGTGATACAGGATGGGACTATAAACGTTGTTCCGTGTGGGGTTGTCCAACTTACACGCAAAACATCCCTCTGTGTATTGTCGAAAGAGTAGGCGTGATAACGCCGGCACAGAGGTTAGGGTTAAGATAGGATAAGGATAGAGTTGAACATTTTATTAGATCGTTTTGATGGACGTCCAAAATATAATAATCTAACCAATCATGTAATCTATGTAGGTAAGGGTAAAAGGTCACAAGACCCAGAGGGCGATTCGGATGACTTTGCGTATGGTTTCGACACGGTTCTAGTTATATCGGTAACCCTGCCAGCACCTACGACTATGCCACACCAGACATTTTGATGAGATGCGACTAGTAATCCAATACATTGTAACCTCAACTTTCGGACAGAAGCCGCTCGCAAAATTAAAGTTAAACCTATTACTAACAAACTAACGCTTGACCTTTTTGATTCTGGAGCCAACAGGTACAGAATGTAAGACGCCCTTTTTAGGCTGTGTTAATCTGATGATTTAGTTTAACTCTTTCTCCCATCCATCAAGAATTCGAGTCATTTTAGTATAACAGGACATCCTTTGTTATATTTTGGGGTTTATTTTTCCTACTGAGGAAGTTTTAATAGGAGAATTTGAGAGAAATTTGTTGGCATGTTTCCAGGGCCATTACGGGCTATCGCTCCGTTTAAAGAAAGACATGTTATGGTTGGAGATAGGTGTTTATGTTTCCCGCCATTTTATAATTTGGGCATTTAAAGCCTGGTTTCTATGAGCAAATGGTAGGCTCCTCTAGCACCCGTGTACAAATGCAAATTTATAGGATAAACGGGATTTCTTGGTAGCGACGTCTATTTTACTCCTGTTAGGAAGATTTGATACTCAAATTGTATATTTTAGGGTATATGTTCATTGTGTTTGACAAAAATCCACTGCCGCCATGTGTTATGTCTAATATAACACATGGTTATAGTAGTCTGCTATTTATATTATGTCGATTGCTATTTTTTCGTTTAACAGAAACATTTATGAAATTGGTTTTATCATGGTATTGTATGGTCATTACAAAGGAAACTGTTCCAGTGCTTAAGGTCAGATCAAGCAGCTGGTTTACGGCTAAATGTCGGCTTTATGGCAGTTTTTCATGACTCAACACATCGATAGTCCAGTGGCAATTGTTTCCTTATACAAGATCAACACCCATTTTAGCAAAAATTGTCAAATGCACTTTCATACTTAAACTCTGAAGCATTTTTAAATATTCGAACCGCATTAAGCATTATAATTACAGCCATATCTATAATCCCTGATTCCTTCAGCAAGACGACTTTCAAAAATTAGGCCTGTAGGAATATGACGGTGTGACTTGGAAGTATGTTTAGCAGTCTGTGAAACTTTTCAACGCTGTACATACATTGTACGATTTATGAACAGTAAATCAACTTAAGATTGTTCTCAATATTTTAAACGTGATATTAATTTGACTAAGATCTATATTAATCTTTCTCTGAAAATGTTCTGTACTATAAATAGGATATATGTCAGTTCTATAAATAGTGTACATGGACGAATTTTACGTGGAATCTACCCGAAGTTGTCGAATTTGTTGATAGGTACGCGTATAGTAGTAGAACAGCAGATTCTACTGGTGATAGCTCTGCTGGGCGATAGGTGAGAAATAAAGAAAGTCAACTGAGGACAGTGCCATTCGGAAAATGGTTCATGATTATTGTTTTGTTGACGCTTTGGTATTCTCTGGGTTTTTTGCATGACCGAAGATCAACTGTAGGAGACAGTTTCATGATTCAATGACATTAAGACAATTGTTTATATCTCGACGCGAACCTGAGATGACGGTAATGATCGTATATGAAGAAGAAAGATTGGTCAAGAAAAAATGAAAAAGCATTGGGGACAAAGATGAATCGAGTAAGCATAGCAGCAAACGTTTGTCAAGTCAGGCCTTCACGAGCCTCAATTGACTTAATGTAAGCATTAAACGGAGATAATCAGCAATGTTTAACTGACGATAAAGTCATATTCGGCCGCTTTCTCTTCAAAGGGGGGGGGGTGTTATTGAAATAAAAACAGCTGTAAGGAATCAAACTCATGAACTATGAATACCACAAGTTCATTTTATACTTTCAATACCCAACAAATTAACAATCCTGGGACAATTGTTTCATTTCATCACAGCCATGTCTTAAGTCTCGGATTCCTTCAATAAATGACTTTGTTCAAGTTGAAATTAATAGGAATAAAGCGGTGTGACTTGGACGTATATTAAGCATTCTGAGAACCTTTTATCACTATTTATACGATAAATAACTTGTAAGGAAGTCCGATGCAGATCGCCTGCTAAAAAGATATAAGTAGAATATTGTGTGGTTCGGTGTATTTGTGAAAATGCACATCCCTGTATCAGTTATACATGTATGTATGCGTACAGCAAAGCCTCGAGGAATCGTTCTAAATATTTTAGACTTGACCTTTGTTGATTTAGATCTATATTTAACATTCTCTGAAATTCTCAGTTCTATAAATAATGTGCATGTAAGATTTTTACAGGGAATCTGTCTAACCCATCATAGAAAACTAATACCATTTAACCTTTAAATTGTTAATAGGAGAATACTGAAGCGTCAACAAAATCAAAATCGATTAAACTATTTACAAAATACGAAAAAAAGGAAAGATCTACATTGAGACCCTTGAACAAGTACTATAGAATAAGATCCGGTGTTTCGGAAGAGTAAGCGTCTTCTGATTCATCGACGACACTCTGTCACATCAAAGTAACCGAGTATCAGTGTCGATCACAACAAGTAAGCACACCAATGAGCATACTCAAAAACGTCCATCTTCATATCACACAAAATACAGAATATTTGGATGACAGCTATGCTGGCGACGGGTGAGAAATAATAAAAATCAACTTAGGAGAGCGCCTTGGAGAAACTGTCTTGTGACTAGGATAGCTCTGGTTAAAAGCTTCATGATTCAATGACAGAGATTGTTCATGAATCTTTCGAGGCAGAAATCTTTTAGTTCGGTGTTTTATATGAAAATGCATATCTCCGTATTGAAGGTATATATTTGTTCAAAGAAACGACACAAGGAATCGTTCTAAATATTTTAGAGGTGACTTGATTCGACTAAGATCTTTTGAAACTGTTCATGCTGTTTATACGAACAATTAACGGTAAAGAATTTTGGTGCTGGTCGACAGCCAGAGAGCTATAAACTGAGCATTGTTAATAAAATGCTCTTGTGGTTCGGTGTTTTTTGTGAAATTGCATATCCCCATATCCAATGTAAATATTTGTTCACAGTACCGACACAAGGAATCGCTCTAAATATTTTAGAGGTGACTTTGATTCGACTAAGATCTACATTTAGCATTCTCTGCAAATTCTCAGTTTTATAAATAGGATGTACGTCAGTGTTTTACGTCGAATCTATCTTAAATTTTCGACTTCAGTTGACAGGTACCCATAAGAAAAAAAATGATATCGTTAAATCGTTAAACTGGTACTATCAACTGATGATATTTATGTAGGGGGATGGGTGAGAAATAAAACATCAACTGAGGAGGGAGCCTTTGGGAAACCGTTTCATGACTAAGATCAACTCTGGGGGACAGCCTCATGATTCGATGACAGTTAAGAGCCAATTGCTCTTGATTCGAGACCAACCTGAGAGGATGGTAAAGTTTATAAAGAAGAAAAACTGGAATGGAAACAAATATCGTGGCTAAAGTAGAATCTTTTGAGGTTTTGTGTATATCAGCAAGATATTGTAATGCTTTGCTTTACCTGAGTATACATGTAGGCTATTGTAGTTCAGTATTTATCCCTAAATGCCTATTCCCGCAATCTGCACCTGCCATCTTGAATAAGTAGGTCACTATCATTCTAAATACTTCAAGGCCTTTAAATCGGTGTAAGAATGATACTAGAGACCCAAGGGCCTTAACGGTCACCTTCAAGTTGGTAATGTTATAGGTATGGTAAAATTGCGTAGAGGGAAATGATATAAGCTATATCGATAGTAAAGGCAATATTCTCTTTTGCTCTCAGCTATCTTTAATATGTCAATGGTTATATCTTTTGATTAACAAAATGTTTAAATTTGGTATCATATTAAGGTCACCGACGGTAATATGTTCCATATCCTAAGGCCAGATGGAGCGACAGATTCAGAACTTAACGTCAACTTTAGGATTTTTTTCAAACATCAACACATTGACAGTCTTTCATCAATTGTTTTGTTTCACCAGATCAACAACTACTTTAGCAAAGTTAACTCTGAAATATATTTGAATATTCAAACTGTATAATTGATTTTGCATACAGCCATGTCTGAAGTCCCCGATTCCTTTAACATGTGACTCTGTCGAGGATAATAAGAATTTGATGGTGTGACTTGGATGTGCATTCAGAATTTGGAAACTGTTCATGCTATTTATACGACCAATTAACGGTAAAGAATTCTGGTGCTGGTCGACAGCCAGAGAGCTATAAACAGAGCATTGTGGTTCAGTGTTTTTTTTTTGTGAAAATGCATATACCCGAATCAAATGTATTCATTTGTTCACAGTGAAGACACAAGGAATCGTTCTTAATATTTTAGAGGTGAATTTGATTCGACTTAGATCTATATTCAGCTTGCTTTGAAATTATTTGTTTTATAATAAGTATGGAATACTATGTATGAATTTAACGTGGAATCTATCTTAATTTTTTTATTGTAGTTGACAGGTACATGTACTCATAAGAAAAAAAAATCGTATAATCGTTGAGTAAACTTTTAGGTACGGTAGCTCAATCTCAATGATAAAATCAACGTGTAAACAAAGTGAAATACATATTCGTCATATTATTTAAGGATGAGAAGCGTAATATGAAACAAATTATTTTACGATTGATTTGAAGATCATTTGTCACAAAGTAATAATTGTTCCCTCTCCCTCCCTCCCTCCAAACAAAAGATACCTAAAAGTACTATTTTATTTTACAAACGAACGTAAATTTAACCCCTCACCGAGGAGGAACGGAAGTTAAAGGTTGGTTAATTTAAACCTCTGATATTCGTTTCATCCATACAGGGTAATAGACTGTAGCACCTCTGAATCTAAAGAAGCTGTTTTAAATTTTGGATAATTTTGATACCGTCTTCCTTCAAGGATGATTCTGACCATGTAGGAATAATTTCTTACTTGAAATGGACAAAAATATACCTAGAGGTGTTATTTAATTATACAAACTATAGTAATATTTAAACCCTTCCAAACTTGGTAATCGGTTGGCTGGAGGTACTGAAGTTTACAAATTAAGGAAAGACCCTGGTGATCGTTCCATTCATTCAGAGTAAAAGACTGTATTACGTATGAATCGGGAGAAGAAGAGTTTTTGAAATTCTGTTAAATTTCCTCTTTATAGCCCCGACCGGGTCTTGTGGTTGAGGCAGGAGTCCATAGTTTACAGTTTGATGCCAACTTTCTCCATTGGTGATTCTGACAAACTACGAATAATTGTCTACTTACATGTTTTATGGACAACATATGCTCAAAAGTGATACTAGTAATACTTTTGATAAACTATGCTAAAATGTATTCCTTCTCCGACGGGGAACAAATAGCCTGGGGTTACTAAAAGTTAAAAGTAAACAAAGCCCCTGATGATCTTTTCATCTATGTAGGGAAATAGGCTGTAGTACCACTGATTTCACCTCACTTCGACTTGAGTTGTCTTGCTTGTTCGTTTGTATTATAGTACACTCCCGTGAAGATCAAAAGTCATGACGTCAGAACCAATCAGAAGTACTCTACCTTCGTTTCTAGACGTAAATAAAGCCTCAGAAGGGAGTTTTTACTTCCGTACTACTGACTGAAATAAGAATTTTGTCGCGATCAACAGTGAGGTACATTTTTATCAACACGACTTTTGTCGCGATTAGCAGCCAAACGGTTTTAATCAGATGTGAGATTTTAACAATCACGGTCGTTGCTTTATATATATTTCAAAGTCTGTGGTTTGAAGCAAGCATTTATATGTCAGCCATATTAGATGGGTTTTGAATATTTTTCTTTATATCTCAAATGCTGCCATTTTATATATCACTTCATACATGTTTATGGAAAAGGACGTTTCTAAGTTTTATGGTCGCCAGTTTTGTCTCATTGAGAAATATTCTGTATCTTTAGGTGATATGAAGATGGACGTTTTTGAGTATGCTCGTTAAAGTTCTTAATTGTTGTAATTGACAATGATTCTCGGTTCTCATTTTGAGAACTTGATGTTTATTTGGATGTGATAAAGATTTACCTGGCGGGGGTCGTCGATGAAGCCGAAGACGCTTACCCTTACATAACACCTGGTCTTATTCTCTTGTACTTTAACAAGGGTCTCCATGTAAATCTTTCCTTTGTTCATAGTTTGCCCCCGGCTTAATCGATTTTGAGTTCGGATTATAATTTTGTTAACGCTTCGGTATTCTCAAATTTATTTTCACTTCCTTATATGGACATTCTGCATGATTCTATAATGTTCGTTTATAAACATGAACGGAAATAGCTTTAATTATATGTTTATGTACATATGTAAGTGTTCCGCTTTTCCACATTTACCCAAATGTTCAACACTATTCTGAACGAAGCACCAGATACTGTATTTAGAGTAATTACAGAGACTCCGCTAGGTACCTTAAAACAGAACCACAATAACCTACATGTAGCTAGACTTTTCAACGTGCCAATCATGCGTGGCAAGACATGTAGGTGGTTTCCGTTGACCATTGCAGGAATTTGTGTAACTAGCAACGCCCAAACAAGTAACGTTACTTCATTAACCAGCTCAAAACAAGCTACCCTCTTGGTATTAACAAGAGATGATCTGTACATGTGGCACTTGGATGATCTGTTTAACTCGTAGTCGGTAAAAAAACCTTCCCCTTAATTAAACGGGCGTGGGTCCCTTGCTGAAAAAATATCCCATTGATTTAATCTTTTTATCTTCGTCTTATTATTCATTTTGATTAAAACTCTTTTGAAGATCGAAGTATGTTAAAGCAGCAGCCTATTTCGATCACACATCGAGAGTCCGGCTCTTTGAATACAAAAGCGTTCAGGGAAATCTCTTTTTTTTTGTTTGTTTTTAGACTCTCCTGCATCAGCTGCTAACCTCGATCTCTACTTAAACTACGACCGACATGGATAGTTTACTATTAAGCTATACGATAAACCTTATTATTTCAATTTTCCAATCGTGAACTTTCCTTTTCTTGATAGTAACATCCCTGCTTCTCCAACCTTTGGTGTTTACATGTCGCAGTTGATTCGATATTCCAGTGCTTACTCGAAAAATCGTGATTTTCGTGATCGATGTCGACTGCTGACAAACAGACTAACAACATAAGGCTTTGAGAGATTCAGGTTGATCATATCTATGGGAAAGTTTTATGGTCGCCATCTTTGTCTCATTATGAAATATTCTGTATCTTTAAGTGTTTTAGTATGCTCATTAGTGTGTTTACTCATTTTGATAACTTGAGGTTTACTTGGATGTGACACAGATGTATATGGCGGGTGTCGTCGATGAAGCAGAAAACGCTTAATTTTCCGGAACACCTGGTCCTATTCTCTTGTACACAGTACTTTAACAAGGGTCTCCATGTAAATATTTTCTTTGTTTATATTTTGCTCCTGGTTTAATCAATTTTGATTATGATTTTGTTGACGCTTCAGGATTCTCTGATTTATTTATATACAGTCAAAGTTTATAAAAATAAAGAAGGGAGACGTGTAAATATTATACAGTGCCGTCAAGTAGTCTTTGTACTTTATAGTTCCGTCCTGTAATTGTCACACTATACCGCCATGTCTGATAATCGTCACACTATAGACAATCCCGTCCTGATAGTTCCAAGAATCAAATGTTGAAATAAAGCAAACAAAACAAAATACACTTCATGACTAATAACCACATACTAAAACAATAACCCTCAAGGACTGAGAGGTTTTGTTTATATCATGTCTGGCTATATCATCCCACAAGTCTAAAGCCACTACAACATGGAATAATTCCAAAAACGCAATGTCTATTAAAATTCGCTTGCCATCCCATTCTATGGGTCCAGCTTTTCGCCCAATGACCCGGAAAGTAAGCGTCTAAACCGAGGTGATTAACAGTTGCAAACGAAGTATATGTTTTAAAATGTTTTGTCTAAAACGTATTAACAACACGTAAAGGCATGTACATATTAATCCGCATGGTATTTCTACTCGCCATTTAAGGTTAAACGTAGAAATAGTTGCATGTAATATCGAGCATCATGCAAATATATATACAATAGACATCGCATCGGAAGGCAGAAAGGCGAGGTTCAATTACATCTACCTGTAGTCGAACTTGTATGCGCTTAAATGGTTCTTCAGACCAAAACAGTATCGACAACGGTTTTAAGTCATATGTTTTGCTTCAAATTATCTTTATATCTCGCATGAATACACAATTTTTATCCCTAAAGACTGATATTTTACAGCTTTGAATTATGTCTTCCCTTTAAAGCCTGTAAAGGGTTCCGTAAATGTCCGACTGCTTGGTTATCAATTTTTGTAACCGGTTATTTGATTTCCCGCCGAGTAACCGATTGGCCAATTAAATGTTGACTAACCTATAAAATACCTTTACAGACTGTATATTGTACATATGTAGACATGCGCGTGTCAAGTGAGAGTGCACTCCGTTCCAGAAAAGGGGTTTTAAGCCACTCCCAGAGCATTAAACTGTACTTTATGTATGCATATTAAATATATTATGTATGTATTAAGGTATGCATATGTTAAATATCTGCATGTTTGTACCACCGTTTGTTACTAAAAAGGATTTGTGCA
This sequence comes from Mimachlamys varia, assembly GCA_947623455.1. Taxonomy (NCBI): domain Eukaryota; kingdom Metazoa; phylum Mollusca; class Bivalvia; order Pectinida; family Pectinidae; genus Mimachlamys; species Mimachlamys varia. Next base: position 46,639,883 of record OX392528.1, read on the forward strand.
ACGAAAAATGAAAATTTTATATATTTGGTAAAAGTAGTATTGTAAAACCTTAATAACATGCCCTGACGATCGCGCGGGGTCTGGTTTTTTGCTTGACACGAAATTCGGGTCATACGCCTTGGACCTCTCAAGCGAAACTAGAGATAATGAGTTCGTTGGTCACGTGATCGCGTGACGTCATCTTAGTACAAGGACTCCTCAATCTAACCTTACCTTCATACATTCTTATATTAGGTCCGCTGATTACGCACCTAAATACTGTAATTTTGGCAACATTCAGCATGCCAGATGCCTTGATATTTTATCCACATAGAAAAACATGTTTATAGAGCTACAGAATTATTTGTCGTTTTCAGAGACGGACAAGTGACATACCAGGGAAAGCGACATCAGCACAGAAAACATTGTTAGCATGCATAATTTATGTTACTTCGACTCGAACAAAACGGGAAATACAATCTAACTATCAAAAAATTCTATTGTAAATTCTATAAATATTCGCTTTGAATACCAACAAACGAAATCAGAACCCCATAAATATATTTATATATTACATCATTACCGCCAGGGACGTATATGCTCACATATACGTCCCTGTTACCGTGTATATATTAAGCACGGTACAATTATGACAGGGAATTCACAACATGTATAATAATCATGTCTTTTTACGGAATTAAATTACAAGGTCGGGATCACGGTAGATAAATGTTAATACGAAAGTACTTATTTTCATTTACTTTACGTCAGCTAAGAAATGCAAACAATATTAAGATGTGAATATTTTAGTTGTGGTACGGGACATTCCGATCTTAGACTTGCCTCAGAAATGTACATTTAATTATTATCTGAGAGAATTTGACAGGGTGTTGTAAATCTATTGTTTACCTTTCCTAATGTGTTAACTGACCAGATGTATAAGATTGTAATTGCATGTACTGATCGTCTTTTTCCTCTACCGGCCGCCGCGCATCCCTTTGATATCACAGGTAAGTCAGTTCACACCTGTGATGACCTCAGGTGTTATTTGCATTAGGTAACTAGCAAAGAATTTATGAAATATCTAAAGCTCACATAAATGATAATATTAAAAACAAGTTTATTATTGTATAACCCACATATATATACTGTAAGAGGGGGTACTATTATCACCCAAATAAACCAAATTCTTGAATCATTTTTCGTCTACAAACAGGTGTATATTAAGAAATATTACTGCTTTCATTTATAAAGCGAATGAAATACGAAATAACTATTTGTTCAATTAAGAGTAAGTCCGCCCTGATGTCAGATAATTAGCACTGAAATTCATAATGTCACTGTTTTGCTGTATATATTTGTGAAATGTATTGCATTGTAGAATATACCATGTATATGCAATGTATTTATGGCACAAAGACATGTGTGTCTATTGCTGAATAAATAATATACATATAAACATACAACCAGGGACCTAGATAGCAAAATCTAATCCAATTACACTAAATAAAATAATGTTGGATTTACATTTCATCCTATTTTCGGAATCATCCACGTGGAATTTTCAATACACAGTACAAGTACAAATTAGGCCCCGATTACATACTATTTTACACGTACCGTAATATGAGAAAATAACTTGGAGATAAACATTAATTCTGGTTATTTTCGTCAAAATGGTATAAATATGAAGTTGGTTGTCTGGTGTACGTGTGTATCGTTTTGATACGGGTTTCGTCGTCCTGAATAATGTCAGTATATATATCAGTATAAAGGTAAAATGTTACCATCTACCTGACTTTTCAAGGTGAATTCGCTGACAAATCAACTAATAAGTGTCACGCATGTGTTAGATCACTAATCCCCCGCGAATGGCACGCCCGTGATTTGTAATGTTTCGACAAGGGGTCGATCTCTTGACTACTATATTCTTCGGGATGACGAACGAACTTAGCATTAAAATGCCCGACAAAACACCTTTTTGGCCAATACAAGTAAAAGGTATGCATGGACTTTCATTTTAAAAAGTATATTGCACGTATTGCACAATATTTGCCGTTATACACGTTATACATATACAATGTTTATGTAAGCAAACAGTGTGATATGGCGATAGCTTGATTTTCCTGGACTAAGATGACGTCACAGGGGGAGTGGCCTCGTTCTGGGTCACAAAATATGCATAATTTAGAGGTCGGCGAAAATGACCTTATAATCGTGTCAACACAAAGTAACCAGACCACGCTTGCAAGATTTGGTGTTTGAATATGGTTTTAAAACATGACTTTTACCAAATATAAAACTTTCATTTTTCGTTGCACGAATCCTTTAAGGAGATGACTCATAAAGGCTATGTCTGCTATTTATTACTTTTATCAATAAATTTGTTTAAAGCATAGTGTAACGCACCTGTGTTTCGTACGGTGCGTTTCGTCTGTTTTACCTGTTCGGGGGTCCGGAAATTAGACCGTCCGTAACCGTAAGCTATAACGGCGTGATACAGGATGGGACTATAAACGGTGTTTCGTGTGGGGTTGTCCAACTTACACGCAAAACATCCCTCTGTGTATTGTCGAAAGAGTAGGCGTGATAACGCCGGCACAGAGGTTAGGGTTAAGATAGGATAAGGATAGAGTTGAACATTTTATTAGATCGTTTTGATGGACGTCCAAAATATAATAATCTAACCAATCATGTAATCTATGTAGGTAAGGGTAAAAGGTCACAAGACCCAGAGGGCGATTCGGATGGCTTTGCGTATGGTTTCGACACGGTTCTAGTTATATCGGTAACCCTGCCAGCACCTACGACTATGCCACACCAGACATTTTGATGAGATGCGACTAGTAATCCAATACATTGTAACCTCAACTTTCGGACAGAAGCCGCTCGCAAAATTAAAGTTAAACCCATTACTAACAAACTAACGCTTGACCTTTTTGATTCTGGAGCCAAGAGGTACAGAATGTAAGACGCCCTTTTTAGGCTGTGTTAATCTGATGATTTAGTTTAACCCTTTCGCCCATCCATCAAGAATTCGAGTCATTTTAGTATAACAGGACATCCTTTGTCATATTTTGGGGTTTATTTTTCCTACTGAGGACGTTTTAATAGGGGAATTCGAGAGAAATTTGTCGGCATGTTTCCAGGGCCATTACGGGCTATCGCTCCGTTTAAAGCATTTAAAGCCTGGTTTCTATGAGCAAATGGTAGGCTCCTCTAGCACTGTGTACAAATGCAAATTTATAGGATAAACGGGATTTCTTGGTAGCGACGTCTATTTTACTCCTGTTAGGAAGATTTGATACTCAAATTGTATATTTTAGGGTATATGTTCATTGTGTTTGACAAAAATCCACTGCCGCCATGTGTTATGTCTAATATAACACATGGTATAGTAGTCTGCTATTTATATTATGTCGATTGCTATTTTTTCGATTAACAGAAACATTTATGAAATTGGTTTTATCATGGTATTGTATGGTCATTACAAAGGAAACTGTTCCAGTGCTTAAGGTCAGATCAAGCAGCTGGTTTACGGCTAAATGTCGGCTTTATGGCAGTTTTTCATGACTCAACACATCGATAGTCCAGTGGCAATTGTTTCCTTATACAAGATCAACACCCATTTTAGCAAAAATTGTCAAATGTACTTTCATACTTAAACTCTGAAGCATTTTTAAATATTCGAACCGCATTAAGCATTATAATTACAGCCATATCTATAATCCCTGATTCCTTCAGCAAGACGACTTTCAAAAATTAGGCCTGTAGGAATATGACGGTGTGACTTGGAAGTATGTTTAGCAGTCTGTGAAACATTTCAACGCTGTACATACATTGTACGATTTATGAACAGTAAATCAACTTAAGATTGTTCTCAATATTTTAAACGTGATATTAATTTGCCTAAGATCTATATTAATCTTTCTCTGAAAATGTTCTGTACTATAAATAGGACGTATGTCAGTTCTATAAATAGTGTACATGGAAGAATTTTACGTGGAATCTACCCGAAGTTGTCGAATTGTTGATAGGTACGCGTATAGTAGTAGAACAGCAGATTCTACTGGTGATAGCTCTGCTGGGCGATAGGTGAGAAATAAAGAAAGTCAACTGAGGACAGTGCCATTCGGAAAATGGTTCATGACTATTGTTTTGTTGACGCTTTGGTATTCTCTGGGTTTTTTGCATGACCGAAGATCAACTGTAGGAGACAGTTTCATGATTCAATGACATTAAGACAATTGTTTATATCTCGACGCGAACCTGAGATGACGGTAATGATCGTATATGAAGAAGAAAGATTGGTCAAGAAAGAATAAAAAAGCATTGGGGACAAAGATGAATCGAGGAAGCAAAGCAGCAAACGTTTGTCAAGTCAGGCCTTCACGAGCCTCAATTGACTTAATGTAAGCGTTAAACGGAGATAATCAGCAATGTTTAACTGACGATTAAGTCATATTCAGCCGCTTTCTCTTCAAAGGGGGGGGGGGGGGGGTTATTGAAATAAAAACAGCTGTAAGGAATCAAACTCATGAACTATGAATACCACAAGTTCAATTCATACTTTCAATACCCAACAAATTAACAGTCCTGGGACAATTGTTTCATTTCACCACAGCCGTGTCTTAAGTCTCGGATTCCTTCAATAAATGACTTTGTTCAAGTTGAAATTAATAGGAATATGGCGGTGTGACTTGGACGTATATTAAGCATTCTGTGAACCTTTAATCACTATTTATACGATAAATAACTTGTAAGGAAGTCCGATGCAGATCGCCTGCTAGAAAGATATAAGTAGAATATTGTGTGGTTCGGTGTATTTGTGAAAATGCATATCCCCGTATCCAATATACATGTATGTATGCGTACACCATAGCCTCGAGGAATCGTTCTAAATATTTTAGACTTTACCTTTGTTGATTTAGATCTATATTTAACATTCTCTGAAATTCTCAGTTCTATAAATAATGTGCATGTAAGATTTTTACATGGAATCTGTCTAACCCATCATAGAAAACTAATACCATTTAACCTTTAAATTGTTAATAGAGAGAATACTGAAGCGTCAACAAAATCAAAACCCATTAAACTATTTGCAAAATACGAAAAAAAGAAAGATCTACATTGAGACCCTTGAAAAAGTACTATAGAATAAGATCCGGTGTTCCGGAAGAGTAAGCGTCTTCTGATTCATCGACGACACTCTGTCACATCAAAGTAACCGAGTATCAGTGTCGATCACAACAAGTAAACACACCAATGAGCATACTCAAAAACGTCCATCTTCATATCACACAAAATACAGAATATTTGGATGACAGCTATGCTGGCGACGGGTGAGAAATGATAAAAATCAACTTAGGAGAGCGCCATGGAGAAACTGTCTTGTGACTAGGATAGCTCTGGTTAAAAGCTTCATGATTCAATGACAGAGATTGTTCATGGATCTTTCGAGGCAGAAATCTTTTAGTTCGGTGTTTTTTATGAAAATGCTTATCTCCGTATTGAAGGTATATATTTGTTCAAAGAAACGACACAAGGAATCGTTCTAAATATTTTAGAGGTGACTTGATTCGACTAAGATCTTTTGAAACTGTTCATGCTATTTATACGAACAATTAACGGTAAAGAATGTTGGTGCTGGTCGACAGCCAGAGAGCTATAAACTGAGCATTGTTTATAAAACGCTCGTGTGGTTCGGAGTTTTTTGTGAAAATGCATATCCCCATATCCAATGTAAATATCTGTTCACAGAAGCGACACAAGGGATGGTTTTAAATATTTTAGAGGTGACTTTGATTCGACTAAGATCTACATTTAGCATTCTCTGCAAATTCCAGTTTTATAAATACAATATAAGTACGTCAGTGTTTTACGTCGAATCTATCTTAAATTTTCGACTTCAGTTGACAGGTACCCATAAGAAAAAAAAATGATATCGTAAAATCGTTTAACTGGTAATATCAACTGATGATATTTATGTAGGGGGATGGGTGAGAACTAAAACATCAACTGAGGAGGGAGACTTTTGGGAAACCGTTTCATGACTAAGATCAACTCTGGGGGACAGCCTCATGATTCGATGACAGTTAAGAGCCAATTACTCTTGATTCGAGACCAACCTGAAAGAATTGAAAAGTTCATAAAGAAGAAAAACTGGTCAGGAATGAAAACAAATATCGTGGCTTAAGTTGAATCTTTTGAGGTGTTGTGTATATCAGCAAGATATTGTAATGTTTTGCGAGTCACGGAAATCTCTCGCGTGACTTAATATAAGCCTTATGCGGAGATAGTCAAACGCGTTCAAATGAAACTTTGGTCATATTCAGCTACTTTCTCTTCAGAAGACGTGTTAATATTGGAACAAGAGCACTGTTAGGAATTCATCTCTTGAATTATGACTGGCACAATGTCATTGTATATAGAAATAATTTTAAGATCACTGAGGGTTGTTATAGAACTGAGGTTGCTTAACCAAGGGCTAACTTGGTACCTGAGTATACATGTAGGCTATTGTAGTTCAGTATTTATCCCTAAATGCCTATTCCCGCAATCTGCACCTGCCATCTTGAAAAAGTAGGTCACTATCATTCTAAATACTTCTAGGCCTTTAAATCGGTGTAAGAATGATACTAGAGACCCAAGGGCCTTAACGGTGACCTTGGTAATGTTATAGGTATGGTAAAATTGTGTAGAGGGAAATGATATAAACTATATCGATAGTAAAGGCAATATTCTCTTTTGCTCTCAGCTATCTATAATATGCCAATGGTTATATCTTTTGATTAACAAAATGTTTAAATTTGGTATCATATTAAGGTCACCCGACGGTAATATGTTCCATATCCTAAGGCCAGATGGTGCGACAGATTCAGAACTTAACGTCAACTTTAGGATTTTTTTTCAAACATCAACACATTGACAGTCTTTCATCAATTGTTTTGTTTCACCAGATCAACAAGCATTATCAAAGTTGTTTTAACAAGTCAACTCGAAATATATTTAATATTCAAACTGTATAATTGATTCTGCATACAGCCATGTCTGTAGTCCTCGATTCCTTCAACAAGTGACTCTGTCGAAGATAATAAGAATATAATGGTGTGACTTGGATGTGCATTTAGAATTATTTGAAACTGTTCATGCTATTTATACGACCAATTAACGGTAAGGAATTCTGGTGCTGGACGAAGGCCAGAGAGCTATAAACAGAGCATTGTTAATAAAATTCTCGTGTGGCTCGGTGTTTTTTGTGAAAATGCATATACCCGAATCGAATGTATATTTGTTCACAGTAAAGACACAAGGAATCGTTCTTAATATTTTAGAGGTGAATTTGATTCGACTTAGATCTATATTCAGCATGCTTTGAAATTATTTGTTGTTTAATAAGTATGGAATACTATGTATGAGTTTTACGTGGAATCTATACTTAATTTGTTTATTGTAGTTGACATAGGTACATGTACAAAGTGATATACGTATCCGTCATATTATTTAAGGGTGAGAAGCGTAATATGAAACAAATGATTTTACGATTGATTTGAAGATCATTTGTCACAAAGTAATAATTGTTCCCTCTCCCTCCCTCCAAACAAAATATACCTAAAAGTACTATTTCATTATACAAACGAAAGTAAATTTAACCCCTCACCGAGGAGGAACGGAAGTTAAAAATTAACTATTTAAAACCTCTGATATTCGTTTCATCCATACAGGGTAATAGACTGTAGCACCTCTGAATCTAAAGAAGCTGTTTTAAATTTTGGATAATTTTGATACCGTCTTCCTTTAAGGATGATTCTGACCATGTAGGAATAATTTCGTACTTGAAATGGATAAAAATATACCTAGAGGTGTTATTTAATTATACAAACTATAGTAATATTTAAACCCTTCCAAACTTGGTAATTGGTTGGCTGGAGGTACTGAAGTTTACAAATTAAAGAAAGACCCTGGTGATCGTTCCATTCATTCAGAGTAAAAGACTGTATTACGTATGAATCGGGAGAAGAAGAGTTTTTGAAATTCTGTTAAATTTCCTCTTTATAGCCCCGACCGGGTCTTGTGGTTGAGGCAGGAGTCAATAGTTTACAGTTTTCTCCATTGGTGATTCTGACAAAGTACGAATAATTGTCTACTTACATGTTTTATGGACAACATATGCCCAAAAGTGATAATACTTTTGATAAACTATGCTAAAATTTATTCCTTCTCCGACGGGGGACAAATAGCCTGGGGTTACTAAAAGTTAAAAGTAAACAAAGCCCCTGATGATCTTTTCATCTATGTAGGGAAATAGGCTGTAGTACCACTGATTTCACCTCACTTCGACTTGAGTTGTCTTGCTTGTTCGTTTGTATTATAGTACACTCCCGTGAAGATCAAAAGTCATGACGTCATAACCAATCAGAAGTACTCTACCATCGTTTCTAGACGTAAATAAAGCCTCAGACGGGAGATTTTACTTCCGTACTACTGACTGAAATACGAATTTTGTCGCGATCAACAGTGAGGTACATTTTTTCAACACGACTTTTGTCGCGATTAGCAGCCAAACGGTTTTAATCAGATGTGAGATTTTAACAATCACGATCGTTGCTTTATATATATTTCAAAGTCTGTGGTTTGAAGCAAGCATTTATATGTCAGCCATATTGGATGGGTTTTGAATATTTTTCTTTATATCTCAAATGCTGCCATTGTATATATCACTTCATACATGTTTATGGAAAAGGACGTTTCTAAGTTTTATGGTCGCCAGTTTTGTCTCATTGAGAAATATTCTGTATCTTAAGGTGATATGAAGATGGACGTTTTTCAGTATGCTCGTTAAAGTTCTTAATTGTTGTAATTGACAATGATACTCGGTTCTCATTTTGAGAACTGGATGTTTACTTGGATGTGATCAAGATTTACCTGGCGGGGGTCGTCGATGAAGCCGAAGACGCTTACCCTTACATAACACCTGGTCTTATTTTCTTGTACTTTAACAAGGGTCTCCATGTAAATCTTTCCTTTGTTCATTGTTTGCCCCCGGCTTAATCGATTTTGAGTTCGGATTAAAATTTTGTTAACGCTTCGGTATTCTCAAATTTATTTTCACTTCCTTATATGGACATTCTGCATGATTCTATAATGTTCGTTTAAAAACATGAACGGAAATAGCTTTAATCATATGTTTATGTACATATGTAAGTGTTCCGCTTTTCCACATTTACCCAAATGTTCAACAGTATTCTGAACGAAGCACCAGATACTGTATTTAGAGTAATTACAGAGATTCCGCTAGGTACCTTAAAACAGAACCACAATAACCTACCTGTAGCTAGACTTTTCAACGTGCCAATCATGCGTGGCAAGACATGTAAGTGGTTTCCGTTGACCATTGCAGGAATTTGTGTAACTAGCAACGCCCCAACAAGTAACGTAACTTCATAAACCAGCTCAAAACAAGCTACCCTCTTGGTATAAACAAGAGATGATCTGTACATGTGGCACTTGGATGATCTGTTTAACTCGTAGCCGGTAAAAAAACCTTCCCCTTAATTAAACGGGCGTGGGTCCCTGACTGAAAAAATATCCCATTGATTTAATCTTTTTATCTTCGTCTTATTATTCATTTTGATGACAACTCTTTTGAAGATCGAAGTATGTTAAAGCAGCAGCCTATTTCGATCACACATCGAGAGTCCGGCTCTTTGAATACAAAAGCGTTCAGGGAAATCTCTCTTTTTTTTTTTAGACTCACCTGCATTAGCTGCTTACCTCGATCTCTACTTAAACTACGACCGACATGGATAGTTTACTATTAAGCTATACGATAAACCTTATTATTTCAATTTTCCGATCGTGAACTTTCCATTTCTTGATAGTAACATCCCTGCTTCTCCAACCTTTGGTGTTTACATGTCGCAGTTGATTCGATATTCCAGTGCTTACTCGAAAAATCGTGATTTTCGTGATCGATGTCGACTGCTGACAAACAGACTAACAACATAAGGCTTTGAGAGATTCAGGTTGATCATATCTATGGGAAAGTTTTATGGTCGCCATCTTTGTCTCATTATGAAATATTCTGTATCTTTAAGTGTTTTAGTATGCTCATTAGTGTGTTTACTCATTTTGATAACTTGAGGTTTACTTGGATGTGACACAGATGTATATGGCGGGTGTCGTCGATGAAGCAGAAAACGCTTAATTTTCCGGAACACCTGGTCCTATTCTCTTGTACACAGTACTTTAACAAGGGTCTCCATGTAAATATTTTCTTTGTTTCTATTTTGCTCCTGGTTTAATCAATTTTGATTATGATTTTGTTGACGCTTCAGGATTCTCTGATTTATTTATATACAGTCAAAGTTAATAAAAATAAAGAAGGGAGACGTGTAAATATTATACAGTGCCGTCAAGTAGTCTTTGTACTTTATAGTTCCGTCCTGTAATTGTCACACTATACCGCCATGTCTGATAATCGTCACACTATAGATAATCCCGTCCTGATAGTTCCAAGAATCAAATGTTAAAATAAAGCAAACAAAACAAAATACACTTCATGACTAATAACCACATACTAAAACAATAACCCTCAAGGACTGAGAGGTTTTGTTTATATCATGTCTGGCTATATCATCCCTCAAGTCTAAAGCCACTACAACATGGAATAATTCCAAAAACGCAATGTCTATTAAAATTCGCTTGCCATCCCATTCTATGGGTCCAGCTTTTCGCCCAATGACCCGGAAAGTAAGCGTCTAAACCGAGGTGATTAACAGTTGCAAACGAAGTATATTTTTTAAAATGTTTTGTCTAAAACGTATTAACAACACGTAAAGGCATGAACATATTAATCCGCATGGTATTTCTACTCGCCATTTAAGGTTAAACGTAGAAATAGTTGCATGTAATATCGAGCATCATGCAAATATACATACAATAGACATCGCATCGGAAGGCAGAAAGGCGTGGTTCAATTACATCTTCCTGTAGTCGAACTTGTATGCGCTTAAATGGTTCTTCAGACCAAAACAGTATCGACAACGGTTTTAAGTCATATGTTTTGCTTCAAATTATCTTTATATCTCGCATGAATACACAATTTTTATCCCTAAAGGCTGATATTTTACAGCTTTGAATTATGTCTTCCCTTTAAAGCCTGTAAAGGGTTCCGTAAATGTCCGACTGCTTGTTATCAATTTTTGTAACCGGTTATTTGATTTCCCGCCGAGTAACCGATTGGCAAGTTAAATGTTGACTAACCTATAAAATACCTTTACAGACTGTATATTGTACATATGTAGACATGCGCGTGTCAAGTGAGAGTGCACTCCGTTCCAGAAAAGGGGTTTTAAGCCACTCCCAGAGCATTAAACTGTACTTTATGTATGCATATTAAATATATTATGTATGTATTAAGGTATGCATATGTTAAATATCTGCATGTTTGTACCACCGTTTGTTACTAAAAAGGATTTGTGCAACGAAAAATGAAAATTTTATATATTTGGTAAAAGTAGTATTGTAAAACCTTAATAACATGCCCTGACGATCGCGCGGGGTCTGGTTTTTTGCTTGACACGAAATTCGGGTCATACGCCTTGGACCTCTCAAGCGAAACTAGAGATAATGAGTTCGTTGGTCACGTGATCGCGTGACGTCATCTTAGTACAAGGACTCCTCAATCTAACCTTACCTTCATACATTCTTATATTAGGTCCGCTGATTACGCACCTAAATACTGTAATTTTGGCAACATTCAGCATGCCAGATGCCTTGATATTTTATCCACATAGAAAAACATGTTTATAGAGCTACAGAATTATTTGTCGTTTTCAGAGACGGACAAGTGACATACCAGGGAAAGCGACATCAGCACAGAAAACATTGTTAGCATGCATAATTTATGTTACTTCGACTCGAACAAAACGGGAAATACAATCTAACTATCAAAAAATTCTATTGTAAATTCTATAAATATTCGCTTTGAATACCAACAAACGAAATCAGAACCCCATAAATATATTTATATATTACATCATTACCGCCAGGGACGTATATGCTCACATATACGTCCCTGTTACCGTGTATATATTAAGCACGGTACAATTATGACAGGGAATTCACAACATGTATAATAATCATGTCTTTTTACGGAATTAAATTACAAGGTCGGGATCACGGTAGATAAATGTTAATACGAAAGTACTTATTTTCATTTACTTTACGTCAGCTAAGAAATGCAAACAATATTAAGATGTGAATATTTTAGTTGTGGTACGGGACATTCCGATCTTAGACTTGCCTCAGAAATGTACATTTAATTATTATCTGAGAGAATTTGACAGGGTGTTGTAAATCTATTGTTTACCTTTCCTAATGTGTTAACTGACCAGATGTATAAGATTGTAATTGCATGTACTGATCGTCTTTTTCCTCTACCGGCCGCCGCGCATCCCTTTGATATCACAGGTAAGTCAGTTCACACCTGTGATGACCTCAGGTGTTATTTGCATTAGGTAACTAGCAAAGAATTTATGAAATATCTAAAGCTCACATAAATGGTAATATTAAAAGCAAGTTTATTATTGTATAACCCACATATATATACTGTAAGAGGGGGTACTATTATCACCCAAATAAACCAAATTCTTGAATCATTTTTCGTCTACAAACAGGTGTATACTAAGAAATATTGCTGCTTTCATTTATAAAGCGAATGAAATACGAAATAACTATTTGTTCAATTAAGAGTAAGTCCGCCCTGATGTCAGATAATTAGCACTGAAATTCATAATGTCACTGTTTTGCTGTATATATTTGTGAAATGTATTGCTTTGTAGAATATACCATGTATATGCAATGTATTTATGGCACAAAGACATGTGTGTCTATTGCTGAATAAATAATATGCATATAAACATACAACCAGGGACCTAGATAGCAAAATCTAATCCAATTACACTAAATAAAATAATGTTGGATTTACATTTCATCCTTTTTTCGGAATCATCCACGTGGAATTTTTAATACACAGTACAAGTACAAATTAGGCCCCGATTACATACTATTTTACACGTACCGTAATATGAGAAAATAATTTGGAGATAAACATTAATTCTGGTTATTTTCGTCAAAATGGTATAAATATGAAGTTGGTTGTCTGGTGTACGTGTGTATCGTTTTGATACGGGTTTCGTCGTCCTGAATAATGTCAGTATATATATCAGTATAAAGGTAAAATGTTACCATCTACCTGACTTTTCAAGGTGAATTCGCTGACCAATCAACTAATAAGTGTCACGCATGTGTTAGATCACTAATCCCCCGCGAATGGCACGCCCGTGATTTGTAATGTTTCGACAAGGGGTCGATCTCTTGACTACTATATTCTTCGGGATGACGAACGAACTTAGCATTAAAATGCCCGACAAAACACCTTTTTGGCCAATACAAGTAAAAGGTATGCATGGACTTTCATTTTAAAAAGTATATTGCACGTATTGTATGTATCAGTATGTAACTATCACAACAATATTTGCCGTTATACACGTCATACATATAAAATGTTTCTGTAAGCAAACAGTGTGATATGGCGATAGCTTGATTTTCCTGGACTAAGATGACGTCACAGGGGGAGTGGCCTCGTTCTGGGTCACAAAATATGCATACTTTAGAGGTCGGCGAAAATGACCTTATAATCGTGTCAACACAAAGTAACCAGACCACGCTTGCAAGATTTGGTGTTTGAATATGGTTTTAAAACATGACTTTTACCAAATATAAAACTTTCATTTTTCGTTGCACGAATCCTTTAAGGAGATGACTCATAAAGGCTATGCCTGCTATTTATTACTTTTATCAATAAATTTGTTTAAAGCATAGTGTAACCCACCTGTGTTTCGTACGGTGCGTTTCGTCTGGTTTACCTGTTCGGGGGTCCGGAAATTAGACCGTCCGTAACCGTAAGCTATAACTGGCGTGATACAGGATGGGACTATAAACGTTGTTCCGTGTGGGGTTGTCCAACTTACACGCAAAACATCCCTCTGTGTATTGTCGAAAGAGTAGGCGTGATAACGCCGGCACAGAGGTTAGAGTTAAGATAGGATAAGGATAGAGTTGAACATTTTATTAGATCGTTTTGATGGACGTCCAAAATATAATAATCTAACCAATCAAGTAATCTATGTAGGTAAGGGTAAAAGGTCACAAGACCCAGAGGGCGATTCGGATGGCTTTGCGTATGGTTTCGACACGGTTCTAGTTATATCGGTAACCCTGCCAGCACCTACGACTATGCCACACCAGACATTTTGATGAGATGCGACTAGTAATCCAATACACTGTAACCTCAACTTTCGGACAGAAGCCGCTCGCAAAATTAAAGTTAAACCCATTACTAACAAACTAACGCTTGACCTTTTTGATTCTGGAGCCAAGAGGTACAGAATGTAAGACGCCCTTTTTAGGCTGTGTTAATCTGATGATTTAGTTTAACTCTTTCTCCCATCCATCAAGAATTCGAGTCATTTTAGTATAACAGGACATCCTTTGTTATATTTTGGGGTTTATTTTTCCTACTGAGGAAGTTTTAATAGGAGAATTTGAGAGAAATTTGTTGGCATGTTTCCAGGGCCATTACGGGCTATCGCTCCGTTTAAAGAAAGACATGTTATGGTTGGAGATAGGTGTTTATGTTTTCCGCCATTTTATAATTTGGGCATTTAAAGCCTGGTTTCTATGAGCAAATGGTAGGCTCCTCTAGCACCCGTGTACAAATGCAAAGTTATAGGATAAACGGGATTTCTTGGTAGCGACGTCTATTTTACTCCTGTTAGGAAGATTTGATACTCAAATTGTATATTTTAGGGTATATGTTCATTGTGTTTGACAAAAATCCACTGCCGCCATGTGTTATGCCTAATATAATGTCGGGTAATTTCCTCAATAGTAGTCTGCTATTTATATTATGTCGATTGCTATTTTTTCGATTAACAGAAACATTTATGAAATTGGTTTTATCATGGTATTGTATGGTCATTACAAAGGAAACTGTTCCAGTGCTTAAGGTCAGATCAAGCAGCTGGTTTACGGCTAAATGTCGGCTTTATGGCAGTTATTCATGACTCAACACATCGATAGTCTAGTGGCAATTGTTTCCTTATACAAGATCAACACCCATTTTAGCAAAAATTGTCAAATGTATACTTTCATACTTAAACTCTGAAGCATTTTTAAATATTCGAACCGCATTAAGCATTATACTTACAGCCATATCTATAATCCCTGATTCCTTCAGCAAGACGACTTTTAAAAATTAGGCCTGTAGGAATTTGACGGTGTGACTTGGAAGTATGTTTAGCAGTCTGTGAAACTTTTCAACACTGTATATACATTGTACGATTGATGAACAGTAAATCAACTTAAGATTGTTCTCAATATTTTAAACGTGATATTAATTTGACTAAGATCTATATTAATCTTTCTCTGAAAATGTTCTGTACTATAAATAGGACGTATGTCAGTTCTATAAATAGTGTACATGGAAGAATTTTACGTGGAATCTACCCGAAGTTGTCGAATTTGTTGAGAGGTACGCGTATAGTAGTCTGCTATTTATATTATGTCGATTGCTATTTTTTCGATTAACAGAAACATTTATGAAATTGGTTTTATCATGGTATTGTATGGTCATTACAAAGGAAACTGTTCCAGTGCTTAAGGTCAGATCAAGCAGCTGGTTTACGGCTAAATGTCGGCTTTATGGCAGTTTTTCATGACTCAACACATCGATAGTCCAGTGGCAATTGTTTCCTTATACAAGATCAACACCCATTTTAGCAAAAATTGTCAAATGTACTTTCATACTTAAACTCTGAAGCATTTTTAAATATTCGAACCGCATTAAGCATTATACTTACAGCCATATCTATAATCCCTGATTCCTTCAGCAAGACGACTTTCAAAAGTTAGGCCTGTAGGAATATGACGGTGTGACTTGGAAGTATGTTTAGCAGTCTGTGAAACTTTTCAACACTGTATATACATTGTACGATTGATGAACAGTAAATCAACTTAAGATTGTTCTCAATATTTTAAACGTGATATTAATTTGCCTAAGATCTATATTAATCTTTCTCTGAAAATGTTCTGTACTATAAATAGGACGTATGTCAGTTCTATAAATAGTGTACATGGAAGAATTTTACGTGGAATCTACCCGAAGTTGTCGAATTTGTTGAGAGGTACGCGTATAGTAGTCTGCTATTTATATTATGTCGATTGCTATTTTTTCGATTAACAGAAACATTTATGAAATTGGTTTTATCATGGTATTGTATGGTCATTACAAAGGAAACTGTTCCAGTGCTTAAGGTCAGATCAAGCAGCTGGTTTACGGCTAAATGTCGGCTTTATGGCAGTTATTCATGACTCAACACATCGATAGTCTAGTGGCAATTGTTTCCTTATACAAGATCAACACCCATTTTAGCAAAAATTGTCAAATGTACTTTCATACTTAAACTCTGAAGCATTTTTAAATATTCGAACCGCATTAAGCATTATACTTACAGCCATATCTATAATCCCTGATTCCTTCAGCAAGACGACTTTCAAAAATTAGGCCTGTAGGAATATGACGGTTTGACTTGGAAGTATGTTTAGCAGTCTGTGAAACTTTTCAACACTGTATATACATTGTACGATCGATGAACAGTAAATCAACTTAAGATTGTTCTCAATATTTTAAACGTGATATTAATTTGCCTAAGATCTATATTAATCTTTCTCTGAAAATGTTCTGTACTATAAATAGGACGTATGTCAGTTCTATAAATAGTGTACATGGAAGAATTTTACGTGGAATCTACCCGAAGTTGTCGAATTTGTTGAGAGGTACGCGTATAGTAGTCTGCTATTTATATTATGTCGATTGCTATTTTTTCGATTAACAGAAACATTTATGAAATTGGTTTTATCATGGTATTGTATGGTCATTACAAAGGAAACTGTTCCAGTGCTTAAGGTCAGGTCAAGCAGCTGGTTTACGGCTAAATGTCGGCTTTATGGCAGTTATTCATGACTCAACACATCGATAGTCTAGTGGCAATTGTTTCCTTATACAAGATCAACACCCATTTTAGCAAAAATTGTCAAATGTACTTTCATACTTAAACTCTGAAGCATTTTTAAATATTCGAACCGCATTAAGCATTATACTTACAGCCATATCTATAATCCCTGATTCCGTCAGCAAGACGACTTTCAAAAATTAGGCCTGTAGGAATATGACGGTGTGACTTGGAAGTATGTTTAGCAGTCTGTGAAACTTTTCAACACTGTATATACATTGTACGATTGATGAACAGTAAATCAACTTAAGATTGTTCTCAATATTTTAAACGTGATATTAATTTGCCTAAGATCTATATTAATCTTTCTCTGAAAATGTTCTGTACTATAAATAGGACGTATGTCAGTTCTATAAATAGTGTACATGGAAGAATTTTACGTGGAATCTACCCGAAGTTGTCGAATTTGTTGAGAGGTACGCGTATAGTAGTCTGCTATTTATATTATGTCGATTGCTATTTTTTCGATTTACAGAAACATTTATGAAATTGGTTTTATCATGGTATTGTATGGTCATTACAAAGGAAACTGTTCCAGTGCTTAAGGTCAGGTCAAGCAGCTGGTTTACGGCTAAATGTCGGCTTTATGGCAGTTATTCATGACTCAACACATCGATAGTCTAGTGGCAATTGTTTCCTTATACAAGATCAACACCCATTTTAGCAAAAATTGTCAAATGTACTTTCATACTTAAACTCTGAAGCATTTTTAAATATTCGAACCGCATTAAGCATTATACTTACAGCCATATCTATAATCCCTGATTCCTTCAGCAAGACGACTTTCAAAAATTAGGCCTGTAGGAATTTGACGGTGTGACTTGGAAGTATGTTTAGCAGTCTGTGAAACTTTTAACACTGTATATACATTGTACGATTGATGAACAGTAAATCAACTTAAGATTGTTCTCAATATTTTAAACGTGATATTAATTTGACTAAGATCTATATTAATCTTTCTCTGAAAATGTTCTGTACTATAAATAGGACGTATGTCAGTTCTATAAATAGTGTACATGGAAAAATTTTACGTGGAATCTACCCGAAGTTGTCGAATTTGTTGAAAGGTACGCGTATAGTAGTCTGCTATTTATATTATGTCGATTGCTATTTTTTCGATTAACAGAAACATTTATGAAATTGGTTTTATCATGGTATTGTATGGTCATTACAAAGGAAACTGTTCCAGTGCTTAAGGTCAGATCAAGCAGCTGGTTTACGGCTAAATGTCGGCTTTATGGCAGTTATTCATGACTCAACACATCGATAGTCTAGTGGCAATTGTTTCCTTATACAAGATCAACACCCATTTTAGCAAAAATTGTCAAATGTACTTTCATACTTAAACTCTGAAGCATTTTTAAATATTCGAACCGCATTAAGCATTATACTTACAGCCATATCTATAATCCCTGATTCCGTCAGCAAGACGACTTTCAAAAATTAGGCCTGTAGGAATATGACGGTGTGACTTGGAAGTATGTTTAGCAGTCTGTGAAACTTTTCAACACTGTATATACATTGTACGATTGATGAACAGTAAATCAACTTAAGATTGTTCTCAATATTTTAAACGTGATAATAATTTGCCTAAGATCTATATTAATCTTTCTCTGAAAATGTTCTGTACTATAAATAGGACGTATGTCAGTTCTATAAATAGTGTACATGGAAGAATTTTACGTGGAATCTACCCGAAGTTGTCGAATTTGTTGAGAGGTACGCGTATAGTAGTCTGCTATTTATATTATGTCGATTGCTATTTTTTCGATTTACAGAAACATTTATGAAATTGGTTTTATCATGGTATTGTATGGTCATTACAAAGGAAACTGTTCCAGTGCTTAAGGTCAGGTCAAGCAGCTGGTTTACGGCTAAATGTCGGCTTTATGGCAGTTATTCATGACTCAACACATCGATAGTCTAGTGGCAATTGTTTCCTTATACAAGATCAACACCCATTTTAGCAAAAATTGTCAAATGTACTTTCATACTTAAACTCTGAAGCATTTTTAAATATTCGAACCGCATTAAGCATTATACTTACAGCCATATCTATAATCCCTGATTCCTTCAGCAAGACGACTTTCAAAAATTAGGCCTGTAGGAATTTGACGGTGTGACTTGGAAGTATGTTTAGCAGTCTGTGAAACTTTTAACACTGTATATACATTGTACGATTGATGAACAGTAAATCAACTTAAGATTGTTCTCAATATTTTAAACGTGATATTAATTTGACTAAGATCTATATTAATCTTTCTCTGAAAATGTTCTGTACTATAAATAGGACGTATGTCAGTTCTATAAATAGTGTACATGGAAGAATTTTACGTGGAATCTACCCGAAGTTGTCGAATTTGTTGAGAGGTACGCGTATAGTAGTCTGCTATTTATATTATGTCGATTGCTATTTTTTCGATTTACAGAAACATTTATGAAATTGGTTTTATCATGGTATTGTATGGTCATTACAAAGGAAACTGTTCCAGTGCTTAAGGTCAGGTCAAGCAGCTGGTTTACGGCTAAATGTCGGCTTTATGGCAGTTATTCATGACTCAACACATCGATAGTCTAGTGGCAATTGTTTCCTTATACAAGATCAACACCCATTTTAGCAAAAATTGTCAAATGTACTTTCATACTTAAACTCTGAAGCATTTTTAAATATTCGAACCGCATTAAGCATTATACTTACAGCCATATCTATAATCCCTGATTCCTTCAGCAAGACGACTTTCAAAAATTAGGCCTGTAGGAATTTGACGGTGTGACTTGGAAGTATGTTTAGCAGTCTGTGAAACTTTTAACACTGTATATACATTGTACGATTGATGAACAGTAAATCAACTTAAGATTGTTCTCAATATTTTAAACGTGATATTAATTTGACTAAGATCTATATTAATCTTTCTCTGAAAATGTTCTGTACTATAAATAGGACGTATGTCAGTTCTATAAATAGTGTACATGGAAAAATTTTACGTGGAATCTACCCGAAGTTGTCGAATTTGTTGAAAGGTACGCGTATAGTAGTCTGCTATTTATATTATGTCGATTGCTATTTTTTCGATTAACAGAAACATTTATGAAATTGGTTTTATCATGGTATTGTATGGTCATTACAAAGGAAACTGTTGCAGTACTTAAGGTCAGATCAAGCAGCTGGTTTACGGCTAAATGTCGGCTTTATGGCAGTTATTCATGACTCAACACATCGATAGTCTAGTGGCAATTGTTTCCTTATACAAGATCAACACCCATTTTAGCAAAAATTGTCAAATGTACTTTCATACTTAAACTCTGAAGCATTTTTAAATATTCGAACCGCATTAAGCATTATACTTACAGCCATATCTATAATCCCTGATTCCGTCAGCAAGACGACTTTCAAAAATTAGGCCTGTAGGAATATGACGGTGTGACTTGGAAGTATGTTTAGCAGTCTGTGAAACTTTTCAACACTGTATATACATTGTACGATTGATGAACAGTAAATCAACTTAAGATTGTTCTCAATATTTTAAACGTGATATTAATTTGCCTAAGATCTATATTAATCTTTCTCTGAAAATGTTCTGTACTATAAATAGGACGTATGTCAGTTCTATAAATAGTGTACATGGAAGAATTTTACGTGGAATCTACCCGAAGTTGTCGAATTTGTTGAGAGGTACGCGTATAGTAGTCTGCTATTTATATTATGTCGATTGCTATTTTTTCGATTAACAGAAACATTTATGAAATTGGTTTTATCATGGTATTGTATGGTCATTACAAAGGAAACTGTTCCAGTGCTTAAGGTCAGATCAAGCAGCTGGTTTACGGCTAAATGTCGGCTTTATGGCAGTTATTCATGACTCAACACATCGATAGTCTAGTGGCAATTGTTTCCTTATACAAGATCAACACCCATTTTAGCAAAAATTGTCAAATGTACTTTCATACTTAAACTCTGAAGCATTTTTAAATATTCGAACCGCATTAAGCATTATACTTACAGCCATATCTATAATCCCTGATTCCGTCAGCAAGACGACTTTCAAAAATTAGGCCTGTAGGAATATGACGGTGTGACTTGGAAGTATGTTTAGCAGTCTGTGAAACTTTTCAACACTGTATATACATTGTACGATTGATGAACAGTAAATCAACTTAAGATTGTTCTCAATATTTTAAACGTGATATTAATTTGCCTAAGATCTATATTAATCTTTCTCTGAAAATGTTCTGTACTATAAATAGGACGTATGTCAGTTCTATAAATAGTGTACATGGAAGAATTTTACGTGGAATCTACCCGAAGTTGTCGAATTTGTTGAGAGGTACGCGTATAGTAGTCTGCTATTTATATTATGTCGATTGCTATTTTTTCGATTAACAGAAACATTTATGAAATTGGTTTTATCATGGTATTGTATGGTCATTACAAAGGAAACTGTTCCAATGCTTAAGGTCAGGTCAAGCAGCTGGTTTACGGCTAAATGTCGGCTTTATGGCAGTTATTCATGACTCAACACATCGATAGTCTAGTGGCAATTGTTTCCTTATACAAGATCAACACCCATTTTAGCAAAAATTGTCAAATGTACTTTCATACTTAAACTCTGAAGCATTTTTAAATATTCGAACCGCATTAAGCATTATACTTACAGCCATATCTATAATCCCTGATTCCGTCAGCAAGACGACTTTCAAAAATTAGGCCTGTAGGAATATGACGGTGTGACTTGGAAGTATGTTTAGCAGTCTGTGAAACTTTTCAACACTGTATATACATTGTACGATTGATGAACAGTAAATCAACTTAAGATTGTTCTCAATATTTTAAACGTGATATTAATTTGCCTAAGATCTATATTAATCTTTCTCTGAAAATGTTCTGTACTATAAATAGGACGTATGTCAGTTCTATAAATAGTGTACATGGAAGAATTTTACGTGGAATCTACCCGAAGTTGTCGAATTTGTTGAGAGGTACGCGTATAGTAGTCTGCTATTTATATTATGTCGATTGCTATTTTTTCGATTTACAGAAACATTTATGAAATTGGTTTTATCATGGTATTGTATGGTCATTACAAAGGAAACTGTTCCAGTGCTTAAGGTCAGGTCAAGCAGCTGGTTTACGGCTAAATGTCGGCTTTATGGCAGTTATTCATGACTCAACACATCGATAGTCTAGTGGCAATTGTTTCCTTATACAAGATCAACACCCATTTTAGCAAAAATTGTCAAATGTACTTTCATACTTAAACTCTGAAGCATTTTTAAATATTCGAACCGCATTAAGCATTATACTTACAGCCATATCTATAATCCCTGATTCCTTCAGCAAGACGACTTTCAAAAATTAGGCCTGTAGGAATTTGACGGTGTGACTTGGAAGTATGTTTAGCAGTCTGTGAAACTTTTAACACTGTATATACATTGTACGATTGATGAACAGTAAATCAACTTAAGATTGTTCTCAATATTTTAAACGTGATATTAATTTGCCTAAGATCTATATTAATCTTTCTCTGAAAATGTTCTGTACTATAAATAGGACGTATGTCAGTTCTATAAATAGTGTACATGGAAAAATTTTACGTGGAATCTACCCGAAGTTGTCGAATTTGTTGAAAGGTACGCGTATAGTAGTCTGCTATTTATATTATGTCGATTGCTATTTTTTCGATTAACAGAAACATTTATGAAATTGGTTTTATCATGGTATTGTATGGTCATTACAAAGGAAACTGTTGCAGTGCTTAAGGTCAGATCAAGCAGCTGGTTTACGGCTAAATGTCGGCTTTATGGCAGTTATTCATGACTCAACACATCGATAGTCTAGTGGCAATTGTTTCCTTATACAAGATCAACACCCATTTTAGCAAAAATTGTCAAATGTACTTTCATACTTAAACTCTGAAGCATTTTTAAATATTCGAACCGCATTAAGCATTATACTTACAGCCATATCTATAATCCCTGATTCCGTCAGCAAGACGACTTTCAAAAATTAGGCCTGTAGGAATATGACGGTGTGACTTGGAAGTATGTTTAGCAGTCTGTGAAACTTTTCAACACTGTATATACATTGTACGATTGATGAACAGTAAATCAACTTAAGATTGTTCTCAATATTTTAAACGTGATATTAATTTGCCTAAGATCTATATTAATCTTTCTCTGAAAATGTTCTGTACTATAAATAGGACGTATGTCAGTTCTATAAATAGTGTACATGGAAGAATTTTACGTGGAATCTACCCGAAGTTGTCGAATTTGTTGAGAGGTACGCGTATAGTAGTCTGCTATTTATATTATGTCGATTGCTATTTTTTCGATTTACAGAAACATTTATGAAATTGGTTTTATCATGGTATTGTATGGTCATTACAAAGGAAACTGTTCCAGTGCTTAAGGTCAGGTCAAGCAGCTGGTTTACGGCTAAATGTCGGCTTTATGGCAGTTATTCATGACTCAACACATCGATAGTCTAGTGGCAATTGTTTCCTTATACAAGATCAACACCCATTTTAGCAAAAATTGTCAAATGTACTTTCATACTTAAACTCTGAAGCATTTTTAAATATTCGAACCGCATTAAGCATTATACTTACAGCCATATCTATAATCCCTGATTCCGTCAGCAAGACGACTTTCAAAAATTAGGCCTGTAGGAATATGACGGTGTGACTTGGAAGTATGTTTAGCAGTCTGTGAAACTTTTCAACACTGTATATACATTGTACGATTGATGAACAGTAAATCAACTTAAGATTGTTCTCAATATTTTAAACGTGATATTAATTTGCCTAAGATCTATATTAATCTTTCTCTGAAAATGTTCTGTACTATAAATAGGACGTATGTCAGTTCTATAAATAGTGTACATGGAAGAATTTTACGTGGAATCTACCCGAAGTTGTCGAATTTGTTGATAGGTACGCGTATAGTAGTAGAACAGCAGATTCTACTGGTGATAGCTCTGCTGGGCGATAGGTGAGAAATAAAGAAAGTCAACTGAGGACAGTGCCATTCGGAAAATGGATCATGATTATTGTTTTGTTGACGCTTTGGTATTCTCTGGGTTTTTTGCATGACCGAAGATCAACTGTAGGAGACAGTTTCATGATTCAATGACATTAAGACAATTGTTTATATCACAACGCGAACCTGAGATGACGGTAATGATCGTATATGAAGAAGAAAGATTGGTCAAGAAAGAATAAAAAAGCATTGGGGACAAAGATGAATCGAGGAAGCATAGCAGCAAACGTTTGTCAAGTCAGGCCTTCACGAGCCTCAATTGACTTAATGTAAGCGTTAAACGGAGATAATCAGCAATGTTTAACTGACGATTAAGTCATATTCGGCCGCTTTCTCTTCAAAGGGGGGGGGGGTTATTGAAATAAAAACAGCTGTAAGGAATCAAACTCATGAACTATGAATACCACAAGTTCAATTCATACTTTCAATACCCAACAAATTAACAGTCCTGGGACAATTGTTTCATTTCACCACAGCCGTGTCTTAAGTCTCGGATTCCTTCAATAAATGACTTCGTTCAAGTTGAAATTAATAGGAATATGGCGGTGTGACTTGGACGTATATCAAGCATTCTGTGAACCTTTAATCACTATTAATACGATAAATAACTTGTAAGGAAGTCTGATGCAGATCGCCTGCTAGAAAGATATAAGTAGAATATTGTGTGGTTCGGTGTATTTGTGAAAATGCATATCCCCGTATCCAATATACATGTATGTTATCGTACAGCAAAGCCTCAAGGAATCGTTCTAAGTATTTTAGACTTGAGCTTTGTTGATTTAGATCTATATTTAACATTCTCTGAAATTCTCAGTTCTATAAATAATGTGCATGTAAGATTTTTACAAGGAATCTGTCTAACCCATCATAGAAAACTAATACCATTTAACCTTTAAATAGTTAATAGAGAGAATACTGAAGCGTCAACAAAATCAAAATCGATTAAACTATTTGCAAAATACGAAAAAAGGAAAAATCTACATTGAGACCCTTGAGAAAGTACTATAGAATAAGATCCGGTGTTCCGGAAGAGTAAGCGTCTTCTGATTCATCGAAGACACTCTGTCACATCAAAGTAACCGAGTATCAGTGTCGATCACAACAAGTAAGCACACCAATGAGCATACTCAAAAACGTCCATCTTTATATCACATAAAATACAGAATATTTGGATGACAGCTATGCTGGCGAAGGGTGAGAAATAATAAAAATCAACTTAGGAGAGCGCCTTGGAGAAACTGTCTTGTGACTAGGATAGCTCTGGTTAAAAGCTTCATGATTCAATGACTGATTGTTCATGAAACTTTCGAGGCAGAAATCTTTTAGTTCGGTGTTTATTTATGAAAATGCATATCCCCGTATTGAAGGTATATACTGTTCAAATAAACGACACAAGGAATCGTTCTAAATATTTTAGAGGGGACTTGATTCGACTAAGATCTAAATTTAGCATTTGAAACTGTTCATGCTATTTATACGACCAATTAACGGTAAGGAATTCTGGTGCTGGTCGATAGCCAGAGAGCTATAAACTGAGCATTGTTAATAAAATGCTCTTGTGGTTTGGTGTTTTTTATAACAATGCATATCCCCGTATCCAATGGAAATATTTCTTCACAGTAAAGACACGAGGAATCATTCTTAATATTTTAGAGTTGACTTTTATTCGACTAAGATCTACATTTAGCATTCTCTGAAATTCTCAGTTTTATAAATAGGATCTATGTCAGAGTTTTACGTGAAATCTATTTTAAATTTTTGACTTCAGTTGACAGGTACCCATAAGGAAAAAATGATATCGTAAAATGGTTAAACTGGTACTATCAACTGATGATATTTATGTAGGGGGATGGGTGAGAAATAAAACATCAACTGAGGAGGGAGCCTTTGGGAAACTGTTTCATGACTAAGATCAACTCTAGGGGACAACCTCCTTAACTGGATGACAGTTAAGAGCCAATTGCTCTTGATTCGAGACAACCTGAAAGGATGGTACAGTTTATAAAGAAGAAAAACCGGGATGGAGAAAAAATAAATGGCTTAAGTTGAATCTTCGGAGGTGGTGTGTATATCAGAAAGATATTGTAATGCTTTACGAGTCACGGACATCTCTCGGGTGACTTAATATAAGCCTTATGCGGAGATAGTCAAACGCGTTTAAATGAAACTTTGGTCATATTCAGCTACTTTCTCTTCAGAAGACGTGTTAATATTGGAACAAGAGCACTGTTAGGAATTCATCTCTTGAATTATGACTGGCACAATGTCATTGTATATAGAAATAATTCTCAGATCACTGAGGGTAGTTGTAGAAATGAGGTTGCTTAACCAAGGGCTAAGTTGGTACCTGAGTATACATGTAGGCTATTGTGGTTCAGTATTTATCTCTATTCCCGCAATTTGCACATGCCATCTTGAAAAATTAAGTCACTATCATTCTAAATAATTCTAGGCCTTTAAATCGGTGTAAGAATGATACAACAGGCCCAGGGTCCTTAACGGTCACCTGGGTAATGTTACAGTTGTGGGATCGCACAACCTTACACGATGTGCGGTGTGCGCACGATATGTGAACGGTGTAAGTACGATGCGATCCCGGGCGATTATTTCTAACGCACATGTGGGCGCACGATAGACTAACGTTGTTCGATGACAATCGTGATTCATGTAAATTGAGAAATAGTTTAACAACATATACGGTTTACGCGCTAGTTGTTTTAAGTAATTTCTATATTTTAACTACATATATTAGCTGATATTTCTATCTATACATTTCTTAAACTTAGGAACAATTTTTTTGTAGTTTTTGAAGCAAACCAAATAGGGACATGTAAACTTTCACCACATATTGACAAGTTATCATTTAGGTAAATATTGCCAGTTTTTACCGAGTTATATACTTGTACTTAGACCATATATGTAGATGTCTCTGGCCAAGGGCACTTACAATACTCGCCTAGATGCGAAAACACAGGTAAAGTAGTGGAGAGGGAATGGGTATTCAAATAACTAATTATAAGAGTTTGTTTTCATAACGGTCACTCCGTAATGGCTGGGACCGCCGGACACGGACAGGTAAAACTGTGTCATGTTATTTACCTGTTCTGTTACCTGGGAGCTGAACCCATTCTTGACCGTCTCATAGTCACTGTAATACTGTTTACCGTATATTGTAAAATTAGCATAATTCCAATAAATATTATGCGAAATTATATAGTTTTTCGACAAGAGGGTTCCATATTTTTTTCATTTCGTAATATTATCGACCAATTGTACCAAATCGGGTGGGTGTGCGATGAGAATCGCACATATAAACGCACGATCTTTAGATCGCCCAGTTCTGCGCGCCATGGGCGAACGATGTGTGCACGATACACGCACGATGCATGCACGATGCATGCACGTACTGTTTGGTGCGTTGTGCATTACCACAACTTATAGATATGGTAAAATAGTGTAGAAGGACATCATATAAGCTATATCAATGGTAAAGGTGCTATTCTCTTTTGCTTTCTGCTATCTATGATATGCCAATTGTTATATCTTTTCAATAACACAAATGTGTGAAGTTGGTTCATATTAAGGTCACCCGACGGTAATATGTTCAATTGCTTAAGGCCAGATGGAGCGACAGATTCAGAACTTAACGTCAACATTAGGGCTTTTTTCAACACATTAACAGCCTTTCATCAATTGTTTTGTTTCACCAGATCAACAACTATTTCAGCAAAGATTATCAATGGTTCTTTTTTTCACACGTCAACTCTGAAATATATTTTAATATTCAAACTGTATAACGTATTCTGTATACAGCCATGTCTGTAGTCCCCGATTCCTTTAACAAGTGATTCTGTCGGAAATAATAAGAATATGATGGTGTGACTTGGATGTGCATTTAGAATTATTGGAAACTGTTCATGCTATTTATACGACCAATTAACGGTAAGGAATTCTGGTGCTGGTCGACAGCCAGAGAGCTATAAACAGAGCATTGTTAATAAAATGCTCTTGTGGTTCGGTGTTTTTTGTGAAAATGCATATCCCCGAATCGAATGTATATATTTGTTCACAGTAGCGACACAAGGAATCGTTCTTAATATTTTAGAGGTGAATTTGATTCGACTTAGATCTATATTCAGCATGCTTTGAAATTATTTGTTTTATAATAAGTATGGAATACTATGTATGAGTTTTACGTGGAATCTATCTTAAATTTTTATTGTAGTTGACATAGGTACATGTACTCATAAGAGAAAAAAAATATCGTATAATCGTTGAGTAAAGTTTTAGGTACCTAAAAGTGCTATTTTTTATACAAACGAACGTAAATTTAACCCCTCACCGAGGAGGAACGGAAGTTATAAATTCATTATTTAAAGCCTCTGATATTCGTTCCATCCATACAGGGTAATAGACTGTAGCAGCTCTGAATCTAAAGAAGATGTTTTAAATTTTGGATAATTTTGATACCGTCTTCCTTCAAGGATGATTCTGACCATGTAAGAATAATTTCTTACTTGAAATGGACAAAAATATACCTAGAGGTGTTATTTAATTATACAAACTATAGTAATATTCAAACCCTTCCAAACTTGGTAATTGATTGGCTTGCGGTACTGAAGTTTACAAATTAAAGAAAGACCCTGGTGATCGTTCCATTCATTCAGAGTAAAAGACTGTATTATGTATGAATCGGGAAGGAAGAGTTTTTGAAATTCTGTTAAATTTCCTCTTCATAGCCCTGACAGGGTCTTGTGGTTGAGGCAGGAGTCTGTAGTTTACAGTTTTCTCAATTGATGATTCTGACAAAGTACGAATGATTGTCTACTTACATGTTTTATGGGCAACATATGCCCAAAAGTGATATTACTTTTAATAAACTAGGCTAAAATATAACCCTTCTCCGACGGGGAACAAATAGCCTGGGGTTACTGAAAGTTAAAAGTAAACAAAGCCCCTGATGATCTCTTCATCTATGTATGGAAATAGGCTGTAGTACCACTGATTTTGGAGAGGAAAGTTTTTCAAATATTATCTAATTTTCCCTCTGGGAACCAATCTTGTCCCTAAATTATTCAAAACTTAAAAAGTGTCAAATCTATTTAACTATTGGGCAACTACAAATTCTGGATTTGGACATTTCTTTCGACCACTTTTGCTTCATTAGGCCATTTCTTAACTACATCTAGACAGACGAAATAGCTGTATTGCGCAGCTTAACTCATTTTTGCTCGGCTATAGGTTCATTAACTAGTATACATTCAGTTTTATATGAAGGTCACGTCATATGGAGCAGCTGGTTCAGAACTATGGTCAGTTTATTTTATGGCAATATTGCAACACTTAACACAATGAGAGTCAAGTGGCAATTGTTTCGTTACACAGGACCAACACATACTTTAGCAAAGTTAGACAAAAGTCCTTTCACATTTCAACTCAATTTTCAAACTGTTTAATGAATTATACTTACAGTCATGTTTGCACCTTCCTTCGGCAAGAGTATTAACCGATGTTGAAATGATAAAAACAGACAAGCTTTTATTTTGTCCACGCTTTTTTTTTTTAACTTTTGTTATTATTATTTTTATAACAGTTTTTTTTTTAAATTCGATCCCTTTTTTTAACAGTATAGCGTTCATGTGAAAGTGTCAATAGAACAGTATCATAAATAACGAGATCAAAATGAAACTTTTGCGGAATATTCAAACACATTATTATTTGGAATTATTTCTATAATACAGCTAATACAGATTAGATGAACTGAGCGTTACATCTTCAGATTCTTTTATTGAAGATTTGTTTCTATGGAGGAACTGGGAGGGCAACTACATGTTCACTGTATCTTTTATGCCACATTTGTTACATTAGTGTCTGCTATACAGTTGAATATTATCAAAATAATATCATTGCCGATTGAGGAACTTTCTGATGACTAAAAGGAATGAGCAATCGTATTCAAGCAGTTACATTACATATTTTGATACAACTGAATATAGGAGGATAATAATTATGGATATTCTCCTCATAGATGACCAATACCAATTTTCGAACAAGCAGCCTATCAGGTAGCTGTCTTAACAGCATTTTGATTGTGATGATGATGAGTAAGACTTTGAAGTAGTCAACTATCTTGATATTGCTATAAACGCAAACACACAATTATAGAAAAAAAATCAGAGAATACCAAAGCGTCAACAAAACCATAATCCGAACTCAAAATCTATTAAACTAGGGGCAAAATAGGAACAAAGGAAAGATCTACATGGAGACTCTCGTAAAAGCACAAGAGAATAAGACCAGGTGTTCCGGAAGAGTAAGCGTCTTCTGCTTCATCGACGACACCCGCCATGTATTATTGATCACATCAAAGCGTTATCTATATAGGGGTAGAGTGTATTGACTATATTGAGGTATAATTCAAATTGAATTGAATTGAGTTATTTTAGTTCACTTGCACTCCTTATATCCTGCTATTCTATTTTACGACCCCTAGTCATAGTTCCATCGACCACTAATTAACTATATAATTATTTCCAATTTAGTGACCCGTGGTCAAGTTTACCTGATGTGGAGTGAACCGAGCGAGCGGCTGTGGGTCCCGATTGTTTCCGTCATGGGTTGTCGATCTTGCCACACGGTGACGCTACACTCGTTTTTAGAAAATAAGCAATGGGTCGATGACAGGTACAATTATCGATATACTGTTTGATAAAATTGCATGCATGCATAGTTCGGAAGACAGTATTTGAATCCCACATCTGACACGTATCGAATCGCCGATATAACAATTACCCTCGCCAATAGGAGGCAGACCTGCAAATTGAATGGCGTGTTCCTTTGGTTGTTCGATGAATGAAAAAACAAGAGAGTTAAATGAAGAGTTTTTGTTTTTGTTTTTGTTTTTTTCATTTCCGAAAAGATGGAAATCCCAACAAGTAGAAATCGCAAAATTGCGAATGGTGTATATTGACATTTTCTGAAAAATTGCACATTGCATAATTTAATAACCCGGTAAACGGTATATTTCTCTATTTAACTCATTTAAACACATATATCATCCATCCTACACATAGAGGACACACATATCCGTTAACTTGTATTTCATTAAAGATAACGTAGTGCAAACAAATTCATAAGCAATCTTCAAAATTTTGTTTAGCACTCTCTTTTTTTGACCAATATTATTTAAGGCATTGATTTTGCTAGACGGAGTTATTGTGCTGAACACTTCAAGATCACACACTTGTCATGCGTCATATCACACCCTGACATTCCAGTCTTTAATGTGTAACAAAGGAGGTACAGAACAAATAATAGACACTCTGTCAGATCTCAAGATAGCATGTGTGTTTGTAAGAAACATATGTTGTAACAATCCAATGCGCCATTAAATCTTCAGTACTGTGTATACACAGCGTGGTGGAGGTACACATGTGTTAAAACAGTGTGTCCTTTAAGTCGCTAAAAATTAAGCCCCTTGATCTACGGTAATATCCAAATCTAGGTGTTAAAGGGGAGGCTACTGTATTAACTATATTATAATTTTCTGGTTTTATGTCAAAACAAAAACCAAATTCGGAAGCGTTTAATAAAATCGTTTTTGAATAGGTTAAATCAGTTCTTAATATCCTTTTAAAACTTACGTGTACAGTTGGTGACGATGAGGACACTGAGTAATAGGTTGTTTCTTATTATTATTATCTTTATTGCTATGGATGTTTCATCGTGAGGTATAACTTTTTAATTTCAACTACACAATCAATTACCCTGATATTGTTATAATGACAAACAAAAATGAAAATGCTTTTGTTTTAGATGTAGTTCGAAAAGGTCAGGCTATCTGATATGCTAAATGATAGTTTAGCTAACGGATTGATGAACAGAATACCTTCTATATAAAAACATGAAATTAAAGCGACCTGTCCAAAGGTTGTAGATTGAGAAATATTTTATAATATTCATGTTATATATATTAAAGTTAGATATCAATGGAAAGAACAGATATTTTCAACTAACCTACGCAGGTAATTAAGTCAATAATTGACATTGATTTAATTCAGTAACCAATTTTCTTTAAAAGAACGAAATATTCCGTAATCGACGAGCCATTGACGGGTATCTAAAATATCATATTATGATATAGGGAGGAAGTCTGACTCGATCCGCAGACAGCACCAAATTTTAGTGGTTGATGATGTAAATGATAATACAAGTAATTGGAAAATTTAAAAAAATAAAATAAAAAAATTCATTTTTTTGTACAATATTTTATGGTTTATTGCAAGAACAGTATGAAAATAAGTGTAAGTACATTCACACAACGGTTTACTGAAATTGATTAGTATCAACAGTTTCCTTATTTCAAAGAAATGTTTTGCCCCTAGCATCACTGAAGAGTCTTAGGAGGACGAAACAGCTGCATGATGCAGTTTAATTCAATTTTTCAATTTATTAATAAATTTAAACGATGTGGTTTACGTCATCATTTACCATAGGTACAATAATTTGAATGTCAAGAAGGCAATACAATTTAATTGAGGGAATATTTGCAAAATGTCACAGTTTTATCAATCTAAATATGGCTTACCCTTTTTCAATTTCGTTATAGTATATAGAATAAATGCTATCTTATGACTAAACATCATGTTATTTTTCATATTTAGTTCAATAAGACAACTTCGTAACGCCAGAATTACATCTCAAAACACCCTTTAATTTGAATAGAAAAAACAAGTACATGTACCAATGGACAATAGTAAAATATTGCTGAAGATTGTCCGGCACCTTGTATATATTGTGCCGTTGCGTAATTGACACCTTATTGTAACGTCAAGATGAAACTTGAAGAATCCCGTGAAGAGTGACACCAATTTGTTCTTTTTGTGGCCCAAGTGTCTTAATTTTGGCCATATAATATATTTTATCAATTGAGATGAGTTTATATACATACCCGAGTTACACTAGCAAAGGAAAAAAGGAAACGTGACGTGAAATATTCAAATTGAATCACGAAATGAAGAATACTGCTTAAAGCTATTCCCATCGTTCATTCATATGTGTTAACATTTATATGACAGTAACACTAGAGAAATTGTCATTCAAACAATTTATATCTTACATACATGCTTCTCCAAACTATGGT
Source organism: Mimachlamys varia (assembly GCA_947623455.1). NCBI lineage: Eukaryota > Metazoa > Mollusca > Bivalvia > Pectinida > Pectinidae > Mimachlamys > Mimachlamys varia. The sequence continues at coordinate 46,673,180 of OX392528.1, forward strand.
GTTTACATGTCGCAGCTGATTCTATATTCTAGAGCTTGCTCGAGGTATCATGATTTTCGTGATCGATGTCGACTGCTGACAACCAAAATAACAACATAAGGATTCGAAAGATGCAGGTTGTTCAGAACTATGGGCAAGTTCTATGGTCCTTAGTGTGTTTACTTGTTGTGATTGACAATGATACTCAGTTCTCGTTTTGAGAACGTGATGTTTACTCGGATGTGACAAAGATTTACATTGTGGGTGTCGGCGATGAAGCAGAGATGCTTACTCTTCCGGAACACCTGTTTTTATACTCTTTTTGCTTTTACGAGAGTCTCCGTGTAAATCTTTCTTTTGTTCCTATTGTGCCTCTTGTTTAATCGATTTTGAGTTCGGATTATGGTTTTGTTGACGCTTTGGTGTTCTCTAAAAACAATTTCAATATGAAAGTATGTCATATTCACTCAGTTTAATATCGTTTGCCTGATATGAACAAATTGTCTGTCAATCTGATCTGACCTTAATAATGTAGCCAAAATAATTGATGTAACTGACGGGCGGATGGTCGAGTGGTTAACACTCCGGTCATCCATGCAGGCGGCCGGGGTTCGATCCAAGCAATCGTAATACGCATGGAACATTCAGAGAAAGTGTTTTTTCTCCTGCCCACACAACTCCAACAACCCAGGTGGAGTATAAAATGGTCTGGGTTGGGTGTTGCAGTATCTGTGCTCTAGCATTCAATTGAAGTGGCACTCTAAAATATGCCATTAGAAACACGGTCCCACTACAAACAAAACACAATTCATCTCCAGCACACACACATACATACACACACATATGGAGATATTAGCCAGGTGGTATAGGACAAGTAGTTAGCGCCTGATAAGGCAGCTCCTGCGAACTTCTCAGAATTGTATACGATAGAACTGCATGTGTTTATTGTATTGATTGAATGATGATAATTGTATATCTATGTACTGTAAACCGTGAAAAAATGTGACATTTGTATCTATATTTTAAGTTGCCAACGTCATAACAGATATGTTGTTTTGACCGTAGGTATGATACTTTTGACGGGTAAGTGAACACCAAAGATACAGCCAAGATTGACGATGACATATTCCAATACATTTATTGATTTTCCTGTTGTTTACATTTTTGTTTTTATTTTTGCCTATTATATTTTCAAAGAAGAGGTTTAGACTTTAGATTTAGAGCTGCCGTATCCATATTTTAGAAATAGATAAAGAGAAATTGACAACAAAAAAGCAAAACAAGAATATATGTGTTTATAGAGTGTTCATATTCATTATCAATTCACACGCAAAAACATATCTGAATTAAATCTAGTAATGTTTGTTAGAGAAAATAATCATTAAATACACAACAACAAAAATAAAAATCGTGGGGGGGGGGGGGTGTTAGCAACAAAACCCACAACAAAAAGCAAACGAAATGTGTATGTCTTAATTGCAAAAATAAAACAGGCATAAGGAAATCTGAAATATGAATATTATAGCAAAAATGATAACATTTCTTTTTTAAGAAAAGACTTTTGATATGATATATAGTAGAAATGATATCGGATTAGCAAAACCTGATGAATGATGACGTCAAAGTAACAATGCTTTCTTTTTTTGTACATACACATACAAGAAGATTCTTATTAATAGTTATCCGTGAGTGCTATGGAATTGGATATAAAAACAAGATAAATATATATTTCCTCAATTTGAAAATAACATCAAAAATTGTTCTTATTAATAATTTTATATTTTCTGCTATATTTCTTCAAGATTGTATTCATGCAAATATCGTAGAGTGCATGGCATCAGTTGGGCATAACACAAGACATATGAAGAACCATTTTTGGTTTATGTTCTGTCAGCAGGTTTCATTGAAAGTAATCAACACAATACATAACAAATAAATATATAAACATATTCTACAGAAAACAATAAACCTCAGCCCACTGGAAATTAAGCCATCTATCTTATTTGTCCAATCTGTATAAACGAAATTGCTAATCAAACACTTTAACCATTCTTTAAGTTATTTGATTAAACCCTTATTATCAACTTCTACGTAATCAAATATGATACTTAACTTTATCAATAATAAATCTATGCTTATCTAGTTTTCTTTATAGTTGCAATCATATTTATCAACAGATATGTATATTTATTGTTCTTGATTCGTTGATGCTGTTTTAACATGTTACACAAAAGAAGCCGTTTTGTTGCATTGCAAATGTTTAAAATCCTGTTTTTGCATTGAATGTTTTTCGTAAAGTTAAAACAAATCGTGTATAAAAGTATCCACTACAAACATTGATACATTACAATGATTCAAAGTAAATTATCTCTTAAAGCATACACATAATGTAAGCATGAGATACATGAACATTTTTGATATCCAGACAAGAATCTTTTAGATAACCGGGATAATTTTTGTTTTTGTTTTCATTTCGTGTGTTCATTGAACATAGTAGTGTTCAGTTTAAAAGAAAGCCTATCTGGAACTTGGAAGTCTCCTTTTGTAAGAATTCTGGTCTGGCCTTCCCCAAGAATATTTTTTTCCTGTAGTTTATAAAATGCTTATATTTAATATTTATTTTACGCCGTCCTGATACTGCTATAGGAGTATGCGGACTAATACCTCCCCTATCAATGTGAATTGGCTTACCCCGTGCAATAAACGAGTGTAATCAGAGACGTGTGGAGAATAATCAGCTTCATCTTGTTCATCTTTAATATCACATACTTTTCACTTAATTGAATACAAAGGAGGTGATAAACTGTGAAGTCTCTATACCATTTCTGGTGATTATTTTTTTCGTACAAGTCGTATTTATATGCAGATGTACCGCTATAATTACTTGGTTTCAATCAAAAGACTATTGTTCTGGCTGGGCCTTCATATAAGACTTTGAGGCGCCGTTAGCCCCAAAACTCCAATAATGATGTTGAAGACTGTGATTATGAATATCAACATGACAACAGTTCTGTTGATCGTAAATGACCTCTTGTCATCCGCGTTGTCTTGCTCATTCGCCCATAGATCCACAATGAGCACGCCCACGATAACTTGTAGAATGAAGCAGAGGACGGTGAGCACTAAAACTGGGATGTAGTAGTCATGTGAGTCGCCAGCGTCAAGCACAGCCTTAAACTGGCTGACAGTGGCAATCATCAGGCCAATATCCATGACACCTTCCGCTACAGTCTTACTTTTAGTGTAGTAGGCACTCCGCCTCTGTAAAGACACACACATAAACCTGTAATTACAACATCAGTTAAACAAGCATCGACTGCAATATCGACCATAATCAAAAGTCCCGAGAACGACCCCGACAATCGTTATAAATGTTTGTCATAGATTATTAGGGAGGTTTACTAACCATACCGGTACGTGTACAGGGACGTGTAAGCCACACGTACCCGTACTTCTAATTCCGTCATAGTAAAATGACATGTGCTGGTAACATTTAAAAAAAAAAACATGTCCGGAGTAAGAACATACATATAGTGTATATTTAGTAAATGTCATTGTTTGCATTTTGGACGTCAAAATAACAGAAACTTAACTTATAACCTACAGGGAAATAGTATTAGTAGCTGTTCTCTTAGCAAACTGCCAAAGCTGTTTATATATGGGGGTGAAACTGGCGATTTCTTCGTACTAGACCAGATATCTCTTCATTAGTGTATATCTGGCTAAATGGGTTACCATTATCATTACCATTACTTTTGCTAGGGTTCCAACAGACATTTTCCATGAGAATATCCTACCCATTGTTATTTTCAAACGAGGTAATCGAGATTTAAGAAATCACAACTGCCAATGTTCAACTAGAACTGTAGGCCAATGGCTAAATATTACCCCCACACCCATTACCCCCACACCCATTACCCCCACACCCCTTTTTTGCAATAAAAACCACATCTGTAGATACATCAACGGATCGCCCCTAATCTCCCTTTTGTAGTTTCATTGAAATTGGTTCACAGGTTAAAGAGCATTATTCAAGTCGAAATTTTCCCACAAGAACCTGTTTACAGTGACCTTATTACCATGGCAACTTTAAGTCTGCATAAAATAATCTGCACCCATATCCACACATGATCATTAACATTCATGTAAAACTATACTGAATTTGGTTTACTGGTTAAAAGGAGTTTTCTTGTCAAACGTTTTGTACAAACACCATTAATCTACGGCAACCTAAATTTCTATCGAAAAATGATATCTGCATACATATCAACACATAGTCCCTAATATTAATGTGTAGTTCAATTGAAATCGGTCCATACAATATGTAGGTTTAGATGGAGTTAAGTGTTCAACAAGAATTTAAGTAGTTTGACCTGGTTACCATGGCAACCAACATTTCTGCAAAAAATGTCTTGCGTGCATATTTACGCATGGTCCCTAACATTCATGTGTTTTTTTTACATGTTAATGAGGGATTTTCTGGAAAATGTTCCCCCGGACAAAACGAAGTATAATATAATTACCTTGTTACCATGGCAACCATTTTGTAAACGTGATATAGACTACGCGCATCTTCAATGTATAAGGAGTATTGCTACGAAGTTTCATTGAAATTCCTTCGGTAGTTTAGGAAAAGTAGCCGGTACATCGTTGTGTCAACAGACGCACGGCAGACAACCTAAATGCAGCATAACCCCAAAGAAGTCGCCTCAAAGCGGTAAGTAATGTATTATCCTTGCTTATAGGGCTTTTGCAACCAGCCAATATCGTTTTCAGTTCCTTGGTGAGCATACAACCGGTGCTACCATCTCGGCGCTCACAGCTTGCATTCTACAATTTCTAACACTGCCCAACCACGTACTCATTTACAGCTGCGTAGACTGGAACGAGCAGAGTTAAGTATTTTGCTCAAGGATACAACCCAAGTGCCGTTACCGGGGCTCGAACTCGCAACCCTTCAATCACGAGCCTGGCGTCCTACCACTAGACCATCGTGCCTCCTGACAATGATAATTCAAGGTTCCTATATACCGCTTTATCACATCTTGAAGGTCGCTTCAAAGCGGTTCACAAATAATTATCCGTGGTTATAGGGCCTTCGCAACCAGCCAATATCGTTTTCAACTCCTTGGTTAGCATACAACCGGTGCTACCATCTCGGCGCTCAAAGCTTGCATTCTACAGTTTCTAGCTCTGCCCAACCACTTGCCCTTTTACAGTTGCGTAGACTAGAACAAGCGGAGTAAAGTATATTGCTTAAGTATACAACACAAATGCCGTGACCGGGACACGAACTCGCAACCCTTCGATCATGAGCCCCGCGTCCTACCACTAGATCACCGTTCCTCCAAACGCTCTCCATGACTAGAAGACATACCTGTACTGAAATCATTAAGCGTGTGGACGCCTAATTTCAAATGCCGGTTTTGCCTGAATGTAGCCCACTTTTATTTACGAAGGAGACACACCATCATAATAATATTTCAAATCAGCAGTCGTTTCATTCAATAAATCTGGTGTTTAATTGTTACATTCTACACGTTACTTCTAACGTGTAGATCTTATTCAATAAGTTTAAACAAACGTGGACTTCTGTTGAAAGCGCTCCAGTTTTGGGAATTCCCTGCTAAACGTACTAGTACACGAAAGATTGCTAAATACTTCTAATAATGGATGATGTCTACCGGTATAATCACAGACATTTCAAATTCGAACGAAATCGGACACTTTCTAAATTTTGACCAATCAGAAGCCAGAAAATGGCAGCTATTTTGTTAATCTAAAGATGGGCTTCACGATTGTTTGTCTCATATCAGACAACACCTAGATACCAATTTTCATGGAAATCGGAGAATATTTATTTTTCGACCAATCAGAAGCGTCCTAGAAAATGGCAGCCATTTTGAATTTTGTCACGAGACATATCAATTCTTCACCGGTAGTCTCTCATGAATACATATGTGAAATTTCATTGAAATATTTCAGATAGTTCCCAAACGGCGGAAGAAGAAGAAGAAGAAGAAGAAGAAGAAGAGGAAAAAGAAGAAGAAAAAGAAGAAGAAGAAGAACGTATTGTAATTGAATCGCAAAACTAATGTTACGGTGTTGTTCGTGGAGTCAGAACACTTCTAGGTACTAAATAAGAGCAAAATTGGACGATATTTAGAATTTTACCAGTTAGAAGCAATAAAATTGCGACCATTTTGTAAAATAGCAAAACCCATGTTACGGTGTTGGTCGTAGCGTCATAATACACCCACATTCTAAATTTGAGCGAAATCGGACATTATCCATTTTCGACCAATCAGAACACAGTATATGGCAGCCATTTTAGACACGTGTCTGAATCATGTAGGCACCCACCCCAATACTCCTGTAAAGTTTCACTGGAATCGAATGAATAGTCCCTGGATAAAGCGCGGACAAAAATAACGACGGAAGAACAAGAAGAAGAAGAAGGAGAAGAATAAGAAGAAACGGAGTAAAACCAATAAGTCCCCAAACATTTGTTGGGGGACTTAATAAACTGTATTTATTGAGGACAAATACATGTTTAGCCAAAGCCTAATCTACCACATGGTCCTCTTGTTAGTAAAATACATGGGCTAGGTTTAACATATCAATGAATTTAATATCAATACAAATATTATTTTCCTACTATTAAAATACAAGTGCTAGTTAAAAGTTACATAATTATATAATTGATGCAATCAACACATGAATAGTTATATCACACTTATCGTAGATAAGATTATCACATATGCATAATGTTTTATGCAAATTATTCATCAGTTAAATGATGATCAATATAGCAAAATAATATAAATTGACAGTTATACGCTAATAAAGCATAATATAAAATAAAAATAATAACAATTTCTGAATGTCTATTGATATGCGTTAAAATCCAAGACAATAATACAAAATATTCTTCGTAAGTTTTCGCTTGAAAGTGGTGAACTTGTCTCTTTTCGTTAGGTCACTAAGTAAATATGACGCAACACACAAATGCTGCACCTATGAATTTAGTAATAGATCGAGTATGCCGAAAAAAAATTGATTAAACTGCAACATACAGCTGTTTCGTCCTTCTGGGACTCTTCAGTGATGCTAATGGCCAAAAGATGGGAATCCAAAATATTTAAACTAATGTAGAAGCAAAAGAGTCAGGTGCGTAAAACCCCTTTAAAACATTCCACTCATTCATACTGTTTATGAGAAAATGTCTGGAATATAAAACTGTTCGGTGTTTTGATTTGGAAATTGTTTTCAACAGCATTTTTGTATTCCAACTGTGACCATCTCGTACAAGAGACACATTGTTTGATAAATATTCGGGCAGTTTGATGATGACATTTGTATAGCATACACAACCTTCTGTATTGATATTTTTATCAATTGGCATCCATTTAGTAGTTCAAAAATTTGCCTTGAAGTTGTACAAGGCAAGCAGGCATACTAATGAGCATATTTTAAAACATACATCTTCATATCATGCAAGGATGTAGAATATTTCTCAATCTCTCGAAACCATGTGCAGAATATTTGTTCGTAAGCAGTTGATATCAATCACAAAAATCTCGATATTCAGAGCAAGTCCCAGAATAACGAATCTACTGCAACATGTAAACACCATATGATGGAGAAGCAGGGATGTTACGTTCAACACTTTTTCATTAAGCCTAGTAGAAAGCTGCCTGTTTCAGGAACCAGTAATCAATTCAGGAATTGGCAGTAATCAACAAAAAAGATTCAGGAAGCGGACTAACAGAAATGTTAACGTAATGGATATTTTCATTCCTTGATATAAATTGTTACAATTTCATCGGAAAAACGAGTAAATATAACGAAATCAAAAGAGGTAAATGTAACGAAATCAAAAGAGGTAAATGTAACGAAATCAAAAGAGTCAAAAGATAATTGATTAGCATGAAGTACATTTCTTAATAATCGAAATCTAGAAAAATAGAAGAAAGGACTTAGCCAGTGAGTAACACTCTTACAGAAAAGAATGTATCAAGTGGAGACCACTTAGGAGGTGTGCAAATCCATGCAATTTAGCGGCTGAAGTAGAATATAGGGTTTGTAAGGTCGATACCTGTTAAAGTTTAATATATCTTTTTAAATAGTGTTTAGCAAAATGAGTCACTCGGCTCTGATATAGGACACAAATGCAGAAAGCTTACCTGCCCCTTTTTTGTTTTATTATCGACAAGCGGTACATTTGTCCCTGGCCCTCCTCTTCCCTCCTCGGCTGCTGGTTCTTCCAATCTGAACTCATCCTGAAGGAATTACATTTAGAAGATTTCTAGACTAATACTGTATCGGTGAATAACATCATTTTACTAAGGGGGAAAAGAATATTCTATTCTCGGGTGTAAATTGTAAATTGTAGCCATTAACCTCTACAAAGCCTCATTTCTGGTCTAACATCTCACTCTCGGGCGGAAATTGAACGTGCATATATACTGTTATGATGCTTATCAGATATTCAAATATTGTAATTTTCGGTAGTCAATAAATCCGAGATAGGTAAACATAAATGACATTAATTAGAACAACACATGTTTTTATAGCAGAGTTAGGTTTCTGATAATTGCTACAGTGACGTTAATAATGTGAAACGTTGAAATAAATTAGAGAATACCGAAGCGTTAACAACACCATATCATAATCTGAACTCAATATCGACTAAACCAGGGGCAAAATATAAACAAAGGAAAGGTTAATATGGCGACCCATGTAAAAGTACAAGAAAATAAGACCAGGTGTTCCGGAAGAGTAAGCGTCTTCTGCTTCATCGACGACACCCACTATGTAAATCTTGGTCACATCCAAGTAAACATCAATCCTCAAAATTACAACCGAGTCATCATTGTCAATTACAACAAGTAAGCACGTATAAGCATACTTAAAAAACCCCATCTTCATATCACAAAACCATACAGAATAGTTGGCAATATGGCGACCATAAAACTTGTTCATAATCTTTATCAACCTGCATCCCGTAACATTGTTATTTACGTGCTGTGACTTTACCTGTAACTATTTTGGATATTGCCATCTTTGTTTCATGGAGAATTATTTTATGTCTTTGTGTGATATGAATATGAGCATTTTTGTTAATTAATGTGCTTGTGAATGATGACTTGGTTTTCATTTTTTGGAATTGATATTTTGCTTGGATGTCACCATTTGGCCTGTAGCCCCACCCAGAACTTGAATAGATCCTATACATTGAAAGAATGTGTCACGTGGAGACCACTCAGGTAGCAGTGTACAGAAGCATACGATGGCCATGGATGATTTTTTGTATAATAAATGACCACTATAATATTAAGTATATCAAAACAAAATATAAGAATAGAATTGCATAAGCATGTAGGACTTGCATTTGTAAATAGCAAAAACAAATGGTTCAAGATTAAACCTTTGGCCTATCCGAAGATGGTGTCTACACATAAAATTCTAGCTTCACAGGAAGCGAAAATTTGACAACAGCACATGAAGGAAAATAGCGAAAATTATTAACAAACTACCTATACTGCGACAAAGATATTTGTATAACCAAGGATGCTATCTTTAATTTTAGATAGAGCTTTAGAAATCCTTTTTACGGGAGCTAAATGTCATAAAGGGAGGTAGCTCGCCCTGGCTTATACAGTTATTTCAAGGCTGGTGCCTTTCAATAGTGTCAGTTTTATTTCCATTTTCTAATAATATAAATAATAGATCATTCATATAATATTCCTGAAGTCATTTAAACAAGATTTCAATCTGTTTCATTCGGTTCCGCGCCCGGCATCCACAACTACAATAATTTATATTTATTGAAATAGGTAAAATATCTGTGTATCATTCTCCATAACTACAGATAAAGAAAATGCTTAATGGATCAAATTTTATGATTATTGCAACTTCTTAGTCACTGTCGTTTAAAGGTGAAGAAAGTAAAAAACGGTTACTATGTTGTCACTTGTCTCAAGTTTCATAATAACTGACATTTTTAGAGTATTCATCGGATACAGAAAATGCGTCTGTTGCCAGATTGTTGTTGTGATGGATGTCCTGGTGGCCATTTTGATATCAGTAGGTAATGATGATGTCACAGTTATAATGATATCACAGTAACTATGACATTATCAAATAAGTTAAACATCACATCATCATTAAACAGTTTTGTTTTTCACATGCATATGATCTCAAAGCATCCTATTTTTCTCAAAATGTAATTTCATTCATCAAATCTTCCTATTAAAGTTTTTCCTTTTTTTGGAATACCTCCCTTTATTGATAGTTTTAGAGCAAAATTGGTAAATTAATTTTACTCTGTACCTATTAAAGGTATAGGAAGGACCGGAAATATCATTTTGTTATTTATGTCATTTTCCAAACATCTTAAAGGTTTTGATAAATATTATAGGAAAATAAAGTTATTTATAGGGAGCTAAGCCATGCAATTAAATTTCAATATCTTTTTATAAAGTGTTAGAATTTAGCAAAATGAGTCACTCGGATCTGATAAATGGTATGGAAAACTTACTCCCAATCTTGCATCTATATTAAGTGATTCCATCTCTCCTCTTCCCTCCTCTGCTGCCTCTTGCTGCACGATGATCTCATCCTAAACGAAATACAAAATTTCTAAATACCGTATCGGTAAATAACATATTTTAAATAAGGGGAATATTCTGTTGTCGGGTGTAAATTGTAGATTAAGCCCATAACCATTACAAAGCCTCATTTCTGGTCTAACATCTCACTCTCAGATGCATGTATTACTTGGTTGTTGTCGGTATTCTCTTATTTCAGTAAAATATTGACGAATCTTAAATGTACACATGTGTCAAATTCGTCCATGGCTACATCTATACGAATGTTAACTGAACAGACAATGTTGTTTTGCTTACCTTTCTTGAAATGTTCTTTTTGTTATTTACTCGAATGGTTTGAAACTAAGTTGGATGCTTTGATATTTCTATGACGCTAAATACTCGCCGATATGGTAACACCATACGTTTTGTATGTTTGTACATATGATTTATTTCTGAAGGCTGATAACATTTTATATTGTTTCTTGGACGCCGTTTATAATACTGACTCACCTTGTATCGAGCTGTGCATTAGACAGTATGATTTTATCGAGCAGTTCAAAATTTGCTCATTTAATGAAATATAAAAATATAGGACTGTTGAACTGGAAAAGCTCGACAATTTCGGACACACCTTAAAAATTAAAAGAATACATATACATGTATTCACTGTTATACGTACATACTCAGGTTTTTATTCATTCTAATATACATATGTTATACTGCGATATATGTAATTGTATGCATCATATATCTGCTTTATGAAAATCAGTGTGGTATATTGGAACATTTTAAATTTTAAAGCAAATACAAAGCTAAGTAAGTAACCATTCAATATCTGCAATCAATCATGTATAAAATAGCTTAAACAAAACCTACATTGCGTACTCCTTGGTTTCTGATTGTTATAGATCTACATTAAGCCCGTTTTAATTTCGTAAAGCTCACATTTACATTTTATTGTACCTCAATGTATGCATTGTATAATGTAATGGCAATTCATTAAATATGACAACTGCTTGAGTGGTTTGTACATATTTGATCGGGGGAAATCAAAGAGATCACGATATCGTTTGTTTTACTGTCTAAACAACATTCCTATATGTAATGCGATTACTCAATAATCTGACCACGACGTAGCAAGCTAGTGTTGTTCTCTTGCAATTTTTTCTCCTTCGGGTACAGAAAAAGACATAAAAATATATCATGGCTCCTATTGATTACTATTTCGTGCCAACAGATTTTGACGTTTAAACAAAGCCTTTAGAAAAACATTAATAGTATTCATGTCAATTTTTAGGTCCCCTAAGCAAAGCTCATGGTGACCTATTTCTACATGTTTTGTCTGTTGTCGTGAGTCGTGCGTAGTCCGTCGTGTATTTTGCGTCGTCCGACGTTAATTTTTCATATTTTCAACTATTGAATGGATTTCAACTAAGCCTGGTAGAAAGCATCCAATGAGCAGCCGCTTCAAGTTTCCAAACAAAAAGGTGTGGCAATTATAGTGGCCAAATTAAGGGGGGGGGGTTAAAATTGGGAACATATTCAAAAATCTTCATGAACCAATGCTTGGATTGACTTCATATTTGATATTGAGGATTCTTAGGGCAAAGTCTACAAAATTTGCAAATGAAAAAATTGGGCCAAAAACGGCCTCATCAAGGGGCCCTCTATTTGGTCAACTTTGACCGATTTCTATTAAATTTGATGGAAAGTATTCCCTAGTAAAGGAGACCCAAGTTTGTGTAGAAAAAAAGTGGTTATATCCCTTTCATGTGCCGTAAGGGGGCAAAAAGGGGACACGTACATTTTTTCTTTCGAAGCTCAGAACTACTGAGCAATCATTTTGTCCTAGTAACGATCGTCAAGCACATTAAATTATTTTCCAAAAGTTCCTTCTCAATTTTTGCAAAATGAAGCATGGCTAATGATTAAATTTGAACAAAGGCATGACAATTTGGTACACCTTGAATGTGTCACTACGTATATCATGTAATCACTAATAATGACTAGACTAGAAGAATTATATCAATCACTAGATTCCAAGGAATTTATTCCAGAGAACCTGAGTTTGCACCCAAATAAAACAAACATTTTTTCACACTTGTAGAGACTAATTAGAGGATGATTAAAGCGAAGTCACAGACCAAAATGTCATTTTGGTCAAGTGACCGTTAAGGTCACTTGGGACTCTTGTGTTCCTGCAAATTGATAAAGGTATCAAAACAGGGATCATTATGAAATTAGAACGAATTCCTTAATCAGATCGGGAAAACCACGATCTATTAAATCCCTTTAAAGAATGATTTACTGTGTTCATAAAGTATCATAGCATACCGACACGGTAATCCTTTTTATATACATTTTGTAAACATGTAATGTCTTTATATTTCCTAACTAAAGGTCAACATGGACCGCATGCAACTATCCCGTCTCTTTTTTTGCCAGGATCAAAACAATTCCAAACAAACATAGCCGTGCTATATGATATAACAAATAATCGATGTGATAAAGTTGGTGTTTTAATACGATGTACACATTGCGTTTGCACAAGTCCTTGAAGTTAGAATTTAATATGTTATGACATAAGAAAGCCATGCTGTTAAATATTCTTTAAACAATAATACAACTTACACTCTGGACAGACATAACGGAAAGTCCTGTAGGTAGATGGTTACACAGAATGCCAAAAGCAGCTTCTTCAGACGACAGTTTAGAAGAAACTTGCAGCGACGATATGAAGTGGAACTATTGCAGGATTGAAATTTTTCAGAGTTTATTAACAAGACAATACCCCCAAACAATCAAGTAGATCAACAATAGTGTAAAAATAAACTGGAATACTTTGTGTATAGACGGAATGGTATATATTTAAATGCCGGATAGGCTAGAAACAATGAATTTTGTGTATACAAGTGAATATTATCCTTCCTTGATAGCGCTTAAACTTTGGCTTTAGCCGCTTACGAGATCACATTCTGACGGCAAGGCTGGCAATAGCAAATTTATATATGAAGCCAGCAACTAGATCCACTTTAAACAAAGCATTACATGTCTTTAATTTGGGCTAAAAGTCAATCACATCGCATAACAGTTAATCATGGCACCAATCAAACCAATAGACGACTACATTGTTGTAAATTTGTCATATCGCTTGGTAATAGGTACATACCGGGAGGGGTAGATAATACTTACTGTTATGTCCAAACATTTAGAGAAGGACCTGTGAATGCGTTCTTTTAAATTTTTATCGATAAAATAATGCATGAAAATAACCCTGGGTGGTCGTGTGAAGCCTTGGATAGCGCAAGCGTCTTTCATCAAGACGACAGGGGTTCGATTCCGCGATCAAACCGGAAAAGGTATGGATTCACATGCCTAACCACGCGGGTTTTCTTAGAGTACATTAAAAGCCCTTGCTTGCTAATACACGAGTCAACAAGAGTGATTAATGAAAAATCTAATGCGTCTTTCATAACTCTTATATAGGACAAATAAAGTTTATAAAACAGTCTTTGGTAAATCTTATTATTGACTGTGGGTTTTTATTTCATTATTGGAAGTCTACCTAGAAATGACTACTGTCATGTCTTGAAGATATTATGTTCCTTAATAAAAGTAAAAAAACATATTATGATGGTTAAAATATCATGATTGAAGGTCAGTAATGGATGTAAGCCACAATGTTAACATTGATTATTATTCTGGAAACTATTTTATGGCAAAAGGTTGATATGTGAAGTAATATTAGTGTTGGACCACTATCTTATCAGTGAGTTTAGCAAAGCATAGAAGCCTTTATCAAAAGAGTGAATATAAATCCAATTAATAAATCATTTCCAATTTCTGTCTACAGGCTACAGTGACCTCTTATTTGCTGAATTATTAATAGTTATTACTGTAGCAAGTGGGCATACAATTGGCTAATAGAGAATTAACGTTTGGTTTTGCTTATTTTGTTTTACGTCCTACATATCAACAGCCAGTTTCATTTGAGGACGTTCCAGATTTTGGAGGTGGAGGAAAGCAGGAGTATCAGGATCAGTACATGACCACTGCCCAACGTGGGTTTCGAACTCGCAACCTAGAGGAGAAGGGCTAGTAGTAGCATGCCGTGACGTATTAACGGGGAAATCTTGAATCTTGAAAAATACAAGGATTTCTTGACTAAGAATTATATACAGTATCAGTTCAATTTATGAAGTACATGCATGCATTGATTAAACTTAAAACATGATAGACATATACCGTTAGTCATCATGTTTGTACAAAAGAAAACGAAACTAGGTCGAATCAGCCAATGTAGTTTATTCGACATCAAATAACCAAATGTAGCTAATACGACAAAGCATTTTTCTCAATTAAAAAAATAAACATTGATATCTTATCGTTACATTTTAACCATTTTCTTCCCAACAAGGTGAGGAATATCTATCATGAAGCGTTATTTAAAGAATATGATGATATCTTTAAAGATTACAGGTATTCTGTTTTTAGAAATTATCAAGTTGTTTAGTCACCGTTGAGTCAGTAGAGTCAAACTGAATAAATTGAAATCCATCTCGTCACTTTATTATGGAATGTATTTTTGAATCCTTATTGTCTTTCCAGAAGGTGACAGATGTCCGATGAAATGTTATGTGGCTTATATAAAGCATCTTAACCCGGAATGCTGGTCCTTATTCCAGAAGCCGCGAAAAACGCTTGGGTCGGCCAAGTTGAATGAAAAAACGAATGACAGTGGAACAAGGAAAATATCGTGTCCTGCCACTGTGTCGACAGTTACAGCAGGATGAAACTTTGATAAGCTCACATGCACAGGTAACCATTTAAGACATTCGTCTCGAGTCATTAAATGATGTGCATCTCGCCACTAGTCAAACAGTCTCCGGTGTAACTAACGATCACATATCTAGTACAATAAGGACCATTATTCAAACATTTCAATTTCAACATTAATGTCCAGCTGTGAAATGAACAGTCTCCGAATCATAGAAATTGTTGCAGATTTTCAAACAAACATTTATTTCGTAGAAGAGATTCATTTAGCAGGAAATATGAATAAGTTAAGATTTTCTTTTGATCAATGCTATTATTTTTAAAATGTAGCAGTGATCGAAAGAAAATATGAGCTTAAACAATAATTTCTTAATCGTTAAATTGTTATTGTAGTCAGCAAAAAATAACTCATACCTTTGATTTTATGTGTTTAGATGGAAAATGATATCAAAAGACCTAATAAACTATCAATAGTTTATTTACCTTATGTCTGATATTATTCGCAAGTGATTTTTATGTATAAATTTTAGTACATTAAAAATGTTAACCGCGATAATAAAAATTTTCATTTCATGTTTGTTTTCTGGATGCTTTTCTTTTCTGAAAAAGAGTACTGTCATTACCCATGTACAGAACCACATCATTGCTTTTTTTCTAATTGAAGGTCTAAATCATATACATTCAAATATGCAATCATGTGTGATAATCCCCTTATCACTTGAAAAGAAGTCTCTGTTCTGAATAATAATTGCATGAAGCTAATATAAAAAGTTAAAGTCAATGAGTTGCAATATAAACCTGATAGATTCATAGCGACCTCGGACTTTGTGCTTTTGTCGATATCAATCTATCAGATCCATACAACAACGTATTGACCTCGCCAAAGTCAATAATTAATAATAATTGGTTGTCATTGTGTCATAATTGAAATCAATAAATAGTTTAGTTGTCTTAATATATTTCTATCGCTGTAAAGGTACACCGTTCATCAAATCGTCTACCTAGCTTGTCGAATTATCTGATCACGAGTCGCAGCCGTACGATTGTCTTTACCTGTAATTTAAGGACATATTTTAGAGTAAAATGTGTCAGAGTAATTCTTAAGTATCATATAAAGCGATGAGTTTTAATCGAAAGACATACATTTTTGTTTTTTCAATACAAAATGTTTCTGAAATTTTTGCAGACAGAATGCCTGTTTGTGATTCGTTAAGCTACATGTAACTATGCGTAAGATTAGAATATGAAATTCTCCTGTTACCCGGCGAGGTGTGCTCGATAAAATATAACACCTGTAAACACGGCAAGGTAAACACATGACAAAGATAGAAGTGAACCACCTGATCGCTTATTGTTAATAAAATATAATGGTAAAACAATTGATTTTCCGCCTGATTTTTAAAAATATTGTTGTACAGCTTATCTGAATAGTGTTTAATGTTATTAAAACGAACGGAATATCTGTATTCTTATAAATTATTTTCGTATTCTACATATTCAAGCTCACAATACTTTACACCAGTAAAGTCGGTTGTGGTCTGTACAGGTGTGCACGCTAATATTACAGGTATGTACGATGGCCGATATCAGCCGTCAAGTTACTAGCATTAATGTGATGCAAGTAACCTGACATAGTAAAAATAACATGACATGTTACTCTCATGTGATGCTAGTAACCTGACATAGTAAAAATCACTTGACAGGTTACTAGCATGTTATGCGAGTAACTGTACAGTCACGAAGGAGATGACGGTACACTTACAAAACCAATTAACATTCCAAGGTTAACACGTGTTTCACATCAACATAGCGAATTAAAACCTTATCTTTGATTTATTGATGTGTCGGTGTTTTCGTTGTTTTTAACCCGACGAAAGAGAACAGACTTTACTTGCAAAGGGAACAGTGAATAGCCACCATGTAAGTACTCATATGCATTTGTTTTTCGTAGTTATTGCAACTGGATAACGGTGTTTATAAAAATGTTTCTATTTCTGTTTTATTAGATATTGTGTGAACAAACTAATGTTCACTGTTTCAGGCCTTCCATAGCCATCAAAGAAAAGAAGGACGGCGATACTATACTCGTGTTTCCCATTCGAGGAGAACTCACATTGACTGACTTGCGTAAGTGTCATAACTGTCCTTCTTATCATTTACCTCATCACATTTTGTTATTTTATGTAAGGGCCGAGGAAAGCATATTTTAATGAAAGGTTATGAATTTCGTTTATAAAGGTGATGCATTCCCTGCCTTATCATCGTTACGGTACCAAGATCGTGAAAATGAACAAATCAATCACATATTGTGTCGTAATGGTGTATTTGAAGAACCTGAAGGTGGCTGGGAAAAATCAGGAAGAATGTATTTTACCGTATTCGACAACCAAAGTAGGTATTGTTCAATATGTATAAAAACGTATAATATAATGCTATAATCAAAATCAAATAGAGCCGGTTTATTGCAATGATATTGATGTTTATTTTACGTATATATTATAACTGTTATCGAACAAAAACATGTTATTATAAAAAAAGGTTACTATAGAGGGACAAATATTAACTCTCAAGAATTATCATATGTATACATGAACCAAAATACATGTTAATGTAAATATTAATTTTGCATGCATTGATTGGTATATAATAATCGTTTTAAAGGTGGTATAGATCGCGGAAGGTCCTTATTTGAGACATATCAAAAGAGGATCAGTAATCGCCAACGCCCATGGGTCACAAACGGAGGAAGTTCATCCAAGAAAAGGGAATCTGATAAGACCACAACGTCAACCATGGTAATTTGGCACTCAGATGTTTATAACATAAACAAGTTTGAAGTTTAGAAGCGTTTTTGTTGGAAGTACAATTTTTGTGATTCTATGTTCTCATAGACTGCAAAAAAGTTACTGTATTTGGATGTGCTGTGAAGATTTTTATTGAGGCGCGGTGGTCTAGTGATAGGACGCCGGGCTCGTGACCGAAGGGTTGCGAGTTCGAGTCCCGGTCCCGGCACTTGTGTTGTATCCTTGAGCAAGGAACTTTACTCTGCTTGTTCAAGTCTACTCAGCTGTAAAATGGGCAGTGCTAGAAATTGTAGAATCCTAGCTGTGAGCGCCTAAATGGCAGCACCGGTTATATGCTCCCTAGGGAGTTGAGAACGATATTGGCAGGTTGCTAAGGCCCTAAAACCACAGATAATAATTTGTGAACCGCTTTGAGATGACCTTAAAGGAAGTGATAAAGCGGTATATAAGAACCTCGAATTATTATTATCATTATAGATCAGAATGTGGTTATTACAGTTCATTTGAAGGGTACTAAGAATGTGGGCGCAAACTTTACATTTTTTTAACATCACTAGATAACTACATGGCGATTAGGCTTTTTCTTCAATATATGTGGGTAGGTTATAGCAAATAGAAGCACATATATCAATAAAGGAAGACTTTGCTAAGGAAGATGCATAAAATGCTATTATCAGTTTAATACTATTTTCGACAAAATCAAACAGTCGTATTAATTTAAACAACCTTTCTTTCATATTCTTTTTTTTTGTAAACCAAATATGTTTCTATTACAGATATCAATCAGTCATGGACATTTCACGGGAGGAAGTTTTTCTAGAATAAGCACCACAAGTCTCTCTGGCATGGGAGGCAATGTTGTTGTTGGGCCATTTTCCAAATCTGAAAATACTGCAGAGCTTATAAAGAAAGCTGCCTTCGAAAAATTTTGCTGCGTCAATCGTATTTTTCGTTCGAAATACTCCAAACTGGAAAGTGTTTGCTTAGTATATGGTGACGGGTCAGAGGTTATAAAGCTTCCCGACAACTCAGCGGAGTTCTCAATAGAGGGCTATAGAAACTTCCTTGATCCACGCAAGAGATTTGATCGTCTCAGACTGTTCCTATGTGACACAGGTAAAAGAAACAGTCCACTATTAATCTCACATATGTTTACGTTTATATAGTAATTCAAAACAATTTTTTATCCGTAAAATGTGAAAGAACATAGTATCAATTTTGTATAGAGTAGTACTAACATATTTCAAAATGTAAATAACTAAACTTCTAGTGTTTTTTGACAGACATTCAGAAGCTGTTACTGTTAAAATAATTTATGCGTATCACGTCTTTCAGAAGAGGTGAAAGCTGCACAGAGCACGTTCGTCGAACTCATTTCAGCAAGCAGTTCTTCATCTGATAATCTACCCAAGTTATCTCGATCAAAAACACATGAAACAGATGATAGCAACAACGACACTCTCCCTCTGGTCAAGCAAGTGACATTTCGTTATGCGGAAACAGAAATGAAGGAGGATTTTCCAAATAATGCTACAGTATCGGTAAGTCGTTTTCATTAATAAAACATAAAAGGAAAGGGACAAGGGGGACTATGCATATGTGTATCTGGAATTGTAATGTTCTAATATTAAAGCTTC
The DNA here is from genome assembly GCA_947623455.1 of Mimachlamys varia. Taxonomy (NCBI): domain Eukaryota; kingdom Metazoa; phylum Mollusca; class Bivalvia; order Pectinida; family Pectinidae; genus Mimachlamys; species Mimachlamys varia. The sequence continues at coordinate 46,692,971 of OX392528.1, forward strand.
CCTCACAATCCCGGATATATTGCACAGATAATAATTATAATCTACAATAGTTATTGTCTGACAGACGTCGCTATCATTGTCACTAAATGTTAAACCTTTGACTGCCCCGTTCTTTAAATCAACGCACTCATCAAAACTTTCAAACTGCATTATGGGATTCACGATAAGCTCATCAGACTCCGACTCTAAAATTACCTCTTATTCTAATCTATCCTGACGCATTCCGCTGGAATGTGTATGTGTGTGAAAATGATAAAGCAGTCCGATGAGTTTTAAATACACCTCGTTAGCAAGGACGGTAAAATACCACTAGCTATTTTGTTTATTCTGGCTCAAGTTCCGTAAACATACCAGTGTTGACGCATTGTCACGTTAGATGTTAAGAAATTTAATTTCATTAACGTACAAGAAAACATCATTGACGCAAGCGTCAAAGAGATCGGGCGTAAAAGAATTATGTATTCTTACACATTCTACCTTTGTATCAAATCACACTCTCCTTATTCTACAATCAAGAGAAATGTTAAGAAAACTTTGAATAAATGGACATCGAAATCTGCACATCCTGAACATAATTATGCTTAAGATCAACTGTCAAAGCAGGAATAGCAAGAGAAAAGGAAAACTTAAATCTATAAAATACAATTACATGCTTGCATTAAAATAGAGACCCCCCCCAGGTCCCTGGGGGTCAGCCCATCAGTTGTATAAAGAATGCAGCAACTTAGGGATGCTAAATGACAGTCATAACTGTCACACATTAGAATTAGCTCATATCAGTACTGCCAAATGGACCCTTTCTGGCCCCACCCCTCAGGTCCCTGGGGAGTCATCCCCATCATTTGTTTACCTAAATTTGAATCCAAGCCATCTAGGGGTGCTACCATTTAAAATAAATGGTATACATGGCTTTACTCTAGTGAAGAAGTTGCTTATTTTAGCCCAGCCCCTCAAGCCTCACCTTGTAACCAGGTGAGCTAAAAAAACAATACTAAGATATCACCGCTTTAAATGTATTATCTCCGTTAAAAATTGTATCGAGTGTAAAAACAATGCTGCGACCCCCTATATATGATAACATCGGTTGGAATTTAATACCGCTTGCTAGCTTTACTGTCCAGTGTGTCACAGAATTCGGCAATTTACTGCTACACTTTGATTCTAAAAGTAGATGCAGCTTGAGCCTTACATACACACTTAATCTGTTATAACTAGGACAGTGTAAATGATTCGCAGGATTTTGTAGTTAACTCCACATATTTAAGAAGTCATCACTTTTCATTTTATATTTTATTTCATGACAAAGAAAGCAGTTTAAATGTCTGTCCAGACATGCTGTTACATCGATGAAGCTGTGTATGCCTAAACTACTGCTGCGGCTGTAGTTCTAAAAATAGATGCAGCCTAACTTACATACACAATCTGGCATACCCTGCAGTAAATATTTTCGCTACTAATTTCACGTACACTGTACTTATAAATTATATTATGGTAGTTTTTAATTTTTTTTATACATCTTATTTTTTTGTGAAATATATAACACCACTTTAGTAAGAGCATTTTATTTTAAAACAATCCTACTTATCTAGAACTGTCACGCAGAAACGCTGTTACAACTCACTAATACATATCAAGACGGTCGCGCTGCCGCGCGCCCGTAATAAAAGTGAATGAATCAGAAAAGGTCAGGACGAAATGCAATCATCGTTAACGAACCCGAAAAAAATCGAACGAATAATATCGACAATATGTTACGGTATAGCAGCTACTAGTATAGTGCCAAATTGATTTGTAAGCAGTTTACTCTTAACACATTTCAGACGTTCTAATTTTAAGGTAATTTTTATTTCTGATCAAAACGTACACGATCCCAATGTGTAATAAGAGGCGTCGAACATAATCATTTGTGATCGCCTTGTTGACATCATTCCGCAGAATTGTTTTATTTCGAAACGAATCTGATTCACCGAACAAAGTGAAATATCTTTTAGGGAGGTTTTAGACGGCATACTGTAAAACATGGTCTGGTCTGGTGTGGTCTCATTGGTCTGGTCTCAATGTTTGTTCTGGTTTGGTCTTATTTCTTGGTCTGGTCCGATCTTGTCTCATTTCTTTGGTCTCAAATTTGGTCTGGTCTCAAAGTTAAGAGACCAAATTTGTTTTTCTATTTTTTTATCGCAATAGCTTGTTCAGGTAATCAATTGATTGCAAAATTTCTTCAAAACAAATCAAGCTAATGACCATAATTAGTCATTGTCCGAATCGGTTAAATGCCATGTCATGACAACGAGAGGGTTATAGTCAGCCACAGCAAGGCAAGCTAGTCAGTCTGATAAAATTGCCACACCAATTAATCCTGACACATTCACGTTTAACATTACAGGATAAAACATTGCCATGCTAGATAAGCACTCTAACGCATTTAAGGTCAACAATACAGGAAATCTTCTTCCTTAGAAACTCATTAATCTCAATTACTATGTATCTAACGTCTCCATCAGAGACATTGGACTGAGGTGCTCTTATCTGTCAGGATTCACAGGGATGTGGGTGTGTGTGTGTGGGGGGGGGGGGGGGGGGGTAATCCTTCCACAAATGCTTATATACCGTCATAGGATACATTTCAAAAATACATTTAAAGACAGGTGAGTTTACAGTCAATTTTGAAAGGTGCCAGGACCATGGGACTTATTCATCAGAAAAATAACATACTGAAGAAAAACAAAATTAATATATATCTATATATATCTTGTCATTCTTAATGCTTATCTATCAATCCATAGCTTAATTTGTCAGAATAGATTGAAAGATTTTATGAATGTATGGTTAATGCCCTAAGAAAATACATTCAAATTGAACCCTCCATTACATATCACTGAGGTGCAAAAGATGTAATGAAGCAGAGGAGCTAGTCTAGACCAGACCAGACCAGACCAAAGTTTGAGACCAAAGAAATGAGACCAGACTAGACAAAACAAGACCAGACCATATTTTAAACAAATTGACATTCATAGGAGAAGAAATCGACGCTGGGGATAATATCATGATTTGTGTTAGCTTATCAATTATATATTATTTTGTATAGTTTTAATTGGGTTTTGTTTATTTCAGTTGCAAATAGTATTGTGTAGGTTTGCATCAGGTTGGTGCAAATAAAAGATATGCAAATTCCAAAACCGCTGTAAAAACATGGGCCTATCGGAAGAATGGAAAGAAGCGTTTTGAAAAATATTTCTTTTAATCTACATGTTATAGGCATTACTGACCTACTTGGAGAGCCAGAATTTAGGATTGGCCTCTGTGACAGTACTACATTGTGGCAGGACCCTCCAACCTGATGAAAGAATTTTGACCCTAGGGTCAATTTCAGAAATAAATCTGGATGTGAAGGGAGAACTCATCACGTAAGCGGACAAAGCATGTTGATATTAATTATTTGGAGTAAATAATTTCTTTTTGATGTGGGGGATACATCCGGGGGAGAGGAAAAATTAAACTTATATAAATCCATGACACGGCTGTATGCTCATACTAAAATCACCTCGTAAACGGAACACGTTCGTTATGGGAACTATACTGTTCAAGTGTCGAAGGTAATTCATAATTGTTGTAATTAATTAATAACATAGTTAAAATAGTTTGTCTGTTTTTGAGACATAAGTAATGTTAAATATCAAATTTGCTTTGTATCAATGTTATTACTACGTCAACAGGTCTGAAGATGAACCAGAAAACAGCATTGAACCTCAGACGGAAGATGCAGTTGTCGCTGATAAGCACAATAGGAACGCCACGGAAATTACAGAAAGAATTGTACAATACGTGCTGCAGAAAACGTGAGTACTGATGTTCATTTTAACTCATTAGTCGAAGTTATTGCTAAAATAACTCCCCCGTCACTCCTCCGTCATGTGTCGACCTTTTTTAACAATTAAAAAAAATATTTCAAACAACTTGCACAGCCTATATGATACACTATACTAGACAAGTGACATTAATTACTCAGACAATACAAGAACAATTTAGAAACTTACTTGAAGACAATTTGAAAGCAATTTAACTCATCTTTTTCTGCGGTAGAAATTGGTACGAGTTTCAAAAAAAAAATGTATTAAATAAGAAATATTCAAACCAATAATAGCAACTTCATTATTTATAAGAAGTCATTTTTAAGGAAAAGTAAGATATGAATAGGAAAAGTAAGTAAACCACATTGATAAAAAGTGACGCCTTCTACATTCAACCTACTTATATTGTTGTATTAGACATTGAAGTAAAAAGCAATATGCCATAGATAAATCATGTTGACTAGATGGACTTATAAATATTGTATATATTGACTTTTACCCCGCCTTCTAAACCCCCATTTTGAAACATAAAATTAAACAAAATGTATAAAACTCGATTTGTAATGATTTCAATATTCTAGAGACATGGGAAAAGCGTAATAAAATCATGCCATGTACATTTGGTGACCATGTAGCATCGGTTTAATCGAACATTATTACACATTGCCAGAGGATAATCGTTTTTGTCTCATATTTTGAAGTTTCATGGAAATGTTTTGCACAAATTTGTTTTTAATTGTGAAGTGTGGCAACAGTGTGTGTAAAAACATTTATTGGTGTTTTTATTTTATGTATTTGTCAGACATGTTCAACGTACATCAATCAAAGGATAAATGAACGTTAATTAGTATATAGAAGCACTAAGTGTTTTTTAAATAGAATATATCAACAAGAGGCCAAAGGCCACGAGGCTCTCGGCATATATACGATACAATATAGTTTGATTATAAGTCTGTTGTCCATTATAGTCTGGTTCAAAACTCAAATGAATGCCCATCATTAAACTACCTCTTTGCATCCGTATTAATGAAATATAAACGATTAACATTATCATGCACCATCTAATTTTATCGTGTCATCAAGCCTATATATCCGTATATAACGTTCAGCTTCAATATCCATTAAAAAGAAGAGTTATCTAAAGGCCGATATATAGGTCACAAACGGTCGCGGGTCAAATCGGTTATCAATAATTATTAAAGCGGTATATTTTTTATTTGCATGTATCTAAACAAAGGAATGTTATGTAAAAAGTCAATATATAGGTCACCAAAGGTCACGGGTCAAATTCGTCATCAACCTTAATCAATGTGGTATACTTTGTCATTTGCAAATATTTGAACAAAGGAGAGTTACGTAAAAGTTAAATATATATGTCACCAAAGGTCACGGGTCAAATCAGTCATCAACACTTATCAATGTGGTATACTTTTTATTTACACAAATTCGAACCAAGGAGTGGTATGTAAAAGGTCAATATATAGGTCACCAAAGGTCAAGGGTCAAATCGGTCATCAATACTTACCATTAAGGCATACGTTATAGTTGCTCATAATCACAATAAGGGAGAGTGGTGTAAAAAGTAAATATGGAGACCACTTTATAGTAATACACTAGCATTCAAATGTTCTCATTTCCCTTATGTGATTGAAATTATCCAACTTTTACTGATAATTGTCTTATCTATGCCATAATTAATTCTTAAAAAGCCACAAACACATTTGTCAAAAAGTAGCTGTTATCAAAGAATTTAAGTTGCGGACGGGACCCAACGCTTATAGACCTGTGCACTAATCTATACCCGTGTGACGAATAAACCAGGATTTCCATACAGCATCAGAGGTAAAGCTAACATGTTTTGGTATGAAATCAGATTAGTTACACATAATTAAACAAATAAAAAGCATGGCCATAATATACCTCCATGGTGCCCCTGACACAAAGCAGCCTAACTAATTGCAGCGAGACTAAATTACCGCTATAATGTTTTATAGTTACAGTGGAAATGATACGAGCTGTAACGAGAGCGGGATATGTATACCGGTCGGCCACTTTACCCCTCCTGTTTACCCCCTCCTCTCTACATCAACTGCTGGTTACTATACTTTACATAGCAGTTTTCTTCTGTTTATATCTAGTAAGTAATACTAGAAGCATTCTCCAAAAGTTGATGTGCACCAAGTCGCACACATTGCTGTAACTTGTCAAATGCATAAAAATATACACACAACAGTTTTGCCGGAAAATTGTTCACAAACTTGCAGTTTTTATGCCTAGTACGGCTATAGGCTCTCGGCTATCGCCGAATGCCAAAAACCTTCTGCTACATTTTTTGCTTACACTTTTTGTTTGAAAATGTGTGCGTTTATTCTTGTTTGAACGTACCACATTTGTTTAACGAGAATGTGTTGCTAGTAAGACTGTTTTGAAAGTCCGTTTTCGGCCTTCGTAGAATACAGGCGTAGAAAAAAACCAAAATGCAACAGTATTAGCCGTATCAGATATTATTTGCTTATTGATTTATTCATTACTTATATATTGACGAGTTTTGTAAGAGGTACATAGCTTTAAGTTTAAGTAAACGGCTGGATGTCAGAGCACGGGTTCATCAGTTAATGGCATATCAATTTAACATGGTAATGATTTCAGACGGCATTACATTACCATTTGTCATTTATCATGATACCTGAGCTGGACTAGCCTAGTCTTGTTTCAGATAAAAACAATGCGGCCTTCGCTCACATACGTTTATATTTTGGGACATGCGTTACATATAAATGAATTGCGGATCGTCAACATGTAACTTAATGGAAATGTGTGTTTTTTCCCAGGTAGCAAAAGTCATAATCTTTACATTATTAAGGCAGTTTAAAATATCAAGGTAATCCATCGTTTTTCAAGTATTGGCGTAGATTCAGAACAATTTGAGTATCTTGGTGTTAACTGAGCCATTGACAGTATCAATTAATTTTGTCTAGACCAGGCTATGTACTGTAGGGGAAACACACACACATGCTTGTGAGTTACGAATGTGTTTGAATGTCGCTAAATACCTCTGTCGTGCCAGATATGAATGCAAAAACTTAATGAAATGTATTACTTCATATCATAGAATGTTTAATGGACATTCCTCCGATCGAATAAAGTTCAGGTCATCAAAATAAAACGTTATGGAAGGTAAAGTTCTTCAAATAATTTTATTTTGTCCTAAAAATTCATAATTCGTCCCAGGTTTCGCTAATCACACTGCAAAGACAGAAGGCATTTGTGTACGATTCGTCATATATCTGTGTATAAAACTACGTGTTGGCGCTAATTTCATTACAAGTACGTACAAACCCTTATATAATCCTCGTTCGGACATATACGGAACGAAGGAATGCCCCTGGGCCCATTAATGAAAAATTAGATATATAAACTTATTACTAGCAAATTTATGATATGTGTAGTTCACATATAATCAGTATCACAAGCGTTACATTACTTCATTCCACACACTAAATATTGTATACATTTGATATCAGATTACGGTAATTGTATAACGATTTGAAACTAAATTTTGAAATGAAAATAAAATATTTTAGAACTTGAAAGCATAAATGATATACATCGTGTTTATTAGTCCCCCACCGGAATCCGGGGGGGGACTATAGGTTTGCGTTGTGTCCGTCCGTCTGTCCGTCCGTCCGTCTGTCCGTCCGTCCGTACTTCCGTCCGTCCGTCCGTCCTTCCGCACACTATTTGTCCGGGCTCTATCTCCCATACTATAAGACACTGGAACTTCATACTTAGTGTGTGGGTTCCCTGTGGGAAGGCGGTGTGTCGCATACAAAAACCGGGTCACTGTGACCTATATTTTGACCTCTGACCTACATTAAAGAAAAAGCTTGTCCGGGCTCTATCTCCTACACTATAAAGCACTAGAACTTAATACTTAGTAGTATTGTTCTCTGTGGGAAGGCAGTGTGTCGCGTACAAAAACCGGGTCAATGTGACCTATATTTATACCCCCCCGCAACGAAGTTAGGGGGGGTATACTGGAATCAGCTTGTCTGTCTGTCCGTCTGTCTGTCCGTCTGTCTGTCCGTCTGTCCGTCTGTCCGTAGAAAAATGTTGTCCGGACAACTCCTCCTAAACTACTGGATCGATTTCAATAAAACTTGGCAGTATTGTTGGGGACCATGTGTAGATGTGCATGCAGAGTTTCGTTTGTCAAAATTTTGGTTGCCATGGTAACCAGGTCACTATACACAGGTTTCCGTAATAACGTGTTGTCCGGACAACTTCCTATAAATCACTGGATCGAGTTTAATGAAACTTGGCAGTATTGTTGGGGACCATGTGTAGATGTGCATACAGGGTTTTGTTTGTCAAAATTTTGGTTGCCATGGTAACCAGGTCACTATACACAGGTTTCCATTATAATGTGTTGTCCGGACAACTCCTCCTAAACTACTGGATCAATTTCAGTGCAACTTGGCAGTATTGTTGGGGACCATGTATAGATTTGCATACAGGGTTTCGTTTGTCAAAATTTTGGTTGCCATGGTAACCAGGTCACTATACACAGGTTTCCATAATAAAATGTTGTCCGGACAACTCCTCCTAAACTACTCGATCGATTTCAATAAAACTTGGCAGTATTGTTGGGGACCATGTGTAGATGTGCATGCAGAGTTTCGTTTGTCAAAATTTTGGTTGCCATGGTAACCAGGTCACTATACACAGGTTTCGGTAATAACGTGTTGTCCGGACAACTTCCTATAAACCACTGGATCGAGTTTAATGAAACTTGGCAGTATTGTTGGGGACCATGTGTAGATGTGCATGCAGAGTTTTGTTTGTCAAAATTTTGGTTGCCATGGTAACCAGGTCACTATACCCAGGTTTCCATTATAATGTGTTGTCCGGACAACTCCTCCTAAACTACTGGATCAATTTCAGTGAAACTTGGCAGTATTGTTGGGGACCATGTATAGATTTGCATACAGGGTTTCGTTTGTCAAAATTTTGGTTGCCATGGTAATGAGGTGACTATACACAGGTTTCCGTAATAACATGATGTCTGGACAACTTCTTCTAAACTACTGGGTCATTTTCAATGAAACTTCGCAGTAAGTAATGTTGAGGATTACTATACACAGGTTAAAATTTGTCCGTTCGGCTTTTAAAATTCTGCTGACTGTTGACATTATATAATGCATGTTATATACAACTTGTACTACATCATGTTTTTTTCAAAAACATGTCAGACACCTCTAATAAGAGGTAGCGGGGGGGTATTAGTCAGCCATCGGCTTACAGTTCTAGTTTGCTATTTTTTGACCTCTGACCTACATTAAAGTAAAAGTTTGTCCAGGCTCTATCTCCTACACTATAAAGGACTAGAACTTAATACTTGGTACTATGGTTCCTTGTGGGAAGGCGGTGTGTCGCGTACCAAAACCGGGTCACTGTGACCTTTATTTTGCTATATTTTGACCTCTGACCTACATTAAAGTAAACGTTTGTCCGGGCTCTATCTCCTACACTATAAAGGACTAGAACTTAATACTTGGTAGTATGGTTCCTTGTGGGAAGGCGGTGTGTCGCGTACAAAAACCGGGTCACTGTGACCTATATTTTGACCTCTAACCTACATTGCACACTATTTGTCCGGGCTCTATCTGCCATACTATAAGACACTGGAACTTCATACTTAGTAGTATGGTTCCTTGTGGGAAGGCGGTGTGTCGCGTACCAAAACCGGGTCACTGTGACCTTTATTTTGCTATATTTTGACCTCTGACCTACATTAAAATAAAAGTTTGTCCGGGCTCTATCTCCTACACTATAAAGGACTAGAACTTAATACTTGGTAGTATGGTTCCCCGTGGGAAGGCGGTGTGTCGCGTACCAAAACCGGGTCACTGTGACCTACCAGGTATATTTTGACCTCTGACCTACATTAAAGAAAGAAAAATTTGTCCAGGTTCTATCTCCTACACTATTAAGGATTAGAACTTTATACTTGGTAGTATAGTTCCCTGTGGGAAGGCGGTGTGTCGCATACCAAAACTGGGTCACTGTGACCTTCATTTTTGCTATATTTTGACCTCCATAGACTTGTGTCCTTTATATAGAGATCATTTATAGAGTATACCTACAGTGTACATGTATTTAGTGAGAATGGGATGGTTCCTGTATAGAAGCGGGTCTCTGTAAACTACATCTTCACCTTTCAATACATTGAAGAAAATACATGACCTTATTGCATCTCGAGATTCACACTCATTGCTATTGGATCTCGAGATAACAACCCGGTGGGGGACTGTAATTCGTTGAATTATCTTGTTTTAATACGTGTCGATTATACGCTGTGAATGGAATGGAACAGTAGATATAGAGAATATCTAACAGTGTCTTCAGTAATACCAAATAAATTATTTCACGAGGGGCTAATATTTTGATATTTTTCATGACTGCGCAACATGAGTGGAGTATTGTAAACTCATGTGAGCTGTTATTGCGTTATTACAATTTTGTTGCAAAATCTACCAGAACAACTTCAAGGTATCCACATCGTCGTTTATAGGCAGTGATTTGTTTTGGTAAGATCTCTCTTGTAAAAAGTATCTTTTATGGAATATATAATTTCACTGGTGAAAATGTCACATATATATAATATATATATATATATTATTTTATGGCAGTTTTTGAACGTTCATTTTGATAGTCGTTTACTGAGTGAAATTAGTGATTGTATTGAACAGGGTGTTTTTATAAGGAATCATACATCAAAATTGGATGCCGGTTTTCAATCTGTAATATCAGGGAGGTGCTAAATACTACATATGACTTTTCTATTTTCGCTGCTGGAGTTTTAAAATTTGAATTTGAAATCAAATAAAATATTCTACATAATCCAAACTCCTTTAGAACGCTATTGAAAGAAATTACATGTACGTTTTTTCACAGCTATATGTAATTTAATAACACTTTCAATTCACAGAAAGGATTTATCACGAGTGGTGTCTCATGATGCACCAGCTAGGTTTTCTACCATAGATTAGTTGAGCGTTGGTTTGGTCTGGACAACCAAATGCACTGAATCAACGTATCGACACGATTTATCAATATTTACCGCAAAACGGTTTAGGGTACGATACGTCTCTTTCTTGTACATTTCGGCGTTAATTTCATTACTGGTCGGCACAAATATTCATATAATCTTCATTCGGATAAAGATTTAAAAAATAGAAGTGTTCTTCACATTTCTGTATCCAAACGCAGGGGTGCGTTTATAAATTCAACAACTTAGATATTGTTTTGTATTGTTTTGTGTGCATTATTTTGCAATTGTGCGATGCATTGTTTTGCGTGCTATGTCTTTATCGTTAATACAACTGTACTGTTTATAACATTAGTATCATAAAGACTTAAATATCATGTCGAAGAAAATAGATGACTTGCTGTAAAACATTTCCATAACAAATGTTAAAGATGAATTGTCAAACATCGATGGGAGTTATAATACTCTCGGTGTAAGGTCAAGTACAGGCTTGAACAAAGGAGAATTATCGGCAATATCGTAAACAGATGTCCCACTTTCAATCAAAAAGTATCCGAGTTGCATTGATCTTTGTAGTTGGACTTTCATCTGGGTGTTTCATAGACATAATTGAAATAAATCGTGAATGTTTTTATTTTGTGTATCATTTTTGAATAATTAATATGATAATCTCGTGACTTGCTTTTAGCCATTCGCACACGTTTAGAACTCAATAATCAGAGTTACGTGACAATTTTTGTCAGCTACAGGAATGGGGAGAGGAGCTCGCTCGCCTTTGCACTTACACCCTGCACCTCCAAGCATACATACGTCTCCACACACTGCGTATACGCCACTGCTCATATGGGTGTCAATGCATTAATTTAAACTCTTGTTTGAATTTGTGGATATGTCGGTATTTCCTTTTGTTCATAGTTTGTGAGGCGTAAATGCTAGGTGTGGCCCATTGTGCCTCTTGTAATGATAATTTTTTTGAAAATCGTATTGTCTAAAAAGAGTTATTTTGTATAGGTCTTAATGTCTCGATATGCGGTATTTAAGTTTACCGAAAAAAAAGCCAAAAAGTGACTCGTTAATATTTTCAGAGCTAACACAGAAGAGCCGACTGAGATTCTGAGGGAATATGCCAGCGCTTTCCAAACCGGTAGATCTCTTGAACTCACTGACGTCACGACATCGATGCAAGAGGGTGACACCACCCATTTGTATATCGGCCGTGGAAATATACTTGAAAATGGTACCGACGAGATCCTCTCAGCATCGAACTTGAGAGACACCATTCAGGTAACTTTCTACGGAGAGTTGGGCGAAGACTTGGGCGGACCCCGTCTGGAGTTTTTTCGTCTATTTCTAGACGAGTTCACGGAAAAACTGATATGCGAAGAGAATGGTAAAACGACTCTACGGAAATCAAGTGACAAGATTGTTAATCAAACTTACTATGCAAGTGGAATCATCATTGGTAAGATTTTGTCGTTAGAATTCAATAGATCAAACATACGTTATATATAATGCCACTTAAACCCTTGTCGCACAAAAAATCGAAGGACATGTGATTCTTCTTTTAACGAAAAAGGCCACATGTCAGTAAAGAAAGGCTGCAAGGAGTTTGAATCATTTCTATCGTCATCCTTTTTAGATATTTTGCTTAGAGATCTTGACCAAAACTTAAAAACATGTATTTTTCTTGTCTGTTATAATGTATTCAGTGTTTTGATTAGTAAGAAGCGCAAAACTTTCTGATTCCAGAAGGAGAGATGAAATCTTAATACAAGGGAAACTGATAGGAACTTGATGGAATAGAATCTTTCCAGTATATAATGTTTTGTTTGCCGTTTTTTTTCAATTGCCAGAAAATCATCGGTTTCTGAATTTCACACACATTTACAAAATGTTGCTTTTTTTCTCCTAAGAATAGTTTTTATGTTGCGAATGTTTTGTACTTATATTTTTCAGGTCTCAGTGCCATACAAGGTGGACCATGCGCTCGGTTCCTGGAGAACCTGATTCCACAACTCAACCAAGAAGAACAAAACCGACAATTCAAAGCCGGGCTTGAACGGGTGGGGATATGGCAAGTAGGTGTTGACGAATTGATAATAATATTTATCATATACTTAGTGTATAATATGTAAGATTTGTACGGTATGATATTGTCCAAATCACATGACCCATATCAGATCGCCGTGCAAAAATCCATATCAGAGAGGCGTGCAAAAATCCATATCAACATCAGACCGCCGTGCAAAAATTCCATATCACGCATTTGGGAATCCCTTTGACTATACCGTAATGAACATCTCGGACATTTTCCACTTCTGTGGCTAACGAAAGTCAGACTACTTCCTGCAGAGCTCTGAGTTAACAAACATGTCAAACGGCGGTGAAATAGAGCTGAACGAGTTAGAAATGAAGTGAATTTTATACAGAGCACGTCGAAGAAAGTGATTTAGTGGATTAAACGCTTATTGACACACACAATTTTGTCGGTCTTATGAGAAATATACTCAGACTCTGCTTCTGAATAAAATATCAAAACTCTACTTATTCAAGTATCTGTTGCATTGCTATTGCATGACATGATACATTTAGTTCTCTTGTTGTATCATTAAATATTGGAACTGGAAAATGTCTTTAATTGACTCTATTAACTTTACTTCTGTAATGAAGATGAATTTTTCAATCATAATGCAAATTGTAATTTGGTTACTTTAATAAAAAGAATATGATTAATAGATTATAACATATCTACCCTCGGGCAATATCAGATCTCGGGCTAAAGCCCTCGGGCTGATATGGCATGTGAATTTTACAATGTAATCATCTCTATTTAACACTTTTCATAAGATGTATCCATAACGTATCTTGCAATCCACATTAAAATGAAATGGTAGTTTGATCGATTCTGTACATTGTGATTGCATATCTACTTAGTAGTTTTGAAACGATAAGCATATTATTTAGGCCATCAAATGATGTGCTTCAAAAGAGAAAATCATCGTTTATATGAATATGGAATGAATGAAAAATATCATGTTTTAAGAACTTAATAGCTGAACAAAAATTTACAAGTAAGCTTTAAAAGATATCGGGGTGTGGCATTGATCTATTTTCATAATTTTATTTCAGCTTCTTCACCAAAAGCCGTCTCTGGCGTATTTGTTCAAGCCAGCAACTAAACAATTGTCAGCAACAAGACTTCTTCAATTGTTGACTCCGGTGTTTTCGGAAATGGGATCGAACCGACGCATTGAGGAAGACCGGGCTTATGGTTGCTTTGTTCGTTATGTTAGGAATGTAGCAGGTAATTTGCTTATGTATTTTGAACAAGTTAGGTTATCCCTGAAGCAACTTAATAATAATAGCGACGAAGTACTTTCAAGTGTTTTCCCTGTTGTTACTGGTCATCAGGAAAGTGTTTATTTTGAAAGGACAACTTAATGACGTCATAAACAATGTGACATCACAATGGTATACATGCACAACGTTTCCAAACAAGCAAAACGTGAAGTGTCATTTAACACATGTATACCAGTGTGACGTCACATTATTGATGACGTCATTAGATTGTCCTTTCAAAATAAACACTTTCCTGGTGAGCAGCAACAGCTACGGAAGTGCTAGAAAGTACATCGTCGCTACTATTTATGATTAATTAATTAATTTATTTTGTATATAGCTTAATATATATATTTATTACATTGTTGTCAGTGAAATATAGAGAATTCTCTAACTAATCAAACTTATATTCTCACTGCAATGAAAAACTTAAAGATTTTACTTATATTATCACTAGTGAAAATATTTAAGCATTGAACTGCTTTCATTTGAAAGTCATGGTCTCATGACCGCCAACAGGACAAAAGCAATTTTAATGAAGCGCGCTAGCGCTTCATTTTCCTTTGTCCTGTTGGCGTTCATGAGACCATAACTTCCAAATGGAAGCAGTTCAATGCTTATATTTACATTTGACATCAAGTTTTAAAGAATATATTCAGGAATTTCGCTCCTCTAATCAATTGACAAATCATTATCGTCAAAGATGGAAAAGCCTTTTCAACAGCCATCAACCGTGATCGCCGTCCTGACAATTATGACGTCACAATAATAATGACGTCATAATAAGCGCTTGGAAATTATGGACGCATAATCGTCAAGTTAGCTTGGTAAAGTTATATAATAGGACTGCACTGTAAATGTAAATATAAGGTTATGACGTCATATTGGTAGCGTTATATAGAAAAATGGCGTCACATGGAAATTAGCAATGTAGATGAGTATGTACTACTTTTTTGTAATATATAAACATAATGTATATGTATATAAGGGTGTGTGTATGTGTGTGTGTGTGGGTGGATATGTGTGTGTGTGTGTGTAAACGCTTACTGTTGATAAGCTCGCTATCTCAAAATAAAAATATAATAATATAAAGGCAAGTGCAGATTTGTGTTTATTAATCAATTTCACCTACTTACAACCTTTGATAAGGTTTTAAGATGACCGAAATTGGGGATAAGTCCCAAATTTCTAAAAGGTGGGAACAATCAAATACCCACACACATCACCCCTCTTCCCGATTTCGCCGCCTTCAAAACCTGATGGACAATTGTTTAAATAATAGTGCATTAAATATCATTAATCGTATGCCTCATATGAAACACTTATTTTTCAGCCGGAAGACGAGACATCACATTGGGTGATATTCTGGCTTTCATAACATGCCTAAAAGAGGAACCAGTAATGGGGTTCCTGAAATTACCCACAATACGGTTTACAGAGCTGCCAGGGAATTTGCCAACTTCTTCTACATGTTGTAGAGAGATGTGCTTGCCAATTAATGTGTCAAATGAAGAAGACTTGTTTTATAAATTTGATTTGGCATTTGCCAATGCATACTTCGGATGTGTGTGAACGATATCCATCGGGAACTTTCGTATGTTTATGTTCTGTAAAATATAATGCAGAGAAAGAACCAAATTATAACATACAAAACATCAGTAGAATGAAGTTTAATTAACAGTCCGAACAATAGCCAGTGATACATCCTGTTCTCTCAGCGACAATGCTAATACCAAAATGAATAGGTTCATAATATTGACATTTATAACAATAGTTACCTGATATATAAAACATATATGTATTTGCACAATCATATTTTTATCTTACAAACTCGTTACGTTATAGTTTTAAACCAGGCAACGAAAGTGGTAGAAACTCAGCTTTTGTGTTGACTAAATTCATTGCGATATATACAATTGTACACTGTTTAAGAAGAAAATCAAACAATATTCTTTTCAACTTCAGTATTTTCTTTTATCTTGAATCATAAACAACAGTTTCATATTTGAATTGGAATTGTTCTTTGTTCATCATCATTTTGTTTACTTTCTTAAATAAACGTTATATCACATACAATCCTGCTATTGAACTTAATTATTTGAAAATTACAATATCATGACATTATCCTGTCATATATGTCTTCATACTGTCATTTATTTTACCGGATGTTCATCTCCAAACTGGCAAAATAAAATTGCCTTCATAAGCCTCCTATGCGATTCCTTATTAGCGAGTTATAATTATCGATAGCCTCATTCCAAGTGAACGCATCATGTTCGTTATTTTCCTGAAAAGTGTTCTTTGCAAAATCATCAAATTCAAACGATCCACTTCGCGACGGAAACTGGCACTCAGTTATCGCCCATTCAACCTCATCTTCATCGACTGGCTGCAAACATTGTTCGCCACCTGTATCACAAAGATTGTATTCTTTTTAATATGCAGTTTTATTATTTGAGCTGCAGTTGTAATACAATCACAAATTTGTGTCAATGAGGAATAACATTCATATCGTATGTATAAGCAATACTTGTTTTTTATTAAGACTAACACAATAACATATTTTGTAGTATCTATTAACTATAGTGTCTTTTTGTCACGCAAAATGAGTTATAATCTATAAGAGCCCGAAAGAATTGTTTAAAGCACGTAGCAATAGTTTGCTTAATAATAAAAAAGATACAGATAAATATTACAAACGTTTACATGTATACTCGGTGATACAATATCGATATGAAGTTATTACGTAATTTGTAGAAATCATTACATTTTACACAAACAAAAAGAATTTGTCATCTTAATCATATTCATTTGAGCTTAATTGATTTGATTGGCCAACACCAGCTTGTAACAAACTTTTAACCTCAACTTTAAACTTCAGTGTATTCAGGTAGAAAATTTTAAAAGGTTATTTTCTCTGTGAATATGTTATTTAACTAACCTATATCTTCAAAAAGTGTATATAGAACATCCGGACGACCATTTGGACATGATGCTTGTCGACTGTACGACAATTGATGACTATTCCATTCATCTCGAATGTTGTCCAATTCTCTCTGGATCAAAGGCATTAGGCAATATCTAAGGCTGTATCTGTTAAAAAAGAGGGTTTTTTGTTTAACAATATGCTGGCGAGGAAAGGTGTCATATTTCATTTAAGACACTTCAATTCAATTTCTCCCACATCTAATTTAAAAAAAAGGATTTATACCTTATATCATTTCTTTTTGTCATATTTCATCTTTAAAAAAACTGTTGATTTTAACTTCTAATGAATATACTACATAGTATTCTGTAATATTATTATTTTGTTGAATAATCAAGATTTATGTAAACATACATTTCATTGACATTTCCCCGATGAAAGTTGCCCAATGCCTCCAAATCCTTCAACATAGCGATCCATGAATGGGTTTGGCGCCGCCTCAACATACTCCACCATGCTTCAATCCTCTAGTTTCAGTTTAATTTGCAAAAGCAAACAGAATTTAATGCATGATAACTGTGATATTGATATTTGACCTTTGAAATTATTAATCGATTCTAAGAAAACACTTTCAGTAAGGTAGTACAGAAAGAAATATTAGTTAGATTGCATAGAAATTGATTTTCTACATTTTACAACAATGACCTTGATCGTTGAACTTCGCTGATGAAATAAATTAGAGAATATCAAAGCGTCAACAAAACCATAATCCGAACTCAAAATCGATTAAACTAGGGGCAACATTCGAAAATAAGGGAAAGTTCTACATGGAGACCCTTGCAAAAGTAAAGCGTCTTCTGCTTCATCGACGACACCTGCCATGTAAACCTTTGTCACATCCAAGTAAACATCAAGTACTCAAAATGAGAACCGAGTCATCATTGTAAATCACAAAAGGAAAGTACACTAATGAGCATACTGAAAAACGTCCATCTTCGTATCATTCAAAGATACAGAATATGTCTCAATGAGACAAAGACGGCGACCATAAAACTTGTCCATAGTTCTGATCAACCTACATCTCTCGAAACCTTGTGTTGTTAGTTTGTTTGTCAGCAGTCGACATCGATCGCGAAAATCACGACACCCAGAGCAAGCTCTAGAATAACGAATCAACTGCGACATGTAAACACCGTAGGTAGGAGAAGCAGGGAAGTTACTATCAAGAAATGGAAAGTTCACGATCGGAAAATTGAAATCGTCACGTTTATCGTATAGCTTTGTAGTAAGCTGTCCGTGTTGGTCGTAGTTTAAGTAGAGATCGAGGTAAGCAGCTGATGTAGAGGAGTCTGTTGTGTCCTTTATTTCAAGTTCATGAGGGTATATTCGATCGACGTGGTCAGCAAACTTTTTGCTGTTTATAGACAGCACATCGTCGATATATCTGAAAGTGAAATTGAAAGATTTGGCAAGGCTTTTGTTACTTGTCCTGATTAGCTCTTCCACAAATTCAGCCTCGTATAAAAGCAAAAACAAGTCGGCCAAGAGTGGGGCATAGTTTGTTCCCGTTTGAATGCCAACAGTCTGCTGGAAAATCTTTCCTCCAAACTCATTGTCAACCAAGAATATAATCCTTCGTACTATATCTTCTTAAGTATATTTCATCCTAGATTTTGTTGTGTTTTTCACAAAGTATGCTCCAAGATAGCTCACTACCATATACTTGTATCGTCGAGATGAGAGATAAAATAAATCTCAAGCAGGCGCCTTCAATCAGGAAGCATGGTATAAGGTTTAAGTTGTTTCGGAAAATCATCAAGATATTGAATGAAAATTGAATCTATATAATTATATTACTACTGTGACCTCGACCTTTGAATTCTTACCCTGAAAAGCAATACCAAGCAAGCACTTTTTTATAATATAGCACTGTATGAAGATTGAGTTCTGTAGGCCATGGGAAACTGAAGGTATTGAATAGAAACTGGTTTTTAATTTATGGTAACAGATACCTTGACCCTGACCATGAAAAAAATATAGAGGAAGCACTCTCAATAAAGGAAGTTTAAGTTGGATCGGCTCAGGGAAAATCAAACAAAAAATGATATGAACCGAAACAAATGTGCTGACGGACAGACAGGTAGATAGACGGACGGAGTCGGTGATTATAGGGCACCCGCACATTTGTGTGGAGATTTAATTAGTGATTCTGTATTACGTTCTTGAAATTTATCAGTAGCAGAAACTTACCTGGTTGAAAACAGAGCGCGAAACACGGAAAGAATTAATACCAGAAAAACAGTCATCAGCGTCATGTCTGAAAACGCACTGTATCCCTCCCATAATAACATTTTCCGTCCCAGGATCAGTTTGTAATACCATTGGACATCCTAAACAAAGAAAAACCATGTGAATCTTTCTATGCAGAACGCAATACACAAAGTCAGAAAATTGAATTATGAAAAAATATTTATGTGTTAAGAATGACTTGAAATTGACTTACTATATATTTTGTTTGTTATTGCTAATTACCTAACACGACCGAACTATGAGTTCAGTCTATAGATGGGTTGTCTTGGATGCTACTACACAATTCAATGTTATATGAAACAACATTTAATTAGACACGAAAGGACACAAGTCTTTCATTGAAGCATTTAACTACATTCTGTTTCGATTGTAGGCATACTATATTACAGGATAAAAAAAAACGCGCTATTTTCCTGTATCGCAGTGTGCGTTCATATGCCTATCAATCGAAACAGAATGCATTTTAATGCTTAAATGAAGATCCAGTGGAATGTAAGTTGACGGAATAGCCCCTTCTGCGTGCTTCTTTTCCATCTACCGCAAATGTTCACGCTCCTTTTGCGGCGACGGAAACTTTCCAAGCGCATTCCCCCCGACAGGATCCTGGAATCTGTTTTCTTTAGCAATGCTATTGTCATAATACATATATGAAGTTAAGAAATTACATTACAAACATTGCTTTTATTATAAATGACGTTGTATATTTATGACGTCACAATGCCGATACTTGTCCACTGATTTAAAATGTGAGTAATGCGGTTGCATTTTGGAAAAAAAAAACATATCAACGTCCTGCTTTGTTGTTGTTGTCGGAGATCCAATTTTTTTAACTACACAAGAACTTGAACGCCGGGACGGTATTAAGTTCGAGTTCAGCTATGAGTGTACAAGTTTAAGTGATGTCAGCACCAACGTCATTTCGGACAACTGCCGAAACAAAAGTCCAAATTCCGTGATTCTTTAGGAACCTCTACACGGTGATTAGTGAATGATTAAAACTTAATACTTGTGTTGACGCTGCTTATATTTTTGATTCGTGAATAAAGAAGTTTACTTAATTTCGCCGGCTTCATCTATAAAAATCGGAAATGTGAATTAACGGGATTTTCTAATTAAGATGCTTTCTCGTACAAAACAGTAATTTGGCGTGACACAAGCGTTGCTTGTTAACCTTCAGCGCACGCTTGTATTATAACTCGTTTCGGTTCTTAGTCTGATTAATATAAGCAGACTTTGGTTGGTTTATATAGCGACAAAACGGCGTAAATGGAAATATTTACATCCAACTCTCACGCCATGTGCTATTCAAATGCCGACTTTGATTTAAGTGCAGGTGATCATGTATAGCACTAGCATTTGTATTTGATTAACTGCTTTGCTAATTAAGATATTTCGGTGGTCGAGGTAATGTAAGATGTAGAAGACGTTCATTGTAGCTCCGTGAGAGATACTACAAATCCTCCCTTAAAGAGATAAAATGACTATCAGTTGAAAAAGCTACATTGTAATTTTTTCGTTTAACGGTAATCACGATAAGACATACTTTCATTAAGGGGTATTTGAACATGATTATATATTTGTACCCTTCACTCTGTTTACACATTGGACAAAATTTGTTGCGACAATCCTTGGATCATTATTAGACGGTCCAACTGTCAACCACATGACCTTTCTGGAGTATCTACAAAACAAAAGTATGTATTTGTAAATTGCCGTAAATGTGCAATAAATCATCCATATAGGTTTAGTTATTTTACCTAGATGAAACTTCTGGGTCCAATGTTTGCTTCCAGTTTTCGTATAGCACACATGCATTTGACCATTGGGACGTCATAACTGTTACGTTGGAGATCGCATTGGTCAACTGTCAACAGATGACTGTTCTCTGCTTGTATTTACACTGACGCGAAATATGTTTAAACCCATACTTATACTTCCTAATGCTTAAGGGGTATAAAGACATGTAAGTATAAGTATTGGTTTTCATATTTCTGCCTTGTATCCTAGATCTTCACTGACGTTGAAACGTGTTTAGACTAATGTTATATTTTCATTTCTGTATGAGCTTGCATGTATGTTGATTAACAAAAATGAAAACATAATTATGTAGTTTACTTTCAGCAGTTGGTGAAACGATAACCACAGACAATTATGATAATCTTTGTCGAAATGTTGTAGACAACTATGAACTAATTGTTTCAGGAACATAGTAATTATTTCAAATAAGATTAACTTCCTGCATACAATAACCACATGCCATATAATGGTGTGAGTGATAAGTCTTGCTTACCCGTCTATGCATCCGTGGATTGCAAAACCGAAAGGCTTCATTTTGTCGTATCTAAAAAGCAAATTAAAAATAGCTCAATTTCAGTTCGATTCATATGAGCACTTTGATCACTAAATGCTTCTAAGGGTATATTCAGGAATCAACTGAAAATTTCTCTCCTTTTGGACGTTGTGGTCATACAATATTTTACAATTGATCATTATAAAATGATGAGTTATGTTTACCCTATAAAATAGCATGATTTCATGAAATATTCAAAATTTAACTAGATTCATATGGTTATGTACTGAAGTTCGGATCATATTGCCCAAACGCCACCAGTTTAATCCTACGGAATCCCAATAGAGCCAAGTCAAGCAAAATAGTATATCGAATAAACATAAGTTTATGTTGAATCAATGACATCATGTCGTTAAAACGAAATAATGTTTTGTCGAATAAACGACATCGTGTAATGCTGTTTAAATATGATGTTGTTTATTTGACAAATTATTATCATACCATTACATTTTATATATTACACTGATCAACTTTACTTATAGTAGAAAATGAAAGATCCTTTCAGATTTTATCAAACATCTGTGCATTACATGTTTGGTCAGTCTTTAGTACACTATTGTATGTACCCGATGTTGACATTGAAAGCACTTGTTTGAACATTTATTGTGGACTGATATTTTACGGCACCATGATCATGACAATGATCATATTATAATATACATGTAATATAATATTTCGAATATAATATAATATTTCGAATATAATATATATAGTTATATTTTAATATAATATTTCGGAATATTAATACTTAGCAATAAAAACATTCTCAAGGGAATACCTGTATATTATGAGGAAATACGAAACTGTGTCGGCTACAGAAACGGTGGTACATAATCTGAAATCATATACGATTATCCAGTATTTACCCATCAACATGCCAAGTGTGATTTGGCCCAAGAGATCTGTACACTCTTCTTTGAATCCTACGCCTCCGTCGGTGTTCAGTTCCATCCGGATCGACGTCCCTCATCGCTTTCATGACAATGTCCCTGGAGTACAAGAGGAAGCATACACAAGAACACACATTCGGAAAACCAACATCAGTGTGACATGATGGAAACACAGGAACAATTTAAAAGTTTTTAGTATGTGCACGTAGGAATTCTTTATTTAGGGAAAAGTAAGCAAAATTATGTGTTTGCATGTTATCTACAATCAACTCTATTTCTATTTCGTAGTGAAAACACATCCATCGATTTCAATGCACCGAATAATCACTAAAATGTATAAAGTCAATGAATAGTTCTGAAATTGTTTAAAAGACTGATTTAAATATTTCCCATTAAAGTGTATCAACCAGCTTGCGCACATGTGTTCCCATTGTCAAGACAGTTATATAAGCTTTCACTAAGTCACTTTCGGGAGAGGGAATTAGAACGAAAGTTTCTAAAGGTAAAGCATAATAATATTATGTTTTCTTTTTTCGCTCATTTATATGAAATCGAAATGACTTTCCACACAAACAATTCAGCTCATAATAGTTCTGTATACACACCTTCTCACGTGCATTCCTTTCCGTCGGAGTATATTGGTCATGCTCCTGTAGCCAACAGTCTCCGGCAAATCATGTAAAATAACCTGTAATATTGTTAACACATTAATTAAGATATAAACCTGACGGGTTTGACCCTTTCATGTACATCAAACGAATCTCTAGGTCACATAAGATTTGAAGTTTTTGAAGCAAGCGCAATATTATGTGCTAAAACTATTTCCATGTTTTTCTTTATTATATCTATTTAATATTACTACTGACTTGATTCCATATCACTTGGAATTATGCAAGCGTCATCGCCAATCACATTTCCAGTTATGACGATACACAAGATTTGATCATGAACCTCGATCAGCGAACGAAACATCATTTCCGTGACAAAATAATAGTAGCTAGATAGTCTGGCTACTGTACTAACCTGAATAGCGTGTTTAATGTCATCCTCGCTATGTAAAGTAATTCCTTTCCTGGGCAATATTCCGAGACGTTTTAGTCGTTTGCCGATGGCATTTGGGCTGGAAGAGACAACAAGCATGCTAAGCGATCAAACAATACATGTCCCTAGCTATAGTCCCCTTCTTTACCTATGGCGGTTAATATTAACAGTATTCTATAAAGATATAGTACTCTACTGGTACTTTTCAAAAAGTGAAATGAAACAAATGATTAATGCTGACATTATGACGTATTATAAATAACGAAATATAAAACATGTTACGGTGACATTGCTCTGATGTTCAATTTAATATAAACACTCTAGGAATGAAGCCTATGTACACACTTGGAGAGGAAACTATAACCCCAATCCCCTCCATCCCCCACTCTCTCTCGCACACAGACCCTCACACACCCTCTCACACACTCTCTCACACACACACAACACCACACACTCTCACCCTTAGCACACACACACCCTCACTCACACACTCGAATTACACCACAACATTGCGTTTTGGGACTTATTAACTTAAGGAAAACAATCTTTCCATATGAAGTATCTGATGCACAAACATTTTCTTTTAAAATCGTTCATTTTGTTAGTTACAGATTATGTATTCATCAAAACATTGTTATCAATCAAAATATAGTGACTTTTCTGTTAAAGGAACATTAATATGACAAAAGGCCCGAATACATCCAAGAATATTGTCATTATTTTGAAATTTCTTTTAATTCTACAACTCTTATTGTACAAAGTATAATGTAATTTGATAACAATCCGGATATACATATACAACTTACGTAACAATATACTGGATGCAAGCTTACTCTCTACATTTCTATGTTGTTCGTAATATCCGTCGGAAATATATATATGAATTACTATCAAAAGTTATCAACTTAAATTTACCTTAAATACTGTCCATATTGTTTGTAAATCAATCCTGACATGTCTTTGTAAGGATAGCTCTTTGTCGCTAGGATAACCAGACCATCATTCACTGTTGAATAAATCAATAAAGTATAATGATTCCAATATACCAGAAATATGTCATTGTGTAATTTTGATTTTTGTCTTTCAACAGTTACATAAACCAAATGTTTTGTAATATATAATCAAATCCACAACAATAATCCATACTCACAAGTTACGCATTCCTCCAGGAGCTCCATCGTATATATGCATGCCACACCTTGGCTATAATACCGGTTTAAACAGGATAAAAGAAAATTGCGTAGAAATCTGACCGTCGCCATGATAACCTCTTTTGAAAGATCAAGTAAAACTATACCCCGGAATGTTAATTGGTTTTGTAAGTGTACCGTCATCTCCTTCGTGACTGTACAGTTACTCGCATAACATGCTAGTAACCTGTCAAGTGATTTTTACTATGTCAGGTTACTAGCATCACATGAGAGTAACATGTCATGTTATTTTTACTATGTCAGGTTACTTGCATCACATCAATGCTAGTAACTTGACGGCTGATATCGGCCATCGTACGTATGTGTTAAGTGTATGTTAGTTGTAAACAATAGACCGTATGCGATTGAGGTGTACATGTTAAATCGATGATACATGTATAAAAGACTTCTAATTATAACTGTTTTGAAATATGGGCCACGTAACTTACAACACGCAATGAACTATTGTTTGTTTCTTCAGGCCGTTTTATAGATTGTATAGTGATTAAATAAATCCATTCATATATATCTTTGTTTGTGAAAGATAGTTGAAGGTTAATAACAGAGAGACTTAGTTTTAAGAAAAAAAAATGAATTATGTAAGTAAATCACACATTGCATTGAAATTCGGACAAATCCGTGTTTATCATTATAATTGTAAGGTAGGTGATCTGTCTGTATTTCCGACATGTTTGAAAGTTAACATTTCTTTTTGTGTATCATGTCACGGATAGGCAAAATAACATTTATCCTTGAAATTGTGTTTCATTTGACAACTAAGCATATTCAGACTTTAGTTAGTTAGTAAGCTGGTTAGTTAGTTAATAAGCTAGTTGCTTTCGTGGGTAGGTAGAAAGGTAGGTAAGATAAAACCAATACAAACAATTTTACTGAATTTTATTGACTTTCATATACATCAAAGTAAATCGCACATGCTATCAACCATGTCCATGTTGTTATTTGTGTTACTGTTTCACTTTTTGAAGTCACCGATGCCTTGCTTGTTCGATTGCAAGATGTTTCTTCGAAGAGCAAAACAGAGATAGGAAAAGCCCTTTGACTTTTGAACATACCGGTTTTCCTTTTCTATATACTTGTATTTCTCCCTTCATATTGTGTTGAACAGTAAAGGTATAGGCCCCGCCTCCAGCTGTTATAGTTATTGACTGTCCGTACATGTCCTGAATTACAACCATAGCGTTCTTCCAGACCGCCTGTTTTTCTTTTTGTATTTGGTCAATTGCTGCATGAAAAAGTTTTCTTAACTCGTCTTGTTTTCTGTCTTCAACTGTTCCTTCATGTCCACACACCTTGACCTCCAATTTGGCCATGTACCGTTTGCTTATCTCTGGTATCGTGTACTGGTCATTGTAACCCTGAAATAGAAATACTTAACACATTTTTTTCCTGATAACAAAATGACCAAATCTATATAAGACTCGTATCGTATCAAATCCTACACCCCTAAAAGAAATCTACAAATTTGAAAATGAACAGATAGATTATCTTTTGATATCGTAAAACATTTTAATACATTTAAGTCATATTGCTTTTTTGCATTTGTTTACTTTAGCCAATTTCGGCGAGAGTTAAGTGTTTTCACCGAAAACCGATAAAAAAGTATTTTCACTTAATTTGAATTTGATATAGAACTTATTCTAATACAAATGTTTATATTTCAAATCCTGGTCTTTCTTGTCTCGTGCAAACACTCGTCTGAGGAAACTATTTTACATTCGTTAAGAATGAGCTGTAAATTGTTATAACCACGGGGCGCAACAGTATGCACCCATCCCAATTCAAGGGAAATACATGTTACATCACCATGCAAAAATGTGGAAATATAAATATCTTGTTAAATTGTTCCATTGCTATGCTACAAAGAAAACACGCTTTCCATTGAAAACATTTTAGCTAGGGGAAATTACTCTTCCAAATATGATTACCTCTAACTGATGTTAAACAAAACACAACTTCGTGTCAGAGTAAATAAATGTACAAAGTTTAAAAGAGATCGGTTGAAATCTTAAGGTGGAGACAACGCTATAGCGTCACATTTGACGGGAGAAACCAGATTGCCTGCATTCCTTAACACTAATGTCGTAGAATAACGAAGCTCGTCAAACATATATTTGATTACCTCAATGGTGCACTGGTCAATATCTATAACTGTTGTCATGATCACTTCTGTAAATTAAAACAAATCTTGTTCAGAAATGTGCCATAATTGTGTGAATGTTTCACGTAAGTTAGTGAACACAGAGGCGTGTCATAATCTTTGACGTGACGTCCCTTTCTGACGGAAGTTTTTTAAACATCCATTTCGTCATGAAACAAAAAATCTTATAATCATATAATTATAAAAAGAAAATGGAGCCGAGATCTTCGTTCCTAATGACTTGGTATGAGTCTAAGGTAAAGAAAACGCTACCTAAAACAAAGATTCCGACAATATGAATACATGTATATGAATGATGAAATTTATAAAGAACAAAATATTTTAGGAATCGTTATAATACTTAAATACCAAAATGAAATGCTGCTACAAAATAACATTACCGTGGTCCATAGAATGTCTTTTAATATCAAGTTACAGTAGAGTTTCTTCATACCACATAATAAACTATCTGACTACATCATTATATCAAGGTGTTTACATACCTTTAGGTGGAACTCACTCCGTTTTCCTGCACAATTCACACTTCAGTTCTCCTTCGGTAGTTTGAATCTCAATTATAGGACAGCTTTTCTTGTAATTTAAAGTTTTTTATCGAATCTACAAATTCCTGTCTTGAAATTACACGATATTAGTTGTACTGCTTTGAATTCCTTTATGTTGCCCGTGCCAGATTCTATACACATGTTACATGGGATTCAAAAATAGATTTAACTGGAAATTCCACGATACTTATTTTACAACTGTGTAACACATACTTGTGATATCTCCAACCCGATAAAGCTGTTTTCACAAGGCTGTGTTTAGTTTAGAAATAGTTTTTTCTTGAAAACTTGTTAAATATCTACACGAATTCTACGATATGTCTGTAAGTATTTCTTGTCACCTTTCTTATTTTGTTCTTTATTTATATATATTGGAAAGATGACGTTACACACAATGATTATTCTTAGTGTTATTATTTCCTGACAAAAGTGGTGTTTTGAAAAAGGACGATTAATTTGCCCATTTGTATTGATGAATCAAGAATGGCTCGTCAGTGCTAATATAGATAATTGACATATCTACTGCATGCTATAAAAAGAGTGAATATTGATTAATGCGGTTAAATTAAAAAATCTAAATTTGATGCCAGATGTGTAAATATTTGATCGAAAATGGTTGATATTATTTTTGATAATGTTTTTATGTTTTTGTTTAGGTAAATAAATGTAAGCATGATTCGGCAAATAAAATATGTATCTAAAAATGTTTATTGCAGATTCATGATTATTTAAGATAAAATGTCAAAATGCTAAATGGACTTTATACAAATGTACCGTTAGTGGATGATTTTGGTGCGTACGCAATAACTTTAAAACAGCAGCTTGTGTAAGACTCATGATCACATGAATCTTGTCGTAGTGTCAATGAAACGAAAGAAAACAACCTGACAATTTGGCATTTCCAGTCCTTTTTATAGAAATGAAATGCTATTTTTAACATTCGTAACAATAATGGTTAATTATAAACTTACGTCATAAGAGTGTGCTGATAAAAGCGTGCTATTTATAAAGAACGTTTAACTGGTCACACAGTGCAACTAGTTTAAAGAGCCATGGCATAGACTGCTATTATGTAAAATACTGGAAACTAAAAATCTATACATAAACGTTAATAATTATCTAGATACAAATACTCTAGTTGTCAACAGAAAATATCTGTATTAAAGATATTAGTATATATATGATTTGTTGCATGTCAGTATATTTCTACATTTCTACCCCAACAGTGCTTTTTGTCAAAAGTATTTTTCCGTGCTGGTTATTTCAAATTTCCAGTACATGTATTCTATGTATATAACACAGATTATTTGCCATGCGATATCGCCGTTCAAAATAAACGATATGGCATACGTATAATTAAGATGCAAATGAGTCTTGTTAATGAAGGAACTATACTGTGACGTTATATATAAATTACGTCACATTTTTGTCCATGACGTCACGCTGTCTCCGTGGTGAAATAAAGAGTTTTGCGTTATTGAGGAGAATTATTGAAAATACATTAGTTTAGAATGTTACTTAAGCTATAATATTTAACACTGTTATTCATGTTGTATTGAAATTAGTAAACCCATTTGTTAAAATTTCATATAAAAAACGCCAAAGGCTTTTCATATAGAACTTATGAACGAGTTAAATAAATTAAAATTACATGAATACTCGGGTTAGCTCCTCTATATCTATATTTCAATAATTGTACATTGATGAGCAAGAACAAAGAAATAATAAATAGAAATACAAATGTAAATAAAATGTTCTTGGCGCTAATATCTTATCAAATGAAATCTTTATTTGAAGGAGAAATCAGAACGTTGCACAATGGCTTGTTTAGTGACGTTAGTCTTATCGATATGACAGAAATAGAATTCCATAACTAGGAGTTTAAGTTAAAGAAGGAACTTTAATTACATAAGTATTACTTTCATAACTAATAGACCGCCTTTTTGTTTTAAGCCAATCTCACGATTTCAAGATTATTTACATTCAGTTATAAGCTAACCAGAGGCAAAAAAAAAGAAAAAAATATAAATTTGTATTTACTGTTTTAATGTTTTTTTATTATTGTTATCATTGCATTTGTTTTGTATTTATTGTTTACCTTTCCAATTTGCTATGTGTAAAAGCAATGTTTCTATTTTGATAGAGAAACGGTTTTGTTTGTAACAAGCGTTTAAATTTTGTTTTTCTTTAGAACTCAGAAAATATACAGGAATCCAACGATATGTGTGTAAGTATTTTTTGTCACCTTAATTATTTTTTTTATATATTACAGCAATGATAACTATAAGTGATATTGTTTCATGACAAAAGCATTATTTAGAAAATGGGTGGTCAACACAGGCCTTTCAGTATCAATAAATTATTTGTCTTTTCTAATATAGCTAATTGACATCTCAACTGCGTGTTTTAAAGGCAATTAATATTGGTTAATGTGGTTAAATTAACGAATGAAGAGATAAAGTTTGAAGCCATTTATGTGAATATTTGATCGAAAATGGTCAATATTATTTTTGATAATATTTTAGTACAGATATAAGAAAATAAATGTGTTTAATGATTTGAAAATATTAGTTTCTGAAAGTGTTAAACAAAGAACGAATTTTTGAGAAAAATTGTTGAAATGTTGAATGGACTTCGGATCCATCTGACATATGAATTGTTTTCGCTTATACATAGACTGTATTTCTTACTAAATTTAAAATGTGTAGCATATGTGTGTGTTACGTCAGCTTACTATAACTAGGTTGATCGTCCGCTCTCATTTAAAGTGATGATGAACCAACAGCCAATAAACCGAAAGTAAACAACCTGTGAAATAAGCATTCCCAACCTTATTTATAGAAATGCCATTCTTATCATATCAGTATTGTATCAATATAACGATTTGTTATGATGCGTACGCAATGACGCTAAATCAGCAGCTTATGTAAGACTCATGATCAACATCGATGAAACGAAAGAGGAAAAACCCGACAATTTAGCATTTCCAATGCTTATTTATAGAAATGCTATTATTAACATTGGCAACAATACGAGTAGTGGATTTTTTTTTTAATTGACGTCATAACAGCGTGCCGATAAAAGCGTTCCATAAATAAATAACACCATGTTAGCGGTTAAAGACGTCTTGTTTATAGCCTGTGCTTATATAAAATATCGTGAATTACATACAAATGCGTACGTTTCTTTAAAAAAAAAGTCAATAATCATTTAAATTATATAGCCTACTTTTAAGCAGAAAATGTCTTTATAAAAGACTTTAGTATACGAGTAATTTGTTTTATAGTAACTATTTTATGGTTCCGAAAATGCTTCAAATGCAGTCATTTCTACTTGAATGGGTTTCTTTGTCAAAAGCAATAGTTTCTCATGCTGGTCGTTATAGAAAGAATGTTGATAGAAATATCATTTTTAACTCGTTTATGAATTTAGTATTAAACACACAGAAGGGTTTCGTATGAAATTAATAAAGTCGTTTATTAAACAAATATTCCATGAACGCTCATATCAGATTCTCTTTCTTTATCTACAATGGTTGTATATTGATCCTTACTGACGAGGAAATGTTATTCATTGAAAAAACAATAGATCTGAAGAACATGTCGTTATTATTAGCGCTAACATCATTTCAACTAAATTCTTCATGCTGTTAATTTGAATGAGAAATTATAGTGTAAAAAAATGTTGTTGCGATATGTAACATTAAAATATCTGTCTTGATAGAGGATATACTCTCCCTGCACATTTGACATTTTTTTGTTCGTAATAGGCGCTAAATCAACGATTGTTTACTAAATTTAGATCATACTGGCAACGTTGCTAAAGAGATAAAGGCCCTTCTGTATACATAATACTTTGGATAATACCGATGAATAATGTTAAATACCATAAAAAACGCCTCTATATATACCATATATTGTGATTTTACTTACTATATATTGTAATGATATACAATATATTTGATGTCAAATTTAAACAAGCTCAATTGATGATATCATTGAGAGTTAACTTAGGAGGATTTGTTTTTGCTTTTAACAAAGATTCATGTCAAATTTGTTTGTTTGTTTATTTATTTGTTTTTTTGGTGGTTTTTTTTTTTTAATATTTCCATAAACAACTATTCTTGTAATGCTGTGTATCGCTTGATTAGGACATTTAGAAGAGAAAACCATTTATCTATATTATATACCCAAGTTCCCACTGTGATATTTGTTATTAAATATATGCATAGATTATAGAAAGAAATTCAAGTTTGTATGACAAAACGGATTTTTTTTTTTTTTGTAAACGTGTTATGCATATAGTTACACAACATGATTAGCAGAGGTATATTAGATCTACTACGACTCGTAAATACTTGTATTTCGGTTATTAGGTTAACGAAGTTAATTTGTAATGTTACAGGATGAAGGCCAGACGAGCCAACTTGTTGAAGAGGTATGTATTTCAAACGAAATTCTTTTTGTGTGTTAAAATATGAGATTGCATATTTTTTTCTTTTGGTTCAATCAATGGTGTAAATCGGTACTACTTCATAAAACTACCATACAACTTTCTTTTCAAATGAATCGGTTCTTCTCGGTTACAAATACCTCCATAAATTATTAAGTGAATATCGGTATCCTTAATGAATATCAGTATACATATAGAGTGAAACTACCATTATTATTTTCCGTGTAACTGCGTTGTTTAGTTGTTGCTAATGTGATTCACACATGTAATTAAGTTTTCTGAAGAAATATCGCTTCTTCAAAAATAATCTTTTGAGTTAGATATTGCTTCCATTTAATAGTTGTTTATGATATGTAAATACAAATACAATATTTTAAATACTTAGTAATTTATCGTTTCATTCAAGGTGCCATCGGAATTACATCAATGCGAAAAGATTTCAGTCCGTGTGATGAACAAAGTCCTTAACATATCAGAGTACATCGGAGATTGTGATCGCCATAGAACACTCGTTGTCGGGGCACGCCACCATGTTGCTCAGGAACGAAAGTGGGTATTGAAAAACTGTAAGCTGACCATTGTGCTCGATAATCCAAACGGATCCGTAGACGGTCGTGTTAAATGTATCATTGTGAAAGCTGGGAAATGTGAGAACGAAATTCATTGCTCAAGAAAGCCAAACGGAAATATATGCGTTATGTATACAAAGACATGCATGCGCTTGAAGGTTCTGAATGGAATAAAAGTTGGGATTAATATCTTTAAAGGAGCTCTGATGGTCGCCTTCCAACGAGTTGCACATGAAGCTATGGTGGGGTTCGGAGATCATCGTATGTTAGAACAAAACCACAGCCGCCAACGTGACAATGAGCAAGAAATAGAAGTTGTATACTAAAATACTAAATGCATTAGTATAGTATAAAAACGTGGATTCAGGTGAACTTTACTCGCGGTGATCGTATTACCGCAGTTGTTGATTGCGGGCCAAGTAAATGACTACAAAGGTACGCGCGGTGTCGAACCAGGTAACATTCACACGACCATAAAGCCATATCATATAGAGGCAGCAGCATAAAAATCATACATTGAAGTATTTCATGATACATAGCACATTTTTAATTTTGTAATATATTTTTTTGATGACGATCTCAAATTCATAGTGTTGTTCAGGACGTCAGCACCACGACAACTACGTATTGATCATATGTGTGTGTCTTAAGTCCATTATAACAATGGGTGATTGGATGATTGGATGCAAATGTGTATCAATGGATCGCGTTATGGAATTCCGGAACTGTGTATTAAAGGACTCACACAACTAAATAATTTACTATATGTTATTACTAAGCTTTCGAGCTAATAACTTTAATATTTGAAGTACAACACTTGTGAAAACTGCCTAAATTCACAGATACATACATGACAAAGGCTTCAAGGGGCATTTAATGAGGAGTTTACTGGCATATTAGCTTGCTACAGGCGTCTGCTTCGGACAACCGGAAATTTACATGTCAAACCAGTGAAATGGGACGGGAACACCCTCTGACTTTTGACCCCATATCAATCCGCCATCACATATCGAAATCTACCAAAAGTATATATTTTTGTAAAGTTAAATATCTACAGATTTCATTCAATGCAGAATATGTCAACAATTACCTATTTAAATTATTGATCATATGTGTGTGTCTTAAGTCCATTATAACAATTGGTGATTGGATGACTGGATGCAAATGTGTATCTATGGATCGCGTTATGGAATTCCGGAACTGTGTATTATATATTAATATTTACATTTGCTCTGCGATGCCACTATATAACATTACCAAGGCCAGTTCCGTGTTATGAGAGCATAACACTTGAGTGGTCATTTTGACGCCATTACGATTGTGACGTCATAATCATAACGTTGGAAAAACGATACTGGATGTTGGCTGTTCAATTTACTAGAAATCTACCTAAATTTTCAAAACAAAAGTAGAATATAAATATAAAGTTAATAAATTTATTATCAAAACCAATGGAAAATGTAAATGTAAGCATTAAACATTATTCTGTTCCGTGTTATGGTCCTATAACACGGAACAGGATTGCAGACAAATAATCCAGGATTATAGTAATAATACCATCTAATTTAATGGCACCCGTTTGATGTGTTGTTATACCTAATACATCTTAATGGCTATTGTTGAAACATGCTTCTTGGGTTTCATAGTCAAATTTTTTTTAGTTTCATTTGTATTATAATGTAAATGCCTATCTAGTTAATGGCTCAATATTTGTTCTAATCCCATAAATACATCGATAACTAACTAAAGTGTTATTTTGACTTTGTTTTGATTGTTTTGTTTGCTTTGTATACATACCTATACCATTTTCCTCAGCTTTTTTTTAATGTTTTAAAAGCACTTTAAGTTAGATGTCACAGAAAATGGGGCATTTTAATAGTTTTTTTTCTAAAAATTACTTTTTTTCAATTCTCAATTAAATATCTAACTAAACTCACCCCGTTAATTATCAGGGGATGCCATGTTATAGGTTATAAATATATCAATGATCGCTCTGATGGTCGGTATAATGTTTTGAGCATATAGAGTAAAAGGGGCCAGGGGCCGAGTGGTTAAGGTGTTCCGACACTTCAGGGGCCCCAACCCCTGAGGCCCTATGTGTTGGATATTAAAAATTATTTTCTATGGAAAAAAGGTGTTCCGACATTCTACCACTAGCCCTCCACCTTTGGGTTGCGAGTTAGCACCCCACGTGGGGCAGTTGCCAGGTACTGACTGTAGGTCGGTGGTTTTTCTCCTTCTCCAAAACCACGTCCTTTTTTTATGTATCATGCTAAACACTACTTAGACAATGATTCATTTAAAATGATATTTCATTCAAGTCATTAAAAATTTTCGATAATAATTTAGCTTCTTTACTGCCAACATGTAGAATAGTCAATCGTCATCAAAGTCATTTTTTTTATATTAACATAAATGCAAGTTAAATTATTCGGTTTCATTAACGCATGGGTATTTAAACACTCTTTTAGTAAAAGATTGATTAAGGCATGTAATATAGAGGTTACACAACGAGTTTTACTTGAGTTAGTCAGTTTTCTAAAGTTACAAAAGATACGGACTTAAGCGAATGCCTTTTGTTACTTTTGCCAATTAACTAATGAGAGTGAAATAAATACCAAATCGAACAACCACGAGTCGTGTGAACTGTTTCTACCACAATCACAATACAGCTAGTGTGTGACCTAATTTGAACACAAATACACACGTGTTTTTGGGGACAAGGCTAGCATATTAATTTGAGTCACTCATTAATATTAAAAATCATTTCGTTTTTCATTTTCTGTAAAAGCTTCATGACAAAAATATAGTATAAGAAAACCTTTAAATACAGACGCTATGCAGTAGTTCTTTAAATCAGTTATAGATGAACCATGGACTACTTGCGTGAAAACATATCATTTCGTATATTCCCACAAAGTGATGACGACGTAAACAACCGATGACGACGTCAATAATCCGCACGTGACCCTGAACACGCGATTTCCGGTCAGAGTGTTTATGCAGTTTCTAAACCAATCAAAAGTCTGGGAGGTCGTAAACCATACCACGGTTAGCATGATTACACAATCGTGAGAGTGATAGAAGTAGTTTATGTTATAAACGATCTTTGACAAAAAACTTGCTAAATACCTTGATTTATCAGTATGTCATCATATCTTGTACTTTTTTATTTTTATTTTTTTTATCTACATCCTTTTAAAACAACAATATATCTACTAATTAACAGATTTATTCATTTCTATTTGTTTTTATATGTCTTGAGTTTTGTAAAAACATTTCGTATTTAGTTCTGGATAAAGTTTATACAAAATATTGTATCAGTGTATATAAGTCTATGTTTGACAGGAACCCAATCTTGGTTTGTAAGCATTTCGAATTGGGTAAACCTGTCATCAATCCCCTGAATTCTGCAGTATCAAAGTGTAATTGGCGAAATGTCTCTCCAATTGTTTGACAGCTGGCTGTTTTTCGGTTCTCTGAGCCTTGTTTCTTGGGTTAAGAGTCGAGACACATGTCATTTACATTCTTCTTTTTGCTTGACAAAGGAAACAGAGGCTTTCGAAAATCTCGTAAATTATTTGTGTTCAAAACAAACATTATTGTTCACATATTTGCCTGTTTGTTTGTTATTTCTTATTTTATTATTATGATTTCGCGATAGATCTGTTTCCCTTTTTTTCAAAAAAGTAATGTTTGTTATCATAATCTGTTTATTTCATATCATTCTAATGTGTTGACCAATCAAAAGTCATATGTCTTTATAAAACCTATTAACATATTCAGTGTTTATAATGCTGTATAATATGAAATATTAGTTGTGTATGAATATTCGTGGGTTTCGTCAATAATATAGAACTCGAATCGTACTGATACTTTTAACAACTGCTTGCTGTAATTTCATAATTTTGTATTCACGAAAGAACAATCTAAATGACTTCTAACCACCGAATAAACGAAGAAGTGAAACATGACTTTTAACAATATAATGTAGATTATTACGAAGAACCAGGCGGAAACTACAATTGTTTTACAAAATACATAATAATCTTACACCTAACTATCTTACCTCTTTACTCCCTCCTATGGTCTCAGAAAGCACACACTATAACCTCCGAAATGCTGAAAATTACTGTCTTCCCGATCTTCGACTTCAATCAACAAATTTATCCTTCTTTCCCTCCACAATACGACTCTGGAACCAGTTAGACCTTAATATAAGACATAGAGTTTCATACACTGCTTTTAAAGATACTCTTCGTAGGCTGAATACAGTACAAGTCCCTATATATTATGTTATTGGTGATCGTAAAAGTAATATTTTACACACCAGATTGAGGAATAACTCTAGTACTCTTAATACTCATTTATTTCATGCCAATTTAATAAAGGACTATGTATGGTTTTGCCTGTTTTTGGCCCCCAAATCCATCAAATTTTAAATTTCATTATTGAACACTCAAATAATATTATTTCAAATATAGATTACATCCCTCATGCAATTGTAATAATATTTATTTGTTATTTGTGCTATGATTGCCATGGTAACCATCCGAAATATGCATAAATTATGCAAATGTAAATATTTGGTCTATTTTGGTCAATTTTTGCATACATTTTCACACAGCAACCATAGAGCGCATTCTTGAACAAAGTTTATATTTCTCCTAAAGATGTGGTATAAGTGCCCACATATTCTCATTTGATATGAAGTTTGTTCAAGAATGCGCTCAATAGTTTCTAATAGAAAAACTATCCAAAAAGTGGCCAAAATTGACTAAATGGTCAAATTCCCCTAATTTATGCATATTTGAGATGGTTTCCATGACAACCAGAGTTGAAACAACAAATAATTATTGTTTCAGTTTTATCAGGGATGTACTCCATATTTGAAATACATTAATTTGAGAGTTCAATAATCTGCTTCAAAATTTGATAATTTGGGGGCCAAAATAGGCCCAAACCATATATAGTCCTTTTCAGCATTGTCAATGTGGTCACTCTAATGAAGACAATTATCACTTCTTTATTTGTAATAACTATGCGGACCAGAGAATTAAACTATACCGCGAGTTGAATGATTTCATTCCACTTGACTTGCAGCTACTACTATACGGTAATTATGAATTGTCCTATGAAGAAAACGCCCTTATAGCTAAACATACGCAGCAATTTATATTAGATACTAAACGATTTTGAGTACATTTATAAACACTCGTTCATATTCACCAACTTAACCTCTCTCGTCTTCACCTTTAAATCTGACTCTCTACAATTTGATGAATACTTGTGATATATGATATAATATCTATTTATTAATATATATAATTATAATAAGACATACCCATAATTAGGCCATGTGCTCTGTCTTTCTCTGTGCAAGCGGACTAGTGGAGACGGAAATACCAGAAGGAAGTGAATGTCCAGGAGAAAGCTACAACGCACGGGATGTGATGAACATTAGAACAGCAGCAAGTATAGAACAGTGAATAGGCTAACACTAGTCCCGTTTGCATGGAGAAAGAGGGAGCACATGGTCCGGGATTTACTGGCGTTTATATTAAGCCAAATTGGTTCTGAGTGTCATTTTTGTTATTTAACTATAGCTCTGTACTGACTTGAGTGTCAATAGTATTATGATTTATCCCCCCTCTCTCTCTCCTTTTCCTGTCTTCTTTTCTCCCTCTTTCCTCTCTCTCCCCCCCCCCCCTCTGTCTGTCTGTCTGCCTGTCTGTCTGTGTGTATGTTAAGTCATTGTAAATATATACTGTATTATACCATTTGCCATCTTTAAATATTGTATTAATTTGTAGGGAAAGGGCTTAACATAAGTTGTTAAACTTGTGCCCAACTCCCATTGTATATAAATTACAATAAAATATGTTTAAATCAAAAAAATGTAGATTTGTTTATATGATGTCGTACATGTTTAACAATTGTGCACTGAAAAATGCACTTATTAAAATAAAAGAAATCGAAGTATAGTCACTAATTGTTTTTTTTTAATACAGCCATCAATACATCATCAATACACGTTGTTTATCATCGTCTCTATCGGACACAAACATCACACGAAGGTGATGAGAAAAAGTATCTTCAATTCGTGTGTCAGGTGACTATGTGTCCTACTAGTGATAGTCGGGGCTGCATCAAGGTTGATCAAGTTTATATCGACCTCACAAATAGAAAAGGATCGTTATAACATTTTGGAAGTCTTATCAACGCGCATTTTCGAAAGCTTGCTTGGTCATTTCGACCGCCATAAATCAACATCGAAGCCAAGTTCTCACGTTGCAATAATGTGTTGGGAAAATGACAAGTGAAAGAATATGTCGTGGTCTTGATTTCAAGTTACAGGTGGGTATATAGAATCTACGACCGACAATTCAACAAACATGTTTTCAAAGATAGCGCATGATGTACCTTAATACGCCATTGAAGTACTTGGCAACGGTTTTAATAACCTTATAATATTTAAGATCAGCCCATTGATTCGGCTTCACAGAGAACCGAAACAAGTCGTCCTGACAAAGGGCACAAATTGCTTCTGTTGAAAAGCCTACAGACTGATAAAAAAACTTGCTTGTCATGGCAAGTAATCCTTCTTTTTTTTTCTTTTTCTTTTTTTTTCATGATTATAATAAAACAAAAAAGGAAAATTTGCAGATATTCGCGATTGCGTCCTTTGGATTTTTTCTAGAAACAATGCATACCTTTAGATTCAAATGTTTCGAATGAATGAGAGTAATGTATAAAATTAGGTAGAATTTTATTTAGTACGCCGAATTAAAAGAAAATATAAGAGGAGAGGTTGTACGAGATTAAACAAAAATCTTTAGAACGGTTCAAAACACATTTCATAAATTCCACTGATGGAGTATACCACTTATCTCATCACATTTTACATTAGTTATCAATTTCTTCAATCTGATTAAATACAGATCCTTGTTACAACATCCCATAAGAGGTCACGTTCAGATGACCTTTGTAACCTCTTTACTTAACACTAAAACAATTTTCTAATGACCTGTTATCTTGTAGCAAGTCATTTCGTCACATTATTCCACATCAAGTTTTTGGTGACGAAATGACTAAACGGACAAATGCGATTATGCAAGTTTTGTCGCCTCAAAAATTCACCTTCAAGATTCTGAAAGTAGTAATTTGATTGGTTAATGCAAAAGGTAATCGGGATGGAAGTAAATGGAAGTAATGGAAGTAAAACATAGCATTGTTATTTATTTTTAAATACATTAATGATGTATTATGATACGACCAAATGGCACCATTTTAAGCCACTACTAATAAACGCTCGCAGGGCTTGCACATTAGAATACATCCAGCTAGCCCCTGGTATATCATACTGTTGGGAGAGGGCCTAGTATGTTGTGAGAACTCGTGCCTCATCCCTTTGATTGTCATGATCAATAAAATATGTTTGAATGAATGAATCGAAATATTCATGGCAATGTGTTTAGTCTAATCATTTATGACTAAACCCTGACAGAAACGAAGTAAATATTTATTCTAGTTTGGGATGGAATGAATACCTAATCAACATAGGGAGATGTTTGAATATATATCATTGGTTTATTGCTTTTCAATATGCCCTCCACAACGCCAAAATTATTTTTGCTTTCTATTTGTTTTTAAGCTGTACTGAATCCACAACATTATACCAAGTCTGACTCGTGTGTCTGAAATAAATCTGACAACGAATAAGATCCCGCAAGTGCTGATACCTCTATATTACATAACTGTAACTGTCGTCATTCTGTCGATAGTTTTATTTTTAGCCATTTTTATAACCCCCTCCCCAGTTTCTCCGCTTTGATTGACTATTGTTAGATCAATTTTCTCAGTCGCTCTATGTGAGATATACGTTCCTGCAATAAGTTTTTTTACAAATATATCAAAATCGGATTCAATATATATGTTTCCCAAATATGACGGTTGTGGTAGCCATGTTGGATTTCTTATTATAAGGAATATGAAAATTCAGAGAAGTTTCGGTGACATTTCTTATCAACATATAATATACAGGCATAAGCTTAGATCTATAATTTAATCCAAAGACGTATAAATCCTCATACGTCTCTGTTTAATCAGTATGTACATGGCAGGCATATGGTGCTCATTCAGGGACGTATAATGGCTTTAAATATAGGTCTTTGGTATATTGTTTGTATTTTTTTCATAAAAGGCATTTCAATTAAACCAGGGACGTATCCCTGATTAAACCAGAGACGTATAAAGCCAAGTGTTATATACGTCTCTGATTAAACTGACTCATTTACTTTCACACACTGTAACGTTTTAAACGCTTGATTAAATTTATAAATGGAATGATTTATATAAATGCACGGACTTAGATTATCCGTGTATAAATGTGCATACAATCATAAAGCTACATGTACAGAATATATCTCCGAAAAGAAATTGTTGAAAAAAGGGGGAAATGTATAGATGTTCAGTAATTGTTGATTGCGTAACTTGTTCCATTCTGAACCAGGTATTATGTATCCGACAAATATACTGCCTTTCCATTTTACATCAAAATAAATCAATATAAAAATAAGTTATGCGGACGGTTTTCCGGTTCCAATATTAGTTTCGATTTCGATATGTGACTTCCGGTTTTACAGTAAACAAAAATTAGAAATCGGGAGATTCTGCTGTTGGTTAAAAGTGCTTTCAATCGGTCAGAAGTGGCCGAGAGAACACAAAAACCACCCGGTGAAATGTAGAAGAGACGCTTCTTGCAGCGTTGTTATTAATACTTACAAGAACAGTACGTATAAAATGTGTCATTCGTATCTCTCATTTTTAGTTCGACCGTCGACTGATGATCATCATGAGCATACGTACAATGTAGCATCATAATATAATCAGATTGAGAATTGGCTATTGTTTCAACTGAAATCCGTTAGGCCTATTCCGCTGATTTTAAGATAAATGTTTCAGGATTATATTAACATACGCTTACACTGAAAAGCACTGAAAATTATAATTGATAAAAAGGAACATAATATTCAGGAAGGGAGCTAGAGGGATAGTCGAAGGGTTCTGTAAAAAGGAACTTAATATTCAGGAGGGGAAGGATAGTCCGAAGGGTTCTGACTTTCTGACCCGCTAAATATTGGAACAGTTGGTGAGGTACATAATTTTGAAATGAAATATATTTACAAGATGTACTGTATGATGTTTGGTGTCTTTGTTTTTAATTTTCAAATACTTTTGATATTCTTGTGTAGTGTATACATCTACCTTATTAGGAAAATTGAAAAGTTAGTGTCAAGAAGCTTAAGGGAATCTAGATGCACTGTACATGAACATAGTGACAGGAACAGTCCAAAACTTGATCATGACCATCCACATTAATATATTGTATATCATTTTTGGAAGTGATTTGACAAATTTTCACAGGAATATACTTTAGTGATAACATGGTCTATTTTACTATTAATTACAAAAATGACCTATTGTAATGTACTTGTTTAAATTATGCTTTACTAAATATACAATATCATTTTATGATGGAAAATATCAAAATATTTTCAGGAATCAAATTTGTCCGAGATGAAGACTTGACAGCCAGATTGCTAATCAGGAAACTGAAAGATGTTCCATGGTGCCGCCCTACGGATGAGGAGGGGACATCAACCCTCATCCTTCCATTCCTTTTTTGGATCGGTATACACTGGAAACAAGCAACCTTTCCGTAGAGGGATCATGTTTGTCTTTATAGCCGGCGTTCTTATTCTCATAGGGGGCATTCTAACCTGGCTTGGTAAGTTTGATTAAGTAGAAATCAGTGGAAATTTTTATAATTTATCATTACAAGGTCTGTGTTCACTCTAGTCTGAAAATGTTTTAGCAAAAGTCACTAAAGACCACTTTTCTCTTTTAGCAAATAACGATTTCCTTTAGCAACTTTTATTTATTAGAAGAGTCTAAATTCAAGTGTTAATATTTATATAAGTTCTGATGTATTTAACATACTTTTCTTTCAATTGGATCAGTTCTTACTATACATTTATAGGGAGTCAGTGTTTATGAAAATGGTTTATTCAACACTAATTCCATTAGCAAAAATAGCTAAAGGCATATATTTTCTTTTAGCAAATAAAATTTCATTTCGCTAATAACGAAAATGCTAATGGCTAGAGTGAGCACAGCAGGTACA
Organism: Mimachlamys varia; assembly: GCA_947623455.1. Taxonomy (NCBI): domain Eukaryota; kingdom Metazoa; phylum Mollusca; class Bivalvia; order Pectinida; family Pectinidae; genus Mimachlamys; species Mimachlamys varia. Next base: position 46,735,844 of record OX392528.1, read on the forward strand.
TGGAGGTACAGTTAAATAACCAATGCATATGCTTGATTAACTCATTCACCCCTGAAGACACATTTGAACTCTTCCAATTCAAAGGTTGGAACAGTTCATTATGGAAAGTTTAGAGCTGAATGTTTTGAAAAGCATTTTAAAGCACTCCATTGTGAAATCTTTTATGCTGTCATTGCGAGTTACTTTTGCGAATAAGGGCGGATCCTTGTTCTCGGTCAGAAATCCTGCTATCCAATGTGATAATCAAATGTAGAATTTTCTGTTTTGTCCAATATGTGTGGTAGCTTTAACTTACGAGACATATTTTGCAGACTTTGCATAACATCCCAACCTCAGTACTTACCTTGGTTGTGATAATGTCACAGAAGCTTTGCCCAACTGAGGTTGTGGGATTATTACTGGACAAGGAGAAAACTTTTGTTGGTTTTTGTTCTTAACTGCAATATGTATTGCTGACCAGCCAAAGTTGAACTTTAAGATTTAATTTGTATTGGTATTTAAGCAACCTTGGAACAAATGTTTATTTTTGATGAATTCAGGATACAGCAATGTGTTTGGAAACAGTCGTATCTCCACCATGGGACCTTTACTGATAGCACTGGCTCTGCTCATGTTCCTGATTGCTATTCGACAGTTTCTTCTCGCTAAAAAACAGACTATGCATAACAGGGAACGACTGGAGGTAGGTGTTGGTGCTATATGCACTGTGTTATCAGGGTTTGAAATTTTTCTGTTAAATGTGTCTATGTAAGATAAGATTAATTTAAAGTCAGCATGTCAGGTACAACAAATAAAACGCCAGCTCTCATGAGTTGTATATACACAGTACTGTACATTTTATCATATTTGACCATATGTAAGACGAGTAAAAAATTGCTGTCATTAGGGTTGATCAATGGCTAGTATATCAGTAACAGTAACAACAAAGATCCCATTATGATCAATATTTGAATTATTTAAAGCATTATGCTTTATATCACAAACTTACAACTGAAAAATAGCCTGAACTTGACTTTCTATTAGAATTGAAAAAAAAAATCTCTCTGAAATAGTTTATCCATATATATAAAATGCATAAATACTACATTTTATGTCGGTCATTTTTTTGCAGACATTCTGGATTTTGTTTTTAAGGAGAAAAAAATTGTTAAGCAAAATACCATGTTAAAAGCTGTTTTTCAGCGTCTTTTAACCCTTTTAAGTACCAATGAAAATTACACTGGTGCCCAAATTACTCAAGTTTTTACAGTGTTCAGGTATGAGTATTCATTGCATTATTTGCCACTATGAGTATGACCAACAATTTCAGATGTGATGTTTCACTTACTATTACAATATCCTGGCCCCGGTTTCATCAACGTTCTTTTACTTAAGGAAACTCCTTAACTTAAAAACTTCCATAGGAAAGCATTACAGAATTTATGGAAACTTCCTTAACTAACGATTTTCCCCTTAAATTCTGTAATGCTTTCCAATGGAGATGTTTAAGTTTAGGAGATTCCTTAAGTTAAGGAACATTGATGAAACTGGGGCCAGGATCCTTTCAGGAGAAGTAGCGCACTGTTACACTGTACCTTAATTTCTGCACACTTTTTAAAATAAAATTGAAAGTAGTTGTTATATTTTTGACAGTCATTGGTGTGTAACATATATGGGTTTACCTACATATTCATCATGGTGCGCTATCACTAGTGCTGTAACGATACATCGATACGTATCAATATACGTTCGTTTTGTGCAGCGATACAATAGTGAATACATCGATACAGCGATCCTTGTATCGAAACATCGTCGGCACGTGAAAAAGAGAGAATACCCACTAGAACGGTGGAAAGTTAATGAAATTGAGTTACCTTCATTGTCAAGATTAGCAATACTTATCTCGTCAGTCAGTAGACAATAGTCATACATTTTGACTTTATATCTGTTGTTTTTTTGTTACGAGTCCTGTTTATATTTTACATTTATTCAGATCTGTTGAATTTTATTATTTTTGTTAAAAATGCATTCAATGTGTGTCATTAAAACTTCAGATTGAACGTTAAATTTTGTTTGATTTGTTTCAATTGATGAAAATTTCACGTATACACGATATGTATCGTATCGCCATGTCTGTATCGTGATTTGTATCGTATTGTGACATTGTTGTCGATACACAGCACTAGCTATCACACACCATTCAATATGTAGACACAGCAATGTCAAAAATATAACCACCAATCCTTAAATAAATCACAATTCAATATGTAGGTGGGCCTATGTCAAAAATATGACCATCAATCCTTAAATAAATCATTCTTTTTCAAAGCAATTGGCCGCTGGAACTGTGGCAGCTGTGGTTATCGACAGTGATGAAAGGGATGATACCGTTACAGTCATAATGGACACACTGAGCGACTCGCCAGAGGTCAGTAGGTAAGTATCATAAACAGGGGAGGTAACCTTGTACTACACAGAAAATACCCTGAGGTCAGTAGGTATGTACCATAAACAGGGGAGGTAACCTTGTAACAATCCAAAATTATCTAGATGTCATGTAGGTCATAAACAGAGGAGACGGCCATGTAACAGTCTGAAAATACAAAGAGATCAGTAGGTTAGTATCTTAAACAGGGGAGGTAACCTTGTACCACATAGAAAAAACCCTGAGGTCAGTAGGTATATGTAACATAGACAGGGGAAGTAACCTTGTACCACACAGAAAATACCCCGAGGTTATGATGTATTATTCAATTTGCCAGAGAAAAATATCATATCATAATAACCGATATATTGTAATAGCTGATATATCTGTTTTACATACATTTTGTGGGTGTTAACCTCTGAAAACCCCAATGAGGGAGATCTCCCTCACTCCACATTTCCAAAGAGGGAGAAAGTGTGTGAAATATGTCTAAAACTGCAATACTCATAATTAACAAATATTGCATGGCACTGAAGGTAATATATAGAGAATATTACATGGCCATTTCCATATCAGACCTTGTATCAACCTGAGATCCCATATCGGCCCGAGGGCCAAAGGCCCAAGGGTCGAGGGTTGATTCAAGGCCTGATATGGAAATGACCATGTCATATTCTATTTATTATATTCTTTGAATTTTGTGACGGTTCATGATAATCTGTTTTTGATGATGTCTATTTTTTTTGTTCCTTGTTTTGTCATCGTTTGGACATTGCTTAAGATAATGATAATTCTTACCATTAATAATGAATTCGGAATTATTGACCCGTTCCTCTGCATCGGCGTCTTCGTTTATGTTTCTTTTTCTTCTATTAATCCATCTGTCCTCCTTTCCATTTTCTATTGTTGCAACGTCATGAACGTCATATGACGTCACAGCAATTTCGTAAGCGGGCTGATACAGTGTATTCGGCCCGCTCAGCAAGCGGGCTGATACAGTGTATTCGGCCCGCTTAGCAAAGAATTGCCCATATTGGCCCGGTGAGCTGATATGTACTAAAAACATGCGTATTTATCAGGTATACAATTTCCCTGTATTTTATAGTAAGTATGTAATAAGGGAGTATATGGACTGGTCAGTCACCCAAAAATGTGTATATGGACCAAAGTCCATAAACTCCAATATTGCTCAGAGTGACATGCAATATTTGTTATATTATACCAAATTTACCCAACACGACCACATACTATGCAATAAAACAGACCATTAAGTCAGACGCCATTTTGCTCATTGTCTGGAATAATGGCTTCACTTCATTGTCTATAACATCATCCTCCAACTATGACATCAAAATAGATGTATATATCGTCCTTGACTCCGGGCCAATATACGAAAATATTGACCGGAGCAACTACAAGAATCATATATGCACTTAACTGAATGAGGTATAATATTAAATAATATCTTTGTTGAAGCATTTTTGTTTGCCACCTGGTTTGATCAGTTGCTATATTTTGTTCATGAAAATAATTTCAAAATCAACATCATTGTTGAAAACATCCTTGTAAATCCTGTTTAGAATTTGTTTGACCTGATTCTGTTTTTACACAGACCTCCTGGAGATTGTCAGCCCCCTTCCTACCAGGAGGCAACAGATACACCTGTGACCATTTTGGCCCCTTCGGCCCCCGACTACCACTCCGACCCACCTCCGTCCTACGAGGAGGCACTCACAGACTCTGTGCCAGGGATCGGCGGGTCAGTCCCAGTTATAAAGTGATACATTCCTAGAGGAGTAGGAATCATCCGGTACTTTATCAGGCAGGGAGATGTTAACATGAATTATGCACATATTTAATGTCATTACTCTTGCTAACCTTAAATGCTTCCCCCCCCCCCCCCCCCACCTCCCCCCAAATAAAACAAAAATTTGAATTGTGTTTTATATATTTTCCAAAAGATTTGTATATCTTCAAATTTTCCTTGACTTATCAGAAGAGGTTAGATCTAAGTAATTCCTATAATTTGATAATTGGTGTTTTTTTTATTCATAACGATGAACAAAGTTTTCATTAACTTTATAGATACTATCTTCTTTCCTCTTTAAATTTGGCAGTGTTTTCTTGAAAAGTTAAATATAAATATAAGTCAAACTTTGCTGACATAGAGGTGAACAAACAGCATATCAACATAAAATAAACATATCCGAAATTAGACAATACATATGTTTAATGAATTAATTGTATACAGTTATTGAAATTTCATATTTTTGGACAATTACCAAAACCTAATCATAGTGAGACTTAAATATATTTTGTTTTTTTTTAACATGAATTTTATTTTCTACCGGTAATTATTTTTTGGACAAATCGTCTCTTACAAGTTTTCATATTGTCTCTTTAAACTTTATATTAATATATATTAATCAGTAGTACATATCAATATCAAGTACATGTACATTTTTGTATGTGTACTATTCTAGTTTTCGATTCAACTAATTTCAAGTTTAAGATGGCTTCATTAAAAATATTCATTGTTTATTGTTTATTGAAGAGAATGAAAAGAAACTTTCCTTTTTTTTTCATTTTTTAATAAGACAGATTATATTGTCTGAAGAATACTACATACAGTATATATTGACTACAGTTACACACAAGATTGAAACATTTATTTATTCTGGGAATTTAATAACTTAATATTTTCCAAATCACAAGTACAGATTTTCTAAGGGAAGGGAAGGTATATGTGTAATTTCAGGAAGGCACATTTGTGAAATTGTCATCAAGTGGCATAGATTCATAGGTATAAGTGATTTATAAATTATTTTGTTGTTTTACCTCTTGTTCTTGGTTAGATGAAAATATATACAGTAACATTTACGTAAGTCCATCTGAACTGTAAGAAAAGATATGAATACATGTGTAATGTATGAATACTTGTGTAATGTATGAATACATTTGTAATAATAATAATATACAACATTTATATAGCGCTCTATATAATTTGTAAAATTACTCTAAAGCGCTTCGTAATGTATGAATTCATGTGTAATGTATGAATACTTGTGTAATGTATGGATACTTGTGTAATGTATGAATACATTTGTAATGTTTGAATACATTTGTAATGTTTGAATACATTTGTAATGTATGGATACTTGTGCACTGGACCAGTTTAGCAGTTAAACATTCTCCAGACTTTTTTCTGTGTGTGTGGATATTTTCTGTGTGTGTGTGGATATTTTCTCTGTGTGTGTGGATATTTTCTCTTGTGTGTTGATATTTTCTCTTGTGATGTAATTCCATTGTTTATCTATTTTCTGTGCTGTCCTTATTTATATAAATAACTTGTTATTGTTTATTGTTATATGTGTATTGGCAGGCAATTGATTTTAAATGTGCTCCTCTTTGTTGGTTTTTTAGATTTTTTTTTGTAATTTTAAATACGTACTGGAACAGTAATATTACATGTAAATATAATACAGGTAATCTCAGATTTTATCGCTTATCATATTTCAACAGGTAATGGCATTGAGGAATTAGGTCACTAAAAATTCATGCCATGGAAAACTATGTACAGAAAATCCATTTAGTGTCATTATAATTTACCGGGTAATGCAATATTGAAAACACAAATGTGCTTGATTCGGCATGTTGCTGAAAAACATACATTAAACACTATTTAGCCCGTCCGTCCTAGGTTTTCTTCATTTTCCTCATGCATAAACACATTTTAAGTTTTTTTCATCAATTTTACCATACATTCAGAGATCTACAATAATAAAATGAATCTGTTCTATTGCATTGTGTGCTGCATCACTGCAAAACTTCGCATTGATTAGAAATAAGTAACTAGTTAGTGTAGTTACATTGATTAGGGCTAGTCGTAGTTACATTGACTAGTAAGACTTTGTACTATTTAGCTGTAGTTATATTGACAAGTAAGACTTTGTACTATTTAGCTGTAGTTATATTGACAAGTAAGACTTTGTACTATTTAGCTGTAGTTATATTGACAAGTAAGACTTTGTACTATTTAGCTGTAGTTATATTGACAAGTAAGACTTTGTACTATATAGCTGTAGTTATATTGACAAGTAAGACTTTGTACTATATAGCTGTAGTTATATTGACAAGTAAGACTTTGTACTATATAGCTGTAGTTATATTGTCAAGTTGCATACGTTTTTTGTAGTTGCATTGATTAGTTAGTCTTAGTTACATTGACTCACTAAAACATTGCACAAGTTAATTGTAACTCATCGGCTAGTTGCACTTGTTAGTTGAAGTTAAATTGACTTATAAATAGTGACACTAGCTTATTGCAGTTATATCGACTGGTTGTAGAGGCAATAGTTATATGTAGTAACATTGACTAGTTAAATGTACTAGTTAGATGTAGTTACATTGACTAGTTAGAGGTACTAGTTAGATGTAGTTACAGTGACTAGTTAGAGATACTAGTTAGATGTAGTTACAATGACTAGTTAAATGTACTAGTTAGTTGTAGTTACAATGACTAGTTAGATATACTAGTTAGATGTAGTTACAATGACTAGTTAAATGTACTAGTTAGATGTAGTTACAATGACTAGTTAAATGTACTAGTTAGATGTAGTTACAATGACTAGTTAAATGTATTAGTTAGATGTAGTTACATTGACTAGTAAGAGGTACCAGTTAGATGTAGTTACAATGACAAGTTATATGTAGTTATATTGACTAGTGAGAGGTGCTAGTTAGATGTAGTTACATTGACTAGTTAGAGGTGCTAGTTAGATGTAGTTACAATGACTAGTTAGAGACACTAGTTAAATGTACTAGTTATATGTAGTTACAATGACTAGTTAGAGATACTAGTTAGATGTAGTTACAATGACTAGTTAGAGATACTAGTTAGATGTAGTTACATTGACTAGTTAGAGATACTAGTTAGATGTAGTTACAATGACTAGTTAGAGATACTAGTTAGATGTAGTTACAATGACTAGTTAAATGTACTAGTTAGTTGTAGTTACAATGACTAGTTAGAGATACTAGTTAGATGTAGTTACAATGACTAGTTAGAGATACTAGTTAGTTGTAGTTATATTGACTAGTTAGAGGTGCTAGTTAGATGTAGTTACAATGACTAGTTAGAGATACTAGTTAGATGTAGTTACATTGACTAGTTAGAGATACTAGTTAGATGTAGTTACAATGACTAGTTAAATGTACTAGTTAGTTGTAGTTACAATGACTAGTTAGAGATCCTAGTTAGATGTAGTTACATTGACTAGTGTTAGAGACACTGGTTAGATGTAGTTACAATGACAAGTTAAATGTACTAGTTAGATGTAGTTACAATGACTAGTTAAATGTACTAGTTAGATGTAGTTACATTGACTAGTAAGAGGTACTAGTTAGATGTAGTTACAATGACTAGTTATATGTAGTTACATTGACTAGTGAGAGGTACTTGTTAGTTGTAGTTATATTGACTAGTTAGAGGTGCTAGTTAGTTGTAGTTACAATGACTAGTTAGAGATCCTAGTTAGATGTAGTTACATTGACTAGTGTTAGAGACACTGGTTAGATGTAGTTACAATGACAAGTTAAATGTACTAGTTAGATGTAGTTACAATGACTAGTTAAATGTACTAGTTAGATGTAGTTACATTGACTAGTGAGAGGTACTAGTTAGATGTAGTTTCATTGACTAGTTAGAGATACTAGTTAGATGACTAGTTATATGTAGTTACATTGACTTGTTAAATGTACTAGTTAGATGTAGTTACAATGACTAGTTAGAGGTACTAGTTAGTTGTAGTTACATTTACAGGTTAGAGACACTAGTTAGATGTACTAGTTAGATGTAGTTACATTGACTTGTTAAATGTACTAGTTAGATGTAGTTACAGTGACTAGTTAGAAACACTAGTTCGATGTAGTTACACTGACTTGTTACACTAGTTTGTTATTCTTATGATGACTAAGTGCACTGGCTAGTTGTTGTTACACTTAGTGGTTCTAGTGACACTTATTAATTGTAGTTACATTGACTAGTTAGTGGTACTACTTAGTTTTAGTTACATTGGTTAAATGCACAAGTTAGTTGAATTGGTTGCACTTGTTAGATGTAGATACCTTGACTAGTTGCCCTAGTTAGTAATAGTTACATTTACTGGTTGTAGCGACGCTAGTTGTTGTTATCTCGACAAATTGTAAATGCACTGTAGCAGTTAGTTATAGTGACATTGACTAGTTGTTGAAGAATTATTAAGTTGTAGTCACATTGACTAGTTGAAAATGCAATGGTTAGCTATAGTTTTATTTACTAGTTATAGATGAACTAGTTACCTGACTGGTTGAAGAGATATAGCTTCTCCTTAAGATAAGTTGTAGAAGCATGCACTAATAAGTTTAACAAAAATGTTAGATCACAATTGCTTGAGTTTCTGTCAGCAATATAAAAAAATGTTTATATATGTGGAGCCGCTTCCCATTACATTACTGTAATGGGAGGCTCATTTCACACATATGTATTTGTTATTTACTGACAGAAACTCAAGCAACTGTGGTAAGATGCATTAGATATCATTAAACCTACTGAATTATACAAGGATGTTGCAGCTACGTGAGATGGTTTTGTTGTTTTAGACATTGAAATGCAGAACTTAAGATTGATAAATACTTGAAAGTTATTGCTGTAAAGTAAAAGCGAGTTGTACAAGCTTGTCTTGGAATACTGGATATAGGCTGGTCCTAGTCCTTTATTAGAATGAATATTTTTTCAACATGTTTAGAAACAATGGCAAGTTGTTAACTGTCAAATGACTGATACTCCAACAGAAGTTTAGTTTTTGAATATTCATTTTGTTGGCCAGATTTTAAGCATTATATGTCTCTCTAGCTGAAAGAAACACATGTAAGTTTGAAAAAGACAAAATATTATCATTGAAGATTGTGAAGAAATCAACAGTTACCTCATTCTGTCTATTTCCAATATTTAAACGGGTTTTTTTAACATGTTTAAATGTATTGTCAGAAGTGGGGGGGGGTGGGCTTATTACCGAACATGGGCTTATTGCCGGAGAAATACGGTATAGCTTATTGGTACACCCAGTTTGAGATTTCTTCATGTGCGTACACAACAAACTAACAACTATTTCTATTTACACATATACACATATACACTCCTACAATATAATTAAAATGAAAATTAAATGTTGGTGTAAAACTTAAACTTAGAGTAAGAGGCAACTACAGGCCTACAGCTCATGGAAACAGTTTGATATATTCTTTATAGATATGAAAGTAGATAAATTCTTCTTTCAGTTTTTCCTGTCCCCATTGCCTGGACACCATCTGTGCAACATTTCAATTCAGGATATATATATAGACAGGCTTTTAAATAACATATAGGTGTATGGGTATCACATTTATCCATGTGTAACAACTAAATCAACTTTGTTTCAGTTATGGTTTTTCTTTTATGAAACTTCTGGCCTAGAAAATAGCAGTTATAGGAGATATATTTCAGGTACGTTTCTGCTATGGATGTGGAAGGTGTTGTTTTAATCAGGTTTCAGAATACACATGATACAGCTTAGACAGTTTAAGTTATAAATATAATATATTATATTGTAAAAATGATCTACAAAGATAGTTGCATATCATTATTATCTAATTGCATTTTAAATTGATCTTCGAACATTTCTTTTCAAGTTGCACTGGTCAGGTTATTTATATTATATTATAGACTGATAAGTAACAGACCGTCAGTATAGGTTAACAGACCGTCAGTATAGGTCTGTACATTCATTGATCTTCAATATTTGTAAGAACAACAGACTTTGTAAAGTCATGATTGTCTAATATTAGGTATGTTAGAATATTAGGTATGTTAGAATATTAAATATATATTTTAGAATATTAGGTATGTTAGAATATTAGGTATGTTAGAATATTAGGTATGTTAGAATATTAGGTATGTTAGAATATTAGGTATGTTAGAATATTAGGCATGTTAGAATATTAGGTATGTTAGGTATGTTAGAATAATAGGCATGTTAGAATATTAGGCATGTTAGAGATTGGTAGTTATACAGTACCTCACTGTTTTTACAACATGTATATAATATTTATAAATTTAGAAGCAGAATTTTAGCATATGCTTATATGCTTCAAACATTGGAAAATTCAGTTTTCAGAAAACATCCCACATTTTACAGGGTATATAAAGATTGATGTCATCAGTATCCCATTCATCATTTTGTAACAGTTTGCAATTTTTGTTTTAAAGGTTTTCTTGTATTGGTTTGTTTTTGTGGTCTTTTTTGTTTTTTACTTTAAGTTTGTCTGTGATATATTTACATCCAGAAAGTGCAATATAAATATGGAGACCAGGAAATTTTTCTATAAATAAGCAGTTGGTTTCCATACCTATTTGTTAGTACATGTATTATAGATGTTTGTGTGTTAATGTGAAATAAACAATTCACAAAAATACTGTGTATTTTCTAGGTTCGGTAATCGGATGTCATAAATTGTGACATTGAGGTCTGCACAGGGAATTTGAATGAGTCATAAAATTGTCTCCTCCATCAATTGTGTTTTCTTTGTCATTCAGTCATTTAATAAACTGAATATATTGTATAAAACAGTGTATGATGATCTGAAGGTTTAAGATGTGAACTGCATGTCATAATTGTAATGTATCTGTACAGTACATATTGATTGATGTATATATATATATTTATACCATACCAGTCATTAGAATGTTGTTGGGGTTTTTTTGTAGATTATTTGTATGTCTGTGAAAACATGTGATTTACCAGGTACACTGTATTTATACAATGTATATACCGATGCATGATAAGTGCAAGTCTAGACAACATTTTTCTTGCAGTACCAGCTGAAATAAGTATTTTTATTTAAAAGAAAAGTTTATGTTTAAAATATTTAAAAGATTTATTCATCGGAGGTTAAATCACTGTAATATTTGCTTCTGTTGTATTTTGTTGTTCTGTAAACGCCCAGGGTACTAAAAAATAAAAGGAGTGGACACTTATTCGGACCAATTACAAGTCAAATTGATCTGAAATCAATTGTAAACCAATTAGCCAAAATTATCTCAAATACTGGTACTAAGAACATGGTACATGTGATTATTTAACATAATGTAAGTAATAAGATAAAGAAGTTTTAATTTTGTCAGTGTTTGATGTGAGACAACATGTCCAATTAGACAGGGGTGTAGTCATGGGGACATTGGGACTCACTGGGTCTAATACGATATTCTCATCACACTTCTACAAGGATATGTGTTTCTTTTCATAAACAATTTTTTTAATCTATAATCATGTCAGAAAGACATTTTAACTGTAGTTATACTTTCTGTCTGTTGGGAAATATCCAACTAGGTTTTTGCAAAATTGTAATCCACAATTTATGCTCCTTTCTTGTCTTGGCGAAATTTGCCTTATACTGCAGTATACTTGTGATTTACTATCGATAGTTGTAGGACTACTTGAAGATGTTAAGTGGTGATGATTGCAGATTCTATATATTAAAAAGCGAAGGTTTACTATTGTCTTTGCTAAGATAGTTTTGTTCACTGTAAATTGACTTTATTTTTCAGATTCCATATTCAAATACTTTCAATGGGCTAAACTATGTACCTCATAAAAACTCCAAAACATTTCATGTAAATGTGTTATTATATACCCTGCCACAATTGTTCAGAACATATTTTGCTACATATTGTTCAATATTAGTTTTTTTTATACATATATATATATATATATAATTAGTTTACAACAGCAAAAAATTGTGGTCTCGCTTATTTAAAAATGATCCGTTGAATTCCATTTTTTTTTTCAAATATTTAAAGAAAAATACTATTGTCATTGAAATGTACTTACATGTATTTATATGTGATAGAGTAATCTCCCTTAAATTAAATTTTATTGATTATACCTGCCGATGTATTCAAATTTAAAGTATCTGAATATAACCAATGCATGTATGTTTTTATCTTTCTTAAAACAACTGTGCCATCTGTTAGTTATAATAAGTTTTAGTTTTGATTACACCATGTAGATAGTCGAACAAAGAAATCCTTAGAATAGTGATACAAGTGGCAGTAAGGCTGCATCTATCCCTATGACATTAAAGGCCCAATATATGTAACTTCAGGAAATTTTCGTCAATCTGAAAAATTCTGAAAAAAAATCCAGTTGATAACCATGCAAAAGTAAGCCTAAAACGAAGTAAACCTGAGCGATAACTAACAAGAAACTCTTGACAGAAAAATCCAAAGGATTGAAAATAATTCAGGTGGGGCCCACTTCAATAACAAGCCGAAGTTAAAAGACAGTCGAAATGGGCGCGTGTTTACAAATAGCCAGTTTCAACTGCTGCCGTACCGGTTACCGTGTAAGAAGTCATCTTGAATATTGCTGATATCAGTTAATCTGAACTAAATCTATAAAAATAATAAGTTATTAGGCTAGATTTCCACATCAAGTTTTGCCGAAAGTTACGTATATTGGGCCTTTAAGTGAATCAAGCTTTAAACAAATGCTCCTGTTAAGAGTAGCAGAATTTCCCAGTACACAGAAACTGTATTGCTACCACTGTGATATGGTTGGTCAATATCGGCGAGGAACCGTTTCCCCTATGTGCAATATAAAAAATGTATATATTATAGTTTTAAATGTTATATTAAGTGGGTTTTTTTATAAGATATATATCATCTTCTAGTCAGTGTAAAAATAAAAAGTGTATCTTAGTTTTGTGTGATATAAAGAAATGCTTATCATTGGTAAATTACACTTGTTAACAACTATAACGGTAGTTGTTTGTCGGTAGTTAACTGTGGTAGTGATTTCCATGATGTGACATAAATTACGGAGAAATCGTGAAAATAGTTAACAAATTACTACAACTGTGATTTAACCTAAAAGAGTAGCCATGGCAACCAAGGCTTACCAGGTTACCATGGTAACTAATGTTTACTTGATAACTATTCCAGTCAAAGTTTACTGGGTACCCTTGGCAATCAAAGTTTACTGGTAACCATGGTAACCAAAGTTTACTGGGTAACCGAGCTTTCCATATAACTGTCGTTATAAAGTTTTTCATGGTAACAAAAAGGAAATATCTTGTGTGGCTTCAAACAATTACTGGCAATTTGAACGAGGGGAGATAACTCTGACAGACAAGGTGATTTAATATGTGTTTTGACAACATATTTTAATTTAGACAGCAATCCACCTATGAACTGTACATGTAGTAACATTTTATTATCAGTACCTCTATTCTATATGATTTTATTATGCATGTCTTTTAAAGAATTAGAACATATGAGAAATCAAACTCATTTAGAAATTGTATATTTTTTGGAAATAGTGATCATATGAATCCCTAATTTTAAAGAACATTCAGAACTCGTCAATTATTTCTTAGATTAGTTGGGTATATTTCCTAAAATGTGAAGTGACCATCAAATCACATCAGGTTTGAAATAGCAAATGAACTTCAGAAATACGAGAATGTTTTAAATATTAAAGAATGTTGCTGGAGTTTAAAAGAGTGTTAAATAGTCAAATATGAGTAGGTAAGATGGCAGGGCTAGTTCTTTACCCAGTACTTCAGTCAGCGCTTACATTATTACTATCAGATTAAATCAGATTGATTATAACATTTTTACAGTATGATGAATGTGTAAATATTTTTCATCTAATCTCTCATTTTCTATCTATCATTGTTGATCTTATAACATGTACCTGATGTCAATAAGCTTTAAGATTTTCTACTCTTTTTTATGATGTAATTCTCGTTTATGTGAAAGAATGTGTGATCTTCATAGACACAAATGTATCTCTGTGGTCTTTGTACAAACTAAACATGTGATCTTTGTTAACGCAAATACAACAAGTGTTATCTTTGTTTACACGACAGAATGCATGATCTTTGTTTACACAATTACAGCATATGTGATCCTTGTTTACACAAAAACAGCAAGTGTTGTTTTGTTAACACAGCAGAATGTGTGATTTTTGTTTACACAAATACAGCATTTGTGATAATTTTTTACACAAATATAGCATATGTGGTGTTTGTTTATACTGCATATAATACAGCATACATGATTTTTGTTTACACAATTACAGCATATGCGATCCTTGTTTACACAAAAACAGCAAGTGTTGTTTTGTTAACACAGCAGAATGTGTGATTTTTGTTTACACAAATACAGCATGTGTGATCATCGTTGTTTACATAAATACAGCATGTGTCATCATTGTTTACATAAATACAAAAAGTGTCAGTTTGTTAACACAAATACAGCATTTGTGATAATTTTTACACACATATAGCATATGTGGTGTTTGTTTATACTGCATATAATACAGCATACATGATTTTTGTTTACACAAATACAGCATGTGTGATAATTTTTACACAAATATAGCATATGTGGTGTTTGTTTATACTGCATATAATACAGCATACATGATTTTTGTTTACACAAATACAGCATGTGTGATAATTTTTTACACAAATAGAGCCAGTTGGATCATTATTTACACCATAAACAATAGCATATTTGGATATTTGTAGATCCAACTTCATCAAAAAGTGATTTATTTTCTGATAAAATTCGCAAATTGCAAGTTTTGTGAACTTCATTTGACACAATTTTAATTTTTGTGATCTTCCTTGGTACAAATTTAATTGATGTGATTTTCATGCGACACAAAAAGATTTTTCATATCTTCAAATACATACACAGCCAATATTTCTTCATGGGAAATTTTTCAAGTTTTTTTCAGGTGAAAGAAAATAAATTTCACTTAAATTTCATGTGAAATTAACGCGAAGAATAGTGCTTATGTACCATATTATCTTGTAATTATCAGTATACAAAGAAAAAGAAAACAAAGTTGTCTTCATATCCATGACATTGTCATTGTGTATTAATTTTCGACAGTTTCAATTGTGTGCAGTAGTGGGATTTGGTCGACACAAACCGAGCATATTTGTGATTGATGAACTTTGTATTGTGAGCAGACGTAGCGTATGTGATCTTTACAACTTTACAAACTTTGTAAGTATTTGTGGATACAAGTTTTTTGGTGTTGTGGTTTAAACAGACTGTAATTTCTGTGGATACAAGCTGTACGTGAAAAATCTTTACAAACTTGTCGTGTGTGATTTTTATAGCAAACTTACTGTATGATCTTTTGATACCAACAATATTAATAAAGAAAATACAGAAAAAAACGTGTAATTCATGTTTTGTTTTGTGATGTACTTGCCATGACACTGCTACCGACTTGCATCAATCAGGGCCTATACAGCATCATGCCAAAAGTCAGTCAACTTTTTCTTTTAATTTTGTCTCCCCTTCATATGAAGGGAGACTTATTGTATTAGTTCTGGTTCTGGTTCTTGTTCTGGTTCTTCTAATACTACTTGTCCGGGCCATAACTTCTAAGCCGTTGAAGATATCTTGACGAAACTTGCAGTATACATGCATCACCTAAAGCAGATGTGCAGTGCACTGTCTTTATGTCACTGTGACCTTGACCTCAAAGTAGAAGGTCAAATAAGTGTTAATTTTTCAATAATTCTTGTCCAGGCTATAACTTTCATACCATTAAAGATATATTGATAAAACCGGCATCACCCATAGAAGATGTGCAGTGCACTCTCAATAGGCCAGTGTGACCTTCACCCAAAGGTCAGAGATAAAAAAATGTATGATTTTCTATTATTCAAAGGTGTGCGCCAAGGTGATGCACTCTGCCCCTCACTTTTTTTTTTTTTTTGCATATAACCAAAAACAGTTTTCAAAATTATGTTCATAAATTTGTCAATTACTGTAAATTAACATTGAACTCGAACATATAGGTCAGCATGTGGAAAAAAATAAACAGACCCCCATACAGTGACTTTGTCAGTTATATAGTCGTTAGCACTGTGCTACATAGTCTTCGAA
Organism: Mimachlamys varia; assembly: GCA_947623455.1. Classification (NCBI taxonomy): domain Eukaryota; kingdom Metazoa; phylum Mollusca; class Bivalvia; order Pectinida; family Pectinidae; genus Mimachlamys; species Mimachlamys varia. Next base: position 46,752,238 of record OX392528.1, read on the forward strand.
GTTATGGTCAGTCTTTGATGTATCTTTTTGCGTAACGGCATTTCATAGTTAGATATAGGCATTATGTAGAAAATGCATTTCTGTTGTAAACTGTTGTTTTGTCCGGAGATCTTCTCCTACAGTTTTCAACCGATATCTTTCAAACTTGCATGACATGAAGCTGTGTTTTCCTGAATGACAGTTTGTTTCAACAATATTTACTAGAGTTATGGCCCTTTGGAACTTCGTATCTGATGCTATTTCAGACCTGATGTAAAAAATGTCATAACTTTTTTGCTTTTTCTTCAATTCCTCTAAAACTTTGTATGGTACTTCGAATATCTATAATTGTTAACATTTATTACGGGTTTTGTTGAGTTATTTCAAATTTTCGCGTAACAGCGTTGCATAGTTGCAATTGCAAAATATAGGCATTATGTAGAAATTGCATTTCTGTTGTAAACTGTTGTTTTGTTCGGAGATCTTCTCCTACAGTTTTCAACCAATATCTTTCAAACTTGCTAGGCATAATAATCATGACATGAAGTTGTATTTTCCTGAATGACAGTTTGTTTTGACTATATTTACTATAGTTATGGCCCTTTGGAACTTCGTATCTGATGCAATTTCAGACCTGATGTAAAAAATGTCAGAACTTTTTTGCTTTTTCTTCAATTCCTCTAAAATATTGTATGGTACTTTGAAAAGCTATAATATTTCATATCTATTACAGGTTTTGTTGAGTTATTTCAACTTTTCGCGTAACAGCATTGCATAGTTGCAATAGCAAAATATAGGCATTATGTAGAAAATGCATTTCTGTTTTAAATTGTTGTTTGTCTGGAGATTTTCACCTTTAGTTTTCAACCGATATCTTTCAAACTTGCTAGGTTTAAGCATTATGACATGAAGTTGTGTTTTCCTGAATGACAGTCTGTTTCAACAATATTTACTAGAATTATGGCTTTTTAGGACTTTGTATCTGAAGCAGTTTTCGGATATTATGTAGAAAGTGTCAGAACTTTCTTTGTTTCCATACCATTATACTTCCGATAGGGTACGACGGGCGTATCATGGCTCCGCTTGCGGTGCTCTTGTTATGTCATGGTTGTATGACATGACTGAACCGGTCAGTTGTGTGATAAAGATACAAAGAATATATAGCAAAATAAATACAAATTTATTCACTTTTTACACGGTGCTGTAGATAGGCGATTGATCCCCTTCCAGCCTTCGTCCGTCTGTCTGTGGTCAGCTTAGAAAGAATGGTTAAGCTTCGTTTCCAAGCTATTGATGAACACACATCAGCTTAACTTCATGACTTGATACTTAAGGATGTTAGCTACATGTGATGCTTTCCGCTTGACTGACTTAGTTAAGCCAAGTTCAGGCAACATATGTACTAAGATTACGAAGACTGCAGGTTAAGGTCTTTTACCAAGTAACTATACTTGTCCTTCATCAACTATACTTGCATTTCTTATGCTAAACGTTTGCGATGCTTCGAATGATGGTCCAGACCTTCTGGTTAAGAAGATCTCGGTTATGTCGGTACCTAAGTATTTACACTGTACTTGTTCGGAGCTTCGTTCTTATTTATTTTAAAGATAGTCAATCCGGCTTACATTTTGTGTATCATCAGTATTTGTTTTTAAAAAATGAAAAAAATATGTACACTCTTCTAATATTAATTCCTGTTTTCTTATTGCATAATTGTTGGCTGTTTGTATTTTATATATATGTATAAGTGTGCATTGGAGATGTATTGTGTTATGTTGGTAGTGGGACAGTGCTTTAAACGTTATCTTTTCTAGTGCCACCTCACTTGAATGCTACAGAAAAGATAACGCAACACCCATTCCAGACCATTTTATAATACTTCACCTGGTTTATTTGAGCTGTGTGGTCAGGAGAAAAACCCTTTTTCTGAATATTCAGGGATCGAACCCCGCTGTCTGCGTGAAGGCCGTAGTGTTAACACTCAATCAATCCTCCCATACGTGTACAGTAAGTTTGGGACTGATTCATGATTATAAATAATGCAGTTAAAAAAAGATAGAGCCGATTAAGCAGTTTGCCCTTATTATCAATTTTCTAAATCACATTTTAATCATTTTGCTATGTACTTTCCCGTCATTAGCCTAATCATGGTAAGTTGATAAGGCGGGGAATATGAAAAAATCTTAAGTAATCACAGGCATGATGAAAAGTGAATTATCACTTTTCCATTTTTAAGGATATTTTACAAACTTATTACTCACTATTTCAGGCACAATTAAAAGCGGGAACTTGATCAATTGTTGGTATGTATGATGGCTTACCATGGACCTGGCTTTCGACATTTAACTTGCCAAGGTGTTTGTTAATTTTATCAAAATATGCGAAAAATGCATGTTCCAGGGCGGGGCAATTAGCTCATGTAAGTTCATGTAAATCATACATGTTGCACAAAACAACATTATCGTTGTACCCTCTAGTGTCTATAGCACACGATAGAGACATTTGTTTGACTGGATATGGGTCTATACAAGGGCACACATTGCAAATGGCGACTATTTTTCCCTAAAAACAGCCGTCTTGTCATGTTCAGAAGTCTTATTGGTGACTAGAAAGAGTATTTTTGATGAGTGAAATGCCTCCCTATATGCTTTTTTTTGTGTGATGTTATTCATCACAGCCATTTGCATTTCAAGGTCAAAACAGAATCAATGTGTACGCTTTAAAAGAGCCAGAACACCGACACTCGGCTATTGCACTCTTTGATGAACAAAGGAAACAGACGTTTTCGAAAGCTCTCAAATTAAGTTTTCAATTCCTGTTTGTGTACAAAAAAAACCAATCTCAGTATATATCATTCATACCAAACTGATGAATCTTATTCCTAAGAGCCATAGCCAGTTTAACAAACGTAAGACCTTGTAGTAGTAAGAAAAAAATCTTGAAAGACAGATAAATGTACTTTTGTATGGTATTCACGATCTATGTGAATGCCACAACATTGCATGCAAGCAATAAAATATAATGTGCTAGCAAGAATCATGTATAATGATTACAAATGTACATTACCTCGTCATTACATAGTCTATTTGAAAGCTTTGTCGTTGAAATGTTATAAACCTATAGACAAAACGGCTAGTGGAGTAATACAACATAGGCATGAGCTACAATACCAAACGTAAACAAAAATGGCGGCTGCTGAACTATCGCTAGGCATAGTGAAACTTGACATTGTAACTTGTCAAAAACAGAGAAAATATTAAATTATTTTTTTTTCTTTTTTTTTTTCCAATTGCAAAAAAAACAGAGAATACCGAAGCGTCAACAAAACCATAAACCGAAACTCAAAATCGATTAAAATAGGAACAAAAGAAAGATGTACATGGAGATTCTCGTAAAACCACAAGAAAATAAGATCAGGTGTTCCGAAGAGTAAGCTTCTTCTGCTTCATCGACGACACCCGCCATATACATCTTTGTCACATCCTAGTAAGTATCAAGTTCTCAAAATGAGAACCGAGTATCATTGTTAAGCACAACAAGTAAACACACTAATGAGCATACTCAAAATCGTCCATCTTCATATCACACAAAGATACAGAATATTTCGTGATGATATGCATTTCAAATATTGATAATTTTTATGAAAAATATTTCCGTGTGACGCCATTTTTCTGTATAACATTACCAAAATGATGTCAAAATGGCGTCCCAAAAATGAATGTTGTAAATAAATTATGAATTCCATGGTCTTACACAACGGAAAACAGTGCACATATTATAAGATGAAGCAGGAAATAATGCTCTACAAGTATAGACAATTTCATCAAAAAGATTCATAAACGATGTCGTGAAACTATTGAAAAGGTTGGAAATACAAAGAATATATACAAATGTAGCAAACTAAACATGTGTTTCAATACTTATTGCACGGTACTATAGAACAAAAGTCGGATGGTAACGTATTACTTTGATACACAACGTTATTTATATCAACAAAGAAATTATACAGACAGTGCAGACAAACTCACACTCAAAAACAAAACAGTCATTAGTACTTTCATTTGCTCCTTTGGGGGGAACGATTATGCTTTAGTGACGTCATCTTCGGGCGCTATGGTTACATCAAATATTACAAGAATTGATGACGTCATAAAAGACAAATTAAAAAAAATGGAGACGTCATTATGAAAAATATAATTAAAATGGTGTCAAAGAAAACAAATGGGTTTTTTTTTTCAATGATATTTTATTGAATTTATGCAAAACCACTTAAATTAAGACGAGGCTTCAAAAGTTTTATCAACATGTTCTCTTTTGAATCTCATTAAAATCACTGTTATAAATTTTGGTACGTATGTTTGCTAACGGATAAATATCTCTAACTGACAAGTGTGTCTGTATAGAAGTCATACCGAATGTCTATGTAGTTTGTCTCTTTCTAACCTCGTCGCCAGTCTGGTAATTGTAAAAAAAAAAACAGTGTTTATAAATCATAGCAAAGAGAATTTTTTTAGATATACAATTCCTATTTTATTTTATTTCAAATTAAAATTCATTCTTGAAAATAAAATAAAAATATTCTATACTACTTCTGCAAGTACCGCACCTAGCTTTCCCACATGTAGATACACACTGGGTCAGCTGTTTGGAATCAAATTTTGAATTACGTAATTGTCAAGTGTTTCGGTTGTTGCTGACTATTGATGATAATTTATACCTATAATCAGGGAATAGCATAAACTATAACACAAGCTAAATATGCCTTATAGGCAAGTTTTCAGTCAAAAATGTGAATTTTTCGTTTTGATCTAGCCTTAAAGGCCCAATATACGTAACTTTCGGCAAAACTTGGAGCGAAAATCTTTTTATATGTATAGATTTAGTTAAGATTAACTGATATCAACAATATTCAAGATGAATTCTAACGCGGTTACCGATACAGCAGCAGTTGAAACTCGGTACTTGTAAACACGCGTCCATTTTGAACTGTCTTCTGACATCGGTTTGTTGTTAAAGTAGGCCCCACCTGAATTATTTCAATTCTTTAGATTTTTCTGTCGAGAGTTTCTTGTTAGTTACCGTTCAGGTAACTTCGTTTTAGACTTATTTTTGCATGGTTATCAACTGAATTTTTCCCAGATTTTTTTCAGAATCACAAACAATTTCCTGAAGTTACGTATATTTGGCCTTTAAAGTATTGTTACATTTCTTTTTAACACCTTACAAAATACGAAAGTCGTCATAGGAACTCATAAACAAAGGACATCAATGATTCCCCTGATTTTGTGTCACTTTTTCACAACGCACACAAGCAGGGAATCATCAAATAAACTCAAACACAAAAGAGTGATACCCAAGGCTAAAGTTGATCACTGTGGAATGTTTTTAAAATCGTGAATTCTATATACATATTAAATACAATCGCTGGTTAGGTAATAATACAACGTAGTTAAGGTACCGTCTTTATGAAGGAAAAGTTGGAAAACAATTGGGAGTTACTTAAAATGAGAGCGGCATTGGATGTGGAAATATTTTAATTCATTTTTCATTTTATCAGCTCATCACATTTCGAGTAAAATTTCGAAAGAGCAGAGCCGTTGGAATACAGCTCAGCAATGGTAACTGTCTCTAACAATTTAGCTCTACCAAGTACTAGGAGGAACTTGAACAAGTCTACGTTGGCGTCAAGTATAAAAAGAGATTTTAACAGTGCGAATTGACGTCACAAAAACGACGAATAAATATTTTCAATCAGCGGTGACGTATACATATGTAGTTCGTTAATCCTCCGTTTATTTTAAAGGATCTCTAAGTAAGGTATGAATTTCTGTCATTTTTCATTCTTTTATATATGCCTGTTCAGATTATACATGTTTTCAAAAAATAATTTTTAAACAATACATTATTTTTGTAATTTACTGTTGTAGAGCGTCACTAAGAGTCAATAATTGGAGGTCACGGCCCAGCAGCTATTGGAATTTGACCAAGTACTAGTGTAATTTCATTTCCTTGTTATAATTGGCCAAGTGAAGCGAAAGAGAGGGTGAATAGGCCACGCCTACACAACTCGCCAGATATAGTACAAAAAGGTTGTCATCTAGTCCGGGTAGGGGCATCCTCGATATCCAGGGAATACGATCACCTACGCTCTCTACACCACTGGAATATGGCATGACAAAACTGAAGCCTCCGTGTGGCCATCTTGTTGATTAAACAAAACGACTAGTTCGACACTTTGATGTATATCAAAAGAATATCGTGGTCACATAGCGGTAAAAATTGACCGGCTTTGAAGTCGGTTGCGGCTTCTTTGTAAGGACAGGCATGCAGCCAAGCGATAGGTCAGGGATTTGTTTTATTTTACCTGAGCGTGCCTTCAGTTGTGCCATGACATATTCCAGGGGTGTAGTGGTACATTGGAGAATTTCTTTTACGAATGCGTAAAAGAAACTCATTTATTCTTTGTATCACGTTCAGTTGTTAGTGTATTGCCTTTTCAAGATCCTCCCCAAACTAATATCTAGCATGTTGGAACACATATTTGGTGAAGGAGATATTCTATCTTCCTATATTATAAAGCAATGCATATTTCATGCTGAAGTTTACACACCTGAATCATTTATCATGTTTATCTGTTTCATATATTATCTTGTTTGAAAATCTTGGTCGGCTGGGTAAATGCAGAATTTGTCCAAATTACTTCAGGAAAAATAATATGTTCTTTCACAAAGTTTATGGTATCAACAGCGTCTTCGTCGTAATTTCACTACAACCGTACAACCGGCGAAAGGAGAGTTGCAGTGTGAGGAATGGGGCATGAGAATATGTACTACCTGCACCAACACATTCATAAAGTGAACGAGACTTTATAATATTTGAATTTTTCTTTTAAAAGTTGTTCCGTTTATCTCCATATCTGGTTTGAACACCATTCATGATCACATTTATAACAAATCTAGAAATACGTCATGAATATCCACTTGGAAACTTCCAATATATTCTCGGAAAACGGAAACACGTGTTCATAAATATATAAGTACTAAACAGCTTGTATGTGTATAAAAACCCCGCCGCCAACAAACAGGTTATTATAGAGCGTATACAGAGATAGGATGTGTACCAATTTATATCACGAAAAAACATTATTTGTTTTGTTTTGTAAGCTCAAACCTTGTAAGTGAAGCGTGAAACGTTCAAATGCTCATAGCGGGTTTAATACGATTTTGCGTTTCAATTGGAGACAACAAAGTGGTTTTTGAAAACGATGTAATGAACTAACATACCATTAAATATCCTTCCGACAACATCAACAGTGATGAGAACGGTTCACTTCTTCATTCCCTGGATTCTTCAAGGTGCCACACGTTCTCGTGACTTTCCACATCGAACCAAGAAGACTGCTTAGGTGATCAAACTGCTGGTAAGATTTAAACCAATGTAAATTATATAATATGTAATCAATAAGTCGAAGGGTTGTTACGCGGTGATTTCTCACCCAGTGCCTTTCAATTAAAACACATGCTAAAAACATGCTCCCACCCCACCTTCGTTTTTTTTATAATAACAGCAGAAATAATTTATTATTAATATAACCTTAACCATTTATTTTTTTATGAAAAATCTAGATTTTAAAACCCTTATATCTTCAAATTGAGTCCAATGACATATGAAGTATTCGACTCATTTCAGATTTATTATTATGATATTATATTCTTTTAAAGATGCTTTCAAGAAAAGTTAATTACACAAACACTCACGAGCCAGCTTTCTTAACTGGTGGAAAAACTATTATTATAGTTTGGGTATATCTGAAACACATATTTTTGTACGATACAACTTATTGAAAAGCTGTGCTTTGATCGTTAATGGTTAGTTTTTGCTTGTGAAAATAATTTTTTTTTCTATTTCTGTTATTAACATAAAATTTGTAAACTGGAACTATTTTTGTCGGTAAATTTTTGTTGTATACGGATACGGAGGCTGTCAAAATTGAAACAAACGATATCCCTACATTATATAACAAATGACTTGTTTTGACACTCTTTGTGTAATGATATACATGTATCTCCTTAACCATTTGTCAAATATATTTGAAATGTTTAGACAAGAATGGTTGTTATAAGCTGAAATTACACTCTCCAAGTTCATTCGAATCTGACAAAACAACGCGAATACCAACCATTCTCCTCGATGCCTTTTTTTCCAAAATAGTACAAATAAAGGGATGTATGTACTGACCCTTCTTTTTCAATATCATTTGGATTTCGACAGTTTTTGGCCCCTAGCATCACCGATGAGTCCAAAATTGACCAAACAGCTAAATTTTGGATAGAGACTAGTGAAAAGTCGATCGGGTTATAAGATATACCATGAATGTCCTCATGTATTTTAAACCGAGCTGCGTTAGAGAGCTTAGTGAAGATTCGGTCGGGTGAGAATATATGTCGTCAATGTCCACATGTGGTAGAACATGTATGGTTGTGAAACTGTCTCGCGAACGCAGCAAATTTTCCAAGAATAATCACCACACAATGAAAGTATGACGTATCAGGAAATCAAAATGCATGATACTTCTCCCATTATCCTATGTGATGTTTTGACAAATTCAGTTATTATGGTGTTTTTTTTTGTAATGTACATTCATAAAATTATTCATAAATCTAGAAAGGGTGTTAGAAAAATAGTAAGCACTAACTGTCAGAGGATAATGTCCAGTAAAGATGCTTTCACTTGTCATCCTATCTTTAGTATCAAACATATTAAAAAGCCATGTTTGTCATTTTTAAAGTAGCATACACTATAAATATATCCTTGTTGAGCTTAGAAAATAACTGAATATTGATATGAATGGGAAATTGGATGTGCTATGAACAGGATCCGTCATTTTACTTGTTATCAAAGATACACTCATAACAAACACAATGAATTAGTTTGATTGGATTTAATGGTCACAACTTTCTAATCAGCCGTCGACCCAATAAGTCACTATGGGTGTAATGTGGCAGGCTACAAGCAACACCATTCAACAAACACTAATCAGCGGTTTCTGGGTAACAGCTCCCCGCTGATTGTGTAAATCAACAGATTAACGGTTTGAGGGTGACCAACTCCCCGTTAACAACAATAATTAACAGTTTCTGGCATCAGCTCCCTGTTAATTATCAAGCTGCACATGTAATGAAATCAATGTTTATAATATAAATCACATTAAATGATATGTCCACAATAACGTCAAAAAGACAGCTAGCACTGAATTATAATCTACAGAATTCTGGAAAACAGCTCTCCCGTAAATTATGATAAAAGTTCAACAATTGAGGTATGAAACCTACTTAAAATGACTTATCTACGAAATATGCAACACGAATACACGTCATTACTGGAGCAGACGAATTTCCTTGTTTCATTCCTCCCGAAACCAGAATCAGAACAGCTGTAGTTCTAGATTTTCCAAAGGCTTTGTCCACTCTCCTATGTCAACTCTTAAACCCAAAGCTGAAATTCAAAATAAAACACACCAGCAGTACACTGCAATAAGAGGTAGGGAATGGATGGGTTTATAAACATTTTGCTTCAAAAAACATTTCCAGATATTTAATATGCAGGTGGTGATTCCTGTTGCTTCTCTGTCTGCAAATCCGGAAACAGATGGCTATGGGCCAGGGGAGATAACCATCTTCAATTCCGGAACACAAATGTATAGGGGTAACACCACCAAATTCTGTGTTACTTTAATAACGGCAATTGTGGTTCATTACACAATTGATAATACATAATGCAATCCTACATTTTCTATGGACCGGCTGATTATCAATGTGCTCGGAACTTAACCACAGCAGTACCAATAGAGATATTCCGAATGAAGTGATAGGTGTATATGCCGGAAAGTCCCGAGGTGTACAAAATTATATCAAATAAATGGACAATCGAGATGAAGTGGGTGTTCTTACAATGTTCAAGTATGTGGTCTATCCAATGTGTACAGGCTAGCAAATACTTCCCGCTCGTACTTGTCGATATTACCTACACTTATTAGTTTACCTAAACTATAAACCCAGTGTCACAATTGTCTCTCACCCACGCAAATCATCCCATAGATATACAATGTTTTGTCGTATAAGATCATTTTCTTGGTATCAAATATCTACATGTGTCCTGGCGGCATTCGTAGTGACCCCCATCTTATAGCCATATGAAACATCATTATCTCATGTTTTTAATGATGTTGGCATCAATTGATCAAGTGCGTAATATATACAATGTACACATTAACCCATGGACAGTCGAAAAGAAAATAGAGAATACCGAAGCTGCAACAAAACCATAATCCGAACTCAAAATTGATTGAACCAGTGACAAAATACGAAAAAAGAGGATAGTTCTACATGGAGACCCTTGTTATGGTACAAGAGAATAACACCAGGTGTTCTGGAAGAGTAAGCGTCTTCCGCCTCATCGACGACACCCGCCATGTAAATCTTGGCCACATCAAAGTAAACATCAAATCCTCGAAATGAGATCCGAGTCTTTGTCAGTAAAACAAATACATTGCATTAACAACCATAACGAATTGCTGATGTTCGTGTAATTGAGTCAATAAGTATTTTTTTTAACCTTTTATTTTTTCTCAAAGTAAATAATATAGAATCGACATTGTTCGCAGCGATAAAATCCTAGGCGAACTTTGAAAGTCATTAGATGTATTAAAAAATAGTTTTTTTAAATTAATTTTTTTCGAAAGTTTTCAATTGTGTGCGGTTACATTATATTGTATAACTTGTTAACCAACCATTTATACACCAAACTTTTTTTTCTTATGTATTCTTTCATTTTTCATAAGCATTTTGTGATACAAAAAATACCATAACCTACAAACTCTTCTACATCAGCTGCTTACCTCGATCTCTACTTAAACTACGACCAACATGGACAGCTTACTACGAAACTATACGATACACCTGATGATTTCGATTATCCGATCGTGAACTTTCCATTTTTTGATACAAACATCCCTGCTTCTCCAACCTATGATGATTACATGTCGCAGTTGATTCGATATTCTAGGGCTTGCTGTAAATATCGTGATTTTTGTGATCGATGTCGACTGCTGACAAACAAACTAACAACACAAGGATTCGAGAGATGCGGGTTTTTCAGAACTATGGGCAGGTTTTATGGTCGCCTTATTTGTTTCTTTGAGAAATATTCTGTTTCTTTAAGTTATTTGAAGATGGACGTTTTTGAGTATGCTCATTAGTGTGTTTACTTGATGTGATTGACGCCTGGTTTTTTCCCTTGTACTTTTACAAGGGTCTCCATGTAAATCTTTCCTTTGTTTATATTTTAACCCTGGTATTCTCTAATTTACTGGCACACCCCATACAACATAATAATCATCATCATCATTAATTAATTACTCATCATATTCATCATCATAGTAATCACACACCTCATACCATAATACAAAACTTAATTTTATCATATTTTTTTCAGCCACAGAACGGTACTATTTACAATGCAGTTTGTTATGATAAAATCTAAGTTTGCGTAAGAGCTAAGTAGCGCGACCCATTTATAGTAATGAAAAAAAACTGACGCATCCCTTCCCTGAGGTTGAATAACTTATCAGATGTTTCGTAGAATGCATGCACAATAGACGTCAAGTGGGACCAACGACGATAACATACAACTGTTAAGTACATAAGTGGTGTGGCAAACGTTTACAGGCTAACAAATACTTCCCGCTCGTACTTAATGTTAGCGAAACTGCATTCAAGTTCTGTTTATCAGCTCGACCTATTTCTGACCGATGGACTGACATTTTTCACAAGTTAATATTGTACTTGATACTAGCCATTAAATAAATTACTTTTATTTTCCTATGTATTTGCTGATAATGAATAAATGAAACACTGAGTCGGTAAAGAAAATGGAGATTGCTTCAGTCAGGCAATGAACGAATCGCATTGTCTTTCTGTAATAGGAACAAATCTTGAAAACTTCTCATTAAATTACCATGGTGGTCATCTTGTACCGTTGTCCAACCATGTTCTTTCAATATACAATGTGGTGCACTCTGCTGGTGGACTTTTTCACATTTGACTACTTTAAGTTTTTGTTTTAAGCAACACCTCAATATTTTAATATCTTTGTTGTACCAATATCAAGTCGCTTACTGTAGGCACATTGCCTTTTTTCTTTCAAGTCAATTAAACAGTATCAAACGTGAACGAAAAACATGATATTCAACTCTAATCAAACTGTTTAAGATGGTTTGGTACATTTTCATATTTAAAAGGTCATCAGTGACATCGGGGTTAAATCAATTCATTTTCAACTGCTTTTATAAAGCCTGTATTAATCAGAAACGCATGAAGTGTAACATTTAACAACACATAGTTGTAACTATGAAAAGACGTTTGGAGTATTTTAAAATTAAGTTAATACTACCACACAGATCTTTGAACTATATTCAGTGTTTATATTATCTTTAGTTCAGGGTAAATAAGATATTAATGCTTCTTTTTAATACTTTCAGAATCTGTCACTGAGATGTCTGATCAGGGTGAGCTGTATGACAGGTCTTGGATTCTGTATTACATCCTTGATAGGTTCATAGGAAACCGTGAAATAGTGGCTGTCAGGAGGGAGCTAAATGTTGTGAGTGAAAAGACACTAACTATTCAAAAACAGCAATTTAAAGCGTTTTTTTTAGGAAGTAAAGCCGAAGGAATGGAGTTCCCTGGGTCGGATATAGACAAAATGTTAATTAACAAAGGTGTGATAGTTATGTGTCAAGATAAGGACATCAGTAATCAACCTGACTGCGCAAATAAATTAGTTTTGATGATGAGAAAGGCTAGAAGCCGACCCGGTTATGTAAATCTGGAATGTCCTCATCGGAAACAGAACTTATATATTCCGTGCTTTGATCAGTGTATGGTTAAAGTAGGCGATTCACATTTTTTATCAAGCGAACTATACCAACGAGCAAGAATTAATTCACTCAGCCATATATCAATGTTCATGGCTGAAAGTCATGGCCCAGCAGTTAAAGTCACCTTCGACCACGAAAAGTTGGATATGGATACAGCAGATTCCTTCCCTTGTTACAATTGGCCAAGTGAAGCTAATGAGTGGGCGAGTAGACCACGCCTACATAACTGGCCTAACAAAGTTTTGAGAGATCAAATAGTACAAGGTGGTTGTCATCTAGTCCCTGTAGGGGATAAAACCTCTGCAAATCCTGCTCTGCAATGGAGAATTTCTTTCGTGATTGCGGAAAGGAAACTCATCCATTCTTTATCTCATGTCCAGTTTTTGGTTTACGGACTTCTTAAGTATATACTGAAACAAACAGCTGAAATGATGAAACAAATTTTAGGAGAAGAAGAAATTCTGTCTTCCTATATTATGAAAACAGTAATATTCCATGTAGTAGAAAGCACGCCGGAATCATTTTGGCAAGAAAAAAATATGTTTCTCTGTTTCATGTTTTGCTTGAAGATCTTGGTCAGTTGGGTCAAAGTGGGATACTGTCCAAATTACTTTATTACAAAAAACAACATGTTCCTTGGCAAAGTTCAGGGTGAAAATCAACGGAAACTTCTTCGTTTTCTCACTGACTTACACGATTTGAAATGGGAATGTCTTTCAGTTGGAACATGCATAAAACCATCCATAGGGGAGCGTATCCGTCGTGTGAGGAATGGAGCGTGGAAATATGTACTTACTTCACCTACACATTCAGAACGTGAACGTGATTCAGCAATATTCAGTGAGTGTTTTTTCATTAATGCACTTACCGAAAATCTTAACCTGTCGTTGGAACTCTTTCCAGCATCAACGTCCAACATCGATGAATTCCTAGGTTACTTCAATACAGTTCAGGCACTATCTCATGAAGGGGTAAAGATATTCAGTGAACACACCGCAGCTAGAGGAAATAAAGAGAAGTACAGATATTTTAAGAAATGCAAGAACCTACTGAGACCGTTTTCAACAGTGTGTACAAGTCCAGGACTTCTTCGTTTGGCAACATTTTACTACCAGACAGGGAACTACATGAAAACACTTCAAATATGTGATCCCATGATCTCCTCACCCAGCACTTATATTAGCTCATTTTCCTGGCGCACGAGGGATTGGGACATGTATGAACGGCTCTATTGTGGACGTGGATACAGCCTTCTACACAAATGCAAGGCTTTTTGTTCAGACATTAACTTCAGTAAAAACACTTTACAGTTGTGCCCATCACAATTACTCCAGGAGATCAAACTGAGACTAGAAACCGTTCCATCACATGTCTTTCAATTCTTGGCACTCAAGTTGCAGCTGGATAAAAAGACTGTGCAAGACCTAATGAAACTTCCGATTCCACCCCTCCCTTACGCAATGTTTCTGTCTTTTCTATGTCATTATGAGCTGGGGGACACAAGGAGACGTGACGAAGCATTTATCCATCTTCAAACCGTTAAGCATGACGAGAGACAAGGAGTCGCATCTCACTGGATAGTACACAACCTCTTGGGAATCTGCTATGAACTGGTTGGAGACAAAAACAGCGCTCTCGTGGAATATAGGGACTCTCTCATTCAACAAAGACAAAACCAAGCCCCTACCAATACATTTGATATTTTGCGGCAAATGCTTCAACACTTATATTAAAGACAATCAGACGACAAGCGATGTAGTACTTGTAACGTTTGCGAATACTAAAATTCAGGAGCTTCACAGTTCTACATACCCCAGGTACATCAGGAGAGAACTGAACGAATTCAGTTACCAGTTCCAACCCTACCTGATACCGTGTTGTTTCGTATTCTGTGTTACAACTGGAGACACCAATAGAATGACACAAAATCATCTTCGGTCAGTGTAGTATGGCGAGAGACAGTGAATTAGTGAACGTGGGATAGCACACGATCTCTTGTGAACCATCAGTGTAGTACATGTAAAGTTATACATCGTACCATTTCTTGTGATGTTACGTCAGGCCAGTCTATATTTATATTTTCGTCTATACAAGAGTAATGTTAATCTACCTAGTCTGTATAAAATTTCTATATATAGTCTAACCTCGTTTTCTCGATCTTACAAAATGAAGACCCGTTCATTTCAAAGTATTTTGTCTGCCACGGCCAAACTTCATACCAAATATTCGAGCTTTCTTTACTGTTATGATCGGAATTCTGGAAAGTCTCTGAAGGTCAGACCGGCTTTGAGATAACAAAGTTCGACTGTGTATAGGTAGCACTATCGCCTTTACTTTTCGATAATCCATAAATTGCAGTTATGCTAGATAGAAAGGAAAATCCATTGATTACTTTATTGTCAGAAAGAAACATCAATCTATTAATTACTGTTTAGTTAGAAAGAAAGGTTAATCAATTAATAACTGTTTTGTTAGAAAGAAAGGTTAATCTATTAATTACTGTTTTGTTAAAAGGTGGGTTAATCCATTAATAACTGTTTTGTTAGAAAGGAAGATTCATCTATTAATTACTGTTTTGTTAGAAAGGAAGGTTAATCTATTAATTACTATTTTGTTAGAAGGAAGGTTAATCCATTAATAACTGTTTTGTTAGAAAGGAAGGTTAATCTATTAATTACTGTTTTGTTAGAAGGAAGGTTAATCCATTAATAACTGTTTTGTTAGAAAGGAAGATTAATCTATTAATTACTGTTTTTTTAGAAAGGAAGGTTAATCCATTAATTACTATTTTATTAGAAAGGAAGATTAATCCATTAATTAGTATTTTATTAGAAAGGAAGGTTAATCCATTAATTTCTATTTCATCAGAAAGGAAGGTAAATCCATTGATTACTGTTTTGTTAGAAAGGAAGGTAAAACCATTAATTGCTGTTTTGTTAGAAAGGAAGGTAAATCCAGTAATTACTATTTTATTTGGTAGAAAAGAAATGTAATCAATGAATTACTGTTCAGTTAGATTTGAAATGATACGCCATTATTTCATGTTCATTTGAATTAGAAGAGTAATTCATTAATTGCAGTATTGCCAGACACGAAGGATAATCCATAAGTTACTTTTTTATTTATTAGAAAAAATAATCCATTAAATTTTGTTTCGTTATATATAAAGGGTAATCTTTTAATTACTGTTTAGTTTAGTAGAACGGATAATCAATCAATACCTGATTAGGTAAGTAGGAAGAGTTATTCCTTACTAACGGTTTTGTTAAATATGGAATCGTAGTCAATTCATTAATGTTTAGTTAAAAAGGAAAATTCATAAATTAATTGCGATGTTGATAGAATAGATAGAAAGAATAATCCATAAATTACTGTTTAGTTAGAAAGGCAGTGTAATCCATTTATTACTGTTATATTAGATAGAAAGGGTAATCCATCTATAAAGTTTGTTAGATAGAAAAAGGTAATCAATGTTATACTCTTTAGTTAGACATGGAAGGGTAATGAATTAATTACTGTTTAGTTAGATAAGGAATGATAATCCATTAACTAATGTTAAATTAAATAAGAAGAGTAATGCATTAATTCCAATGTCACCAGATAGAAATGAAAATACATTTTCTCATCCATTTCAGCTTCAAAGTGTTTATGAAATAAGTCATTCGGATTCGGAGATAAGATATCTCTGTGGATGAGGCGTCTTACTTCGTTGTTCCTTACTGTCTCTTGTAGATATCTTAAGTGTCTATCTCGGTGGATTTCACTATTTCATCCTCATTTTCCTTTTTCCATTTCTTCTCGGTATAGCGTTTTTGTTCACAAAACCTTCGTTGTTTTTTGTCCTTCATTTGCATGTAATTGCGCCTGATGATTCCGTCAGTTTCCTATTCTCGCCTGACTTGATGCATGATAAAAAATGATGATACAATGAGGATACATGTACAATGAGCATACATGTATAATGACGTACATGTACAATGAGCATGCATGAACAATGACGTTCATGTACAATGAACATACATGTACAATGAGCATACATGTACAATGAGCATACATGTACAATGAGCATACATGTACAATGAGCATACATGTACAATGAACATACATGTACAAACAATGAGCATGCATGAACAATGACGTACATGTACAATGAGCATACATGTACAATGAGCATACATGTACAATGAGCATACATGTACAATGAGCATACATGTACAATGAGCATACATGTACAATGAGCATACATGTACAATGAGCATACATGTACAATGAGCATACATGTACAATGAGCATACATGTACAATGAGCATACATGTACAATGAGCATACATGTACAATGAGGATACATGTACAATGACGTACATGTACAATGAGCATACATGTACAATGACGTGCATGTACAATGAGCATACATGTACAATGACGTACCTGTACAATGAGCATGCATGAACAATGAGCATACATGTACAATGACGTACCTGTACAATGAGCATGCATGAACAATGAGCATACATGTACAATGACGTACCTGTACAATGAGCATACATGTACAATGACGTACCTGTACAATGAGCATACATGTACAATGAGGATACATGTACAATGAGCATACATGTACAATGAGCATACATGTACAATGACGTACATGTACAATGAGAATGCATGAACAATGAGCATACATGTACAAATACGTACCTGTACAATGAGCATGCATGAACAATGAGCATACATGTACAATGACGTACCTGTACAATGAACATACATGTACAATGAGCATATATGTACAATGAGGATACATGTACAATGAGCATATATGTACAATGAGGATACATGTACAATGAGCATACATGTACAATGACCATACATGTACAATGACCATACATGTACAATGACCATACATGTACAATGACCATACATGTACAATGACGTACATATACAATGAACATACATGTACAATGAGGATACATGTACAATGAGCATACATGTACAATGAGCATTAATGTACAATGACGTACATGTACAATGAGCATACATGTACAACGAGCATACATGTTCAATGAGCATACATGTACAATGAGCATACATGTTCAATGAGCATACATGTACAATGAGCATACATGTACAATGAGCATACAAGAACATGTGCAATGAGAATTCATGTACAATGAGAATACATGTACAATGAGCATACATGTACAATGTGAATACATGTACAATGAGCATACATGTACAATGAGCATACATGTACAATGAGCATACATGTAAAATGAGGATACATGTACAATGAGCATACATGTACAATGAGCATACATGTACAATGAGCATACATGTACAATGACGTACATGTACAATGAGCATACATGTACAATGAGCATACATGTACAATGAGCATACATGTACAATGAGCATACATGTACAATGAGCATACATGTACAATGAGCATACATGTAAAATGAGGATACATGTACAATGAGCATACATGTACAATGAGCATACATGTACAATGAGCATACATGTACAATGACGTACATGTACAATGAGCATACATGTACAATGAGCATACATGTACAATGAGCATACATGTACAATGAGCATACATGTACAATGAGCATACATGTACAATGAGCATACATGTACAATGAGCATATATGTACAATGAGCATACATGTAAAATGAGCATACATGTACAATGAGGATACATGTACAATGACCATACATGTACAATGAGCATACATGTACAATGAGCATACATGTACAATGACGTACATGTACAATGAACATACATGTACAATGAGCATACATGTACAATGAGGATACTTGTACAATGAGCATACATGTACAACGAGAATACATGTACAATGAGCATACATGTACAATGAGCATACATGTACAATGACGTACATGTACAATAAGGATACATGTACAATGAACATACATGTACAATGAACATACATGTACAATGAACATACATGTACAATGAACATACATGTACAATGACGTACATGTACAATAAGGATACATGTACAATGAGCATACATGTACAATGACGTACCTGTACAATGAGGATACTTGTACAATGAGCATACATGTACAATAAGGATACATGTACAATGACGAACATGTACAATGAACATACATGTACAATGACCATACATGTACAATGACGAACATGTACAATGAACATACATGTACAATGACCATACATGTACAATGAGCATACATGTACAATGAGCATACATGTACAATAAGGATACATGTACAATGAGCATACATGTACAATGAGCATACAAGAACATGTGCAATGAGAATTCATGTACAATGAGAATACATGTACAATGAGCATACATGTACAATGTGAATACATGTACAATGAGCATACATGTACAATGAGCATACATGTACAATGAGCATACATGTACAATAAGGATACATGTACAATGAGCATACATGTACAATGAGCATATATGTACAATGAGCATACATGTACAATGAGCATACATGTACAATGAGCATACATGTACAATGAGCATACATGTACAATGACGTACATGTACAATGAACATACATGTACAATGAGGATACTTGTACAATGAGCATACATGTACAATGAGCATACATGTACAATAAGGATACATGTACAATGACGTACATGTACAATGAACATACATGTACAATGAGGATACTTGTACAATGAGGATACATGTACAATGAGGATACATGTACAATGACGTACATGTACAATGAGAATACATGTACAATGAGCATACATGTACAATGAGCATACATGTACAATGAGGATACTTGTACAATGAGCATACATGTACAATGAGGATACATGTACAATGACGTACATGTACAATGAACATACATGTACAATGAGCATACATGTACAATGAGGATACTTGTACAATGAGCATACATGTACAATGAGCATACATGTACAATGAGGATACATGTACAATGACGTACATGTACAATGAGCATACATGTACAATGAGGATACATGTACAATGACGTACATGTACAATGAGCATACATGTACAATGAGCATACATGTACAATAAGGATACATGTACAATGAGCAAACATGTACACTGAGCATACATGTACAATGACGTACATGTACAATGAACATACATGTACAATGAGCATACATGTACAATGAGGATATATGTACAATGAGCATACATGTACAATGACCATACATGTACAATGACGTACATGTACAATGAACATACATGTACAATGAGGATATATGTACAATGAACATACATGTACAATGGGCATCCATGTACAATGAGGATATATGTACAATGAACATACATGTACAATGTGAATACATGTACAATGAGCATACATGTACAATGTGAATACATGTACAATGAGCATACATGTACAATGAGAATACATGTACAATGAGCATACATGTACAATGAGCATACAAGTACAATGAACATACATGTAAAATTAGCATACATGTACAATGAGCATCCATGTACAATGAGAATACATGTACAATGAGCATATATGTACAATAAGCATACATGTACAATAACGTACATGTACAATGAGCATACATGTACAATGACGTACATGTACAATGAGCATACATGTACAATGAGCATACATGTAAAATGAGGATACATGTACAATGAGGATACATGTACAATGAGCATACATGTACAATGAGCATACATGTACAATAAACATACATGTCCAATGAGCATACATGTACAATGAGCATACATGTACAATGAGAATACATGTACAATGAGAATATATGTACAATGAGAATACATGTACAATGTGAATACATGTACAATGAGCATGCATGAACAATGAGCATACATGTACAATGAGCATACATGTACACTGAGCATACATGAATAATTGCATGCATGTACAATGAGCATACATGAACAATGAACATACATGTACAATGAGAATACATGTACAATGAGAATACATGTACAATGAGAATATATGTGCAATGAGCATATATGTACACTGAGCATACATGTGCAATGAGCATACATGTACAATGAGAATACATGTACAATGAGCAAACATGTACAATGAGCATTAATGTACAATGAGCATCCATGTACAAAGAGAATACATGTACAATGCGAATACATGTTCAATGAACATATATGTACACTGACCATTCATGTGTGTACATTCATTGTGTACATTTATTTTGTACAATGAGCATATATGTACAATGAGCATATATGTACAATGAGCATACATGTACAATGAACATACATGTACAATGAGTATATATGTACAATGAGCATTTATGTATAATGAGCATACATGTTCAATGAACATACATGTACAATAAACATACATGTACAATGAGCATACATGTACAATTTACATACATCTAAAACATTATATGAAAAATAAGCATACATGAAATAAACATACATATACAATGAACTTACACGTACTATGACTATACAAGTATATTGAGCATACATGTTCTATGAACATATTTAAGCTTTGATAAGAATATTTTTAGTTCCATGCAGGTATGAAAGAAAACCCGAATTGCAAACTATCATGAAGCACTAAGCGCACTCATTCAGTTTTCAATTTCTTTCAAAGATTATAATTCATTTTTGAATACGTTTAATAATAAAAACCGGTTCATAAATGCTGTAATTAGACGGTGAGACGATGGAATATATTTCAAACAAATCACTACACATTTGTACGCGTAGGAACGGCCAGCCACGCCTTTGTTTTTAAACACTCATTCATGGGTCGGCCAATTACTTTTCAAACGGAAATGTACAGAAATGGAATGAAAAATGTGGAAGCAGTCCAGCAAATGACGATTTCTAGATGTTAAGTAAGGTACCGTCACCACTATGTATGCAAATTGTGGTGATATTTGTTTATGTAGAAATCTGCACTACGCTAAAGTAAACGAGAATTTCATTCATAAGAAAAAGTACTCCAGACAGACCCGCCAAAAGATGGAGCGTTGCTATTGACTCCACCAATCATGATCCAGTGGGTGGAGCTATAGAAGATTTTGTTTTTCATCGAGAAATGAAATGAAAAAAATGACCAATCATTTCACATACAACCAAGGAAAATTGATTATTTGTGATATGAGCATACTTGTAATTTGACTACATGGGTTCAACAAACACACATGCACAATGAACATGTATGTGCAATAAGCATATATGTATGTTATGCATTATTGTGTACAATAAACGTACATGTACAGTGAGCAAACATGTCACATTGAACATAAATGTAATGTAAAATGAACGTAAATGTACAATGAACGTAAATGTACAATGAGCATACCTGTACAATGAGTTTTTTATGTACAATGAAGGTAAATGTACATGGACCATGAACATATATATTCAATGAGCATACTTGTACACTAAGTTTTTTATGTAAGATTGACTTACGTGTACAATGAAGGTACATGTACCATGAACATATATGTACCATTAGCATATCTGTAGAATAAGTTTTTATGTACAATAAATTTACGTGTACAATGAAGGTATGTGTACCATGAACATATATGTACCATGAATATATGTCCTATGAGCATACATGTACAATAAGTTTTTTATGTAAAATGAATTTACGTGTACAATAAAGGTACGTGTACCATTAACATATATGTTCAATGAGCATACCTATGCAATAAAGTTTTATGCACAATGAATGTACCTGTACAATGAAGGTACATGTACCATGAAGATATATGTACAATGAGCATACATGTACAATAAGTTTTTATGTACAATGAGTGAAAGTGTACAATG
Source organism: Mimachlamys varia (assembly GCA_947623455.1). Taxonomy (NCBI): domain Eukaryota; kingdom Metazoa; phylum Mollusca; class Bivalvia; order Pectinida; family Pectinidae; genus Mimachlamys; species Mimachlamys varia. Next base: position 46,774,960 of record OX392528.1, read on the forward strand.
AAGGTACGTGTACCATGAACAAATATGTACAATGAACATACCTGTACAATAAGGTTTTTTTATGTACAATGAATGTACGTGTACAATGAAGGTACATGTACCATGAACATATATGTACAATGCGTATACATGTACAATAAGTTTTTTATGTAAAATGAATTTACGTGTACAATAAAGGTACGTGTACCATTAACATATATGTACAATGAGCATACCTGTGCAATAAGGTTTTATGTACAATGAGCGTACATGTACAATAAGTTTAATGTACAATTAATTTACGTGTTTAATGAAGGTACATGTACCATGAACATATATGTACAATGAGCATACCTGTACAATAGGTTTTTATGTACAATGAAAGTACGTGTACCATGAACATATAATAATTATGTACAATGAGCATACCTGTACAATAAGGTTTTATGTACAATGAATGTAAGTGTACAATGAAGGTACATGTACAATGAACACATATATACAATGAGCATACCTGTACAATAAGTTTTTTATGTACAATGTGCATACGTGTACAATAAACACCCATGTTCATGTATGTTTATGTCATTGAAGGATTAAAATATCATATTAATCAATTGTTGATGTTTATATATATATTAATGTATACTTTACGTGATATCGCAATAAAAATCAGCTCTTATGAGCCTTATTGTACGAATGGTGTTTAAACTTGTTCTTTTAAAGGCCCAATATACGTAACTTTCGACAAAACTTGAAGCGAAAATCAAGCCTAAGAACTTTCTTATATTTATAAATTTAGTTAAGATTAACTGATATCAGCAATATTCAAGATGAATTCTTCCTCGATTACCGGTACAGCAGCAGTTGAAACTCGGTATTTGTGAACACGCGTCAATTTTGAACTATCTTCTACCATCGGTTTGTTGTTGAAGTGGCCCCACCTGAAGTATTTTCAATTCCTTGGATATTTCCGTAAAGAGTTTCTTGTTAGTTACCGCTCGTTTTAGGCTTATTTTTGCATGGTTATCAACTGGATTTTTTTTCATAATATCTCAGAATCATGAAAAATTTCCTGAAGTTACGTATATTGGGCCTTTAATTATATATCTACATTTTGCAGTTATTCCTTTGGCATTGTCTAGATACTGAGATTGCTCTGATAGATGTCGTCTGCTAACGAACAAACTTACGGCACAGGGATTCGAGAGATGCAGTATGATGAAGACTCTAAACAAGTTTTATGTTGTCCATCTTGGTCTCATTGAGAAATATTCTGTTGCCTTCAATTTCAACAAATCTTATTGACTTTAAATATGTCAATTGGACCTTTCCATACTTATATTTACAATAATACACATATTCTGTCAAAGCAATCCATATACACAGTGGAAGGGAGATAACCCCAATTTATTTCATGAAATAAATATTCATTTTTAATTATCACTCAATCATTTCTGTTTATGTTTAAGAAAATTTCCACTATTAAAATTATTTACATTTGTTGACAACCAATCCCACATCATTTAAGGGATACAGGCCCAAAAGCCCTTTTGTATCAACACGTTGGCCATCCACCCACTGGATATGTAAGATAGGTTACCAAGAAATATACATTTTTTTAGTATTTGAGAATATGATATTGATTCAAAATGGACACTGTAGATATAAGGATCTATTATTGGAGTTGGTTCTCTTACAATTAAGAAGCAGAAATAATCACAAGTTCCAATTCAGTTGCCTTCTATGATGCCAAGGTGGATAGAAGCAGAAGACGCTTATTCATTTATGAACACATGGTCTTATTCTCTTGTACTTTTTTAATGTTTTCCGTGTAAATCTTATGTTCATATTTTGTACCTACATATGTAGTTTCACCGATTTCGAGTTCGGGTTATGGTTTTGTTGACGCTTCTGTTTTCTCGGAATGATTATTTTCCAACTCCAACTCATACGAGGCTGAATTTGTGGAAGAGCTAATCAGGACAGGTAACAAAAACTTTGCCAAATCTTTCAATATATTGACGATGTGTTGTCTATGAACAACAAGAATTTGCTGACCCTCCCGAACTTAAAATAAAGGACACAACATACTCTTCTACACCAGTTGCTTTCCTCGATCTCTACTTAAACTATGACCAACATTGACAACTTACTACTAAGCTAAACGATAAACGTGACGATTTCTATTTTCCTATCGTGAACTTTTAAGTTCTTGATAGTAACATCCCTGCTTTTCCAACCTATGGTGTTAACATGTCGAAGTTGATTCGTTATTCTAGTGCTTGCTCTAAATTTGTTGATTTTCGTGATCAAACATACTAACAACACAGGGATTCGAGAGGTGCATGTTGATCAGAACTATGAGCAAGTATTATGGTCGCCATCTTTGCCTCATTGAGAAATAATCTGTATCTTTGTGTGATATGAACAAGGACGTTTTTGAGTATGCTCATTTGTGTGCTTAGTAAGTGATTGACAATGATGATTCGTTTCTCATTTGAGGACTTAATGTTTACTTTGATGTGACCAAGATTTACATGGCGGGTACGAAGCAGAAGACGCTTACTCTTCCGGAACACCTGGTCGTATTCTATTGTACTTTTGCAAGAGTCTCTATATAAATCGTTCCCTTTTGTTTATACATTTTTGTATTATGCCCCTAGTTTAATCGATTTTGAGGGTCGGATTATGAATTTGTTGACGCTTTGGTATTCTCTAAAAAAAAAATCCAACAAAGACCGAGAGGTCCAGAAGGCCTATATCACTCACCGGGCTATCACGGCAAATACTAACTTTTACCAGTTAAATATCGATAATTATACATTATCTAAAGGATTACGTAACACACACACATGCACACACACACACCCACATACACACACACACACACACACATGCTGCACCTTTTAAATGTATCAAAAGATACAGAATTTCGAAAAATTGAAGTAAAATGCACCATACAGCTGTTTCGTCCTCCTAGGGCTCGTTAGTGATGCTAGGGGCCAAAAGGTGGGAATCGAAAATTTCTAAACTAATGTAGAAGCAGAAGGGTCAGGTACGTAAAACCTCTTTCATTGATGAATTTAGAAAAAAATAAACTAGTTTTGTATAATTTCCAATCGTGTACTACCTAAGTGTATAATATGAACCATGACACTACTCAAATAAGATAACTGTGGCTATAAAACATCCACCAGCAGAGTCTACCACCATGTATCCTGAAATGTGACGCAACACACACACATGTACTGCACATTGTAAATTTAGTTATAGATACAGTATGCCGAAAAAAATGATGTAAACTGCACCATACAGCTGATGCAAAGTTTATTACTTTTCTCATCAACTCCTAATTTGTGTTTCAAAATGTTGAGTGCATATACTAATAATAGTCAAAAGTGATCTTGTCGGGTGTTTGCCCATTTATGGCATTTAGCAATATTTTCGAAGTTTTATGTTATTATTTGTCTAACTAAAGAATCAAAAGGTTTGCACTGAACCCAAACAGGAAGATTTTCCGTTTTTTGGGTAATACACGTTGTATATTCTTTATGCCCAAAACTGCCTTTAGATTCTAATTATCAGACAGTGTTACACTGCAGAATTTATACATTCCCAAGATACTTGTACTAAAAGGGGAGCAAATAGTGTCACATTCCAGTTGGGAATTGGTACTTATTATTACGTTTGTCGACAAAGATTTAGATAGCAAATGCAGTGTATATTTTGCTTATCCCTATTATATATTTTATTTGAAGAAATTTAAGGCAATGAAAACGCATCTAATGTCCTTTGGTGCTTTCTAAAACTAAATTAAAGTTTGTTCATTTCTTCATGCATAAACTCAATTGTTTTGGACAGCTCAAACAAAATGCCTCTTATGGTGATTCCACATAATAGGATATATTATCACTTTTTAGAGTTAAATCATCTAGTAATGAACGTAACCATCATTAAATATCTATATTTAAATTTTTAAATAAATTTAAATACACTTTTTCCTCATTTTTATTGTGTATCCACATAATTAACTTCTTCAAAAGTGATTATTTATCTGTGATGTCATTGTGTTTCCGTTCTAGAACTAAATAATTTAATCAGAAGTTAATTTCATATTTTATTATAAGAAGACATATTATTACTTTCATGGTTTCTAAAAATATTCCAAGTGCCAAAATATTCCAAATTGTTGAATTGGTAAATTTTTCTAGTTTATGAGCTAGTAACATTGGGAAAATGTACACTTTTTAGTTTTTAGACGTCTCTTTTAGCTTTTTACTGAAATGTAAAAAAAAAAAATGGGTAAAAATGGTGTTGTATGATTGTTTCTTCAGATTCGGTATGTTTTATCATATTTTAATTGGAATAAAAACAAGTTAAAAACTATAAGAAAGCGTCCTGTTCTTCTATTTTTCTTTTCTTTTCTTTTTTTAATTTATTTTAACGCTTTTAATCATTTTTTACAACCAGCATACGACCAGTGGTGTAAGACAGAGATTTTAAAAACCAAGATTTAAGATTCTTCCGAAATACGTGTGATGTCAAAGATGGAAGCAGCGATTGTAGTTCGAGTTACTTCCCCTTGCCCAATGCCCCGGCCATGCAGGTATCTACTGTCACCGGGCTTCAACACTATTGAGACGACAACAAGTCCCTGACATTTTTTACCGTTATATTTAGACTAAACTTACGTCGTGTTAAGGGGAATGACATTTACATTGTGGGGTTGCAGGGTAAGGTGTTGTTTTTTTTTTGGGGGGGGGGGGGGGGGGGGGGTAGATACATTTTCGATAATAAGGACATTCCAAATTATATGACCATTGGGGATATCAGATTACATGATTTTCCTAAACCCCTACTCTCAGATTAAACCTTTACACCGAAATTAAGGCCAAAATGGTATCAGGCCTCTGAGCTTGATGATATATAACAAGAACAAAAAGCATTTTTTTTTTTACTTTAAGTATATTTGGATACGTATAGTATTCGTATTTGTCTGTGTTAAAAATAGGTTACGATATACATCGCTAATCTCTCTAAAATATCAAATCAAATCACTGTCGCCATCCTCACGAGATCTATCGAGTATTATCGACCCATCGCCGAGTTTCGATGGAAAGATCTAAACTAAATGGATAATAAGAGAACAGTTTTGGTTATATTGTACGAGGTTATATTTTAAAATAAAATCCATACATAGCATAAATCATATCAGTTAAAATATGTATATTTTTGATGTATTGTACTAATATTGCAAACTTTCCATTTATACCAAAAAAAGGAATGTTCTTCATTTGCATATACAAACGTTATGAACTGTTATTGAAATCACTATAAAGTCGGCAGATACACCAACATACTCTGTGCCCGATATATAACACAAAGGGGGCAACATTTCTTAAAATGACCACAGTTGTTCATATAGGATGTTAAACTTAATCCAACCAAAGCCGGTCTTACATCAAGCACAAAATTCAGAAATTCAAAATTCGAACTCCGCACCAAGCCTTCACTTTACCAGCGCTATTACCCAGAACCAGAAGCCAACTGTAGCCCTCCACCTCTGGTTTGCGAGTTCGAATCCCACGTGGGGCAGTTACCAGGTACTGACCGTAGGTCGGTGGTTTTATCCGGGAACTCCGGCTTTTCTCCACTACCAAAACAGGGCACGTCCTTGAATGAGCATACCTGTCAATAAAACGTAAAACAAACCAAATCATAAACCAAACCAATAGTAAAAAAAGATGTAAACTTTCTATCCCATAGATAACATCATTCGTGTGGCTTAATATTTCTACAGAAAATAAATTAGAGAATACCGAAGTGTCAACAAAATCCTAATTCGATTAAACCAGGGACAAAATATGAACAAAGGAAAGATTTACATGGAGACCCCTGTAAAAAGCAAGAGAATAAGACCAGGTGCTCCGGAAGAGTATAAGACTCTTTCATATGCGTGTATGTAGGATAGGGATATTCCACCCGAGGGGTCACAAAATGTGGTGTAACCCGAGGCTTGCCGAGGGTTTTACCACATTTTATGATCCCGAGGGTGGAATATCCCTATCCTACATGCACACATAATGAAAGAGTCTTTTTCTCTCATATCATCTACCCGAATAAGCTAAAAAAAACATGAAAATATGTTTAAACAGGCTACCATTTTGAAATTTCAACATTTTCCTTGAGCTTTTTGACGAAAACGAATTAGACAGCGAGTTTAAGCATACCCTATATTTGCAAACAATGTTTGCGCAGAAAAAACAATTTCCTAGCTCTTCCTGGTGTTTATGGTTAAAAGTTTGTGAAAGGTTTTAATTTCATCACGCCGTCGTTTTCTCTTTCCGGCATCAGAGTTTACCGTATTCGTGACGTCACGTCATTGTTGAGCCATTGTGACGTCACGTCGCGTGAAATGCTATGTAAGATAGATTTTTCTTACATAGCTTTCTTACATGGGCAACTTATATCCAACATGGCGAGATATGAGAGAATATAAGATCGTATTCCGTTTTTTATGTCCGTTAAACTTGGGGGGGGAGGGGGGGTCAGAACAGTTCTATAAAAGACATAGAAAAGAGTAACCTTCCGCTTCTTTAGTTCTTAATTATACTCATAAAAATTAGCCTGATGCTTATCAGCTAATTCGGAATTATGCAGTGCATTCCTTTTTATATGGGCGGATTAGTCGAGTGGGTAACACTCCGGCCTTCCATGCAGGCGGCCGGGGTTCGATCCCCGTAATCGTCATACGCATGGAACATTCAGAGAAAGTGTTTTTCTCCTGCCCACACAACTCCAACAACCCAGGTGGAGTTTAAGATGGTCTGGGGTGGATGTTGAAGTATCTGTGATGTAGCATTCAAGTGTGGTGGCACTATAAAAGATGCCGTTGGAAACACGGTCCCACTACAAACAGAACACAATTCATCTCCAACACACACGCATACATACACACACATATGGAGATATTAGCCAGGTGGTATAGGACAAGTAGTTAGCGCCCGATAAGGCAGCTCCTGCGAACTCCTCAGAATTGTATATGATAGAACTGTATGTGTTAATTGTATTGATTGTATAAGAATTGTATATCTATGTACTGTAAAGCGCTTTAGAGTGGCTTATGTTAGCTAGATAGGGCGGTATATCAAATATTGTATATATATATCATGTTGCATTTATCAGACAAAGACATGATATTACCAGGCATGTGACATTAAGAGAAATATGTTTTTTCCACTAAATCTAGTTCATTTCTAATCTCCATAACTAAAAGTAAGCTATTCAATGAACGATATGTTTCAATCAAAAGGTAACATTTTTTCATTAAAAAGTATCTCTTTTTTTGTATTTTTTTGCAATATTCTGTACAAGCTGTATCTAAAATCAATGGAAATGACATCATTTTCTTGATATTTTATGAGTTTGGTTTAAAAAAACATGATATTAAGAGGAATTTACATCAAAATACATGATATTAACCAAATAAAATTACAGGGATTATAATTTAATTATAGAGGGGATGACGATTGGGGAAAACATGATATTAAGAGAAATGTGATAATAACAGAAGTGATAATAAGTGGAATTCACTGTAGTATCATTGGATGCTAAACAATTGTTTGATGCAAGTCAATAGTTTTAAAGAATTGACAGTTAATTGACGGAAAGTGACATTTTAATTTCAGAAATAAATAATCCCAAAATTAAAAGAAAACAGGCAGAATACCTTAGTTTATGTCCAAGAATAGCTGTAACAAATTCATAGATCCCTTGCTTTCGTCTACGGACGTTATATGATGAAATTAATTTTAAACATTAAGCGGGATAGTCATGTGTTCATTCACCAGGGATCCGATAAAAAATGTCCCCTCAATGGTCATAATTATATTCAAGTAAATGACCATCAACGGAATATTTTTTATCGAAAACTGATCTAAACCTTCCAAAAATGTGTGTAATGACCATAATCGGTGAGTCTGGATCAAATAAATACTTTGTGAAGTTATTTTGATACATACCATAATAATGGTATATGTTATATGTACATGTACCTCATGCTACACATTTATATGTGTCTGGGTGATGGAAAATAAAATCTGAAATCTGAAATCTGGAAAGACAAATTTAGCAATGCAGTTTCAGTCGCATTTCTCGCACTTTCTCCCTCATTGGAAATATGGAAAGAGCCAGAGAGGGAGATCTCCCTCATTGACACCTATATGATTTGCTATATCTCTTGATAAACACCGCCGATTTTGATCCACTAAATTCCAACTCAATTGTGTTACGTCCGCCTCACTACATGTACTGAAAAGTTCGGATATCCAGCAGACGAACTGAAAAGACAGGAAAGTAAGAGAAAGGGATAAAGAAGTAGTGAAGGAATAAAAAGGATGTAAGGGGAGATAGTCGTCATCCTTTGATTAATCGACTGAAGATCGACGTTATACTAGACCGTTTTGCATTGGAGACAATTAATCCGCGCTTTGAATATGAGACAGCAGAACATGGGTCAATATCGTACAAGGTGGTCTCGGTAGCCATGGATACTCACTATTTTATCTTTACTTATAATATTACAACAGATATATAGACAATTACTGTCACATGAAATCTAAATATTTTTGATACGTCAAAACGTCAAAGATGACGTCAAAGATTAAAGCTATCTATGATAGTATATTGTCTATCAGATGAAGAAGATTTGGTCATTTTGTTTATCTCTTGTTTGTGACACGCGCTTCACGTATCGAGTATTTGTGGTGGTCACTAATGGATTTCGACTGACCGCTAATTTAACCGTTAGATTAACAGGATTGTGTTTGTAGGTGGCAGGTCGAGTATGTACTACAAAAGCCCACCTGCTTTATTACAGGTAAGCAGCGTCTGTTATAGGTATGAAGGGTGTCATCCGTACACAGGTGACAAAAGAGTTATTACCTATATTACCTGTATCAATTTACCTGGTCGCGAGCGGCACATGTCGATCAATTATAAAACTGGCACGCGCCAGCTAATATCAAATATCAAATTTAGTATTATCATATATTTGATTTACTGCGCCAGTTCATGACGATTACATTAATATGGTTACGTGTGGTTTTATTTGTATGGCACGAATGACCCCCAATTTATCATAACGATTTCGACATCTGCCCCCCCCCTTTACCTCATTAAAGATGGGCAACGCGCATGGTGCTAGTCAAGGAAATACCATACCTGGAGAAAAAAAAAGAAAATGCATGTTATTGATTTTTACGCAAGCAACATAACAGGCAGATGTTATCAGGGCCATGGTGTTCTAGAAGGAATTAATTCCCAATGAAAAATTACGTTCAAATATGTTGTACTTTTAACATTCCAAATCAATAAAACTTGGTAACTCTCAGTAGCTCGTTTATTGATTAGGAATATGAACAGAGGAAGAAAAATGTAGGACATAAAAATAAATAGCCTTTTTAAAAAGAGTTAATTGGGAATTAGTTTATTTCGTTTTAATTTGATACTATTCAACGGCAAATTAACTTTCAACAGAACCCTAATTATGTATAATTGTAAAGTCGTTAGATCGTGAAAATATAAAGTAGCAAACCTCTTTATTAATCCCATAATCCATAAATGTTTTAAACGTTTTTTTTCTCTCATTTTTTTAAGCAAAACTCAAATTTGAAGGATTTTTTTTACACAAACGTTCGATTGACAGGGAGATTGACATAAAGCGCACAAAAGATGTCGAAGAAAGCGCGGGCTTGAACCAGACGCTGTCTTTAACTTGTCATATTATGACAATTAAATGGCAGTAAAGCGGGCGGTGAATATTTAGTTTCATAACATTAATACCTCATCAATCAGAGCTATCTGTATGGGCGACAGTATAACAATAAGAAGAGGCTTTCAGCATCCGTACCCATGGATGGGGTTACGCTTCAGTGACATCACCATGGCAACAATACCCGGTCTGTTTTCTTTCTCCGACACTCACCATTTCCAAGAGGATGGTGTGTATGGCAACTAAAGTCATAAAATCGTTTTAAAGTGCGCGGGTGAATGCTATAAAACCTGCCATTCTTCTATGTTCTAAAGACCAATTCATCATTTTATGGAATGCCAACCTGCTGTGATTATGACACAAAAATGTTTGTCCCTGAATCTGCCATGCGTATATATCTTAATCTTATTTCAGTATTTTGATAATTTCAGTTTTCATCGTAAAAAAAAACAATCCCGACTTCAGCATTGGTTTAACAACGAGATATGTAACTGGTACCACAAACAACAACACGAGGTATGTAACTGGTACACAAACAACAGCACGGGGTATGTTACTGGTACACAAACAACAACACGAGGTATGTTAGGCCTACTGGTACCACAAACAACAACACGAGGTATGTTATTGGTACACAAACAACAACACGATGTATGTTACTGTTACACAAACAACAACACGAGGTATGTTACTGGTACACAATCAACAACACGAGGTATGTTACTGGTACAAAAACAACAACACGAGGTATGTTACTGGTACACAAACAACAACACGAGGTATGTTACTGGTACACAAACAACAACACGAGGTGTGTTACTGGTACACAATCAACAACACTAGGTATGTTACTGGTACACAATCAACAACACGAGGTATGTTACTGATACACAATCAACAACACGAGGTATGTTACTGGTACACAATCAACAACACGAGGTATGTAACTGGTACACAATCAACAACACGAGGTGTGTTACTGGTACACAATCAACAACACGAGGTGTGTTACTGGTACACAATCAACAACACGAGGTATGTTACTGGTACACAAACAACAACACGAGGTATGTTACTGGTACACGATCAACAACACGAGGTGTGTTACTGGTACACAAACAACAACACGAGGTATGTTACTGGTACACAAACAACAACACGAGGTATGTTACTGGTACACAAACAACAACACGAGGTATGTTACTGGTACACAAACAACAACACGAGGTATGTTACTGGTACACAAACAACAACACGAGGTATGTAACTGGTACACAAACAACAACAACACGGGGTATGTTTCTGGTACACAAACAACAACACGGGGTATGTTACTGGTACACAAACAACAACACGAGGTATGTTACTGGTACCACAAACAACAACAACACGGGGTATGTTTCTGGTACACAAACAACAACACGAGGTATGTAACTGGTACACAAACAACAACACGGGGTATGTTACTGGTACACAAACAACAACACGAGGTATGTTACTGGTACACAATCAACAACACCAGGTATGTTACTGGTACCACAAACAACAACACGCGGTATGTTACTGGTACACAAACAACAACACGAGGTATGTTACTGGTACACAAACAACAACACGAGGTATATAACTGGTACACAAACACCAACACGGAGTATGTTACTGGTACACAAACAACAACACGAGGTATGTTACTGGTACACAAACAACAACACGAGGTATGTTACTGGTACACAAACAACAACACGAGGTATGTAACTGGTACACAAACAACAACACGAGGTATGTTACTGGTACACAAACAACAACACGAGGTATGTTACTGGTACACAAACAACAACACGAGGTATGTTATTGGTACAAAAACAGCAACACGAGGTATGTTACTGGTACCACAAACAACAACACGGGGTATGTTACTGGTACACAAACAACAACACGATGTATGTTACTGGTACACAAACAACAACACGAGGTATGTTACTGGTACACAAACAACAACATGAGGTATGTTACTGGTACACAAACTACAACACGAGGTATGTTACTGGTACACAAACAACAACACGAGGTATGTAACTGGTACACAAACAACAACACGATGTATGTTACTGGTACACAAACAACAACACGGGGTATGTTACTGGTACCACAAACTACAACACGAGGTATGTTACTGGTACACAATCAACATAACGAGGTATGTTACTGGTACACAATCAACAACACGAGGTATGTTACTGGTACTACAAACTACAACACGAGGTATGTTACTGGTACTACAAACTACAACACGAGGTATGTTACTGGTACACAATCAACAACACCAGGTATGTTACTGGTACCACAAACAACAACACGCGGTGTGCTACTGGTACACAAACAACAACACGAGGTATGTGACTGGTACACCAACAACAACACGAGGTATGTAACTGGTACACAAACAACAACACGGGGTATGTAACTGGTACACAAACAACAACACGAGGTACGTTACTGCTACACAAACAACAACACGAAGTATGTTACTGGTACCACAAACAACAACACGAGGTATGTTACTGGTATACAAACTACAACACGAGGTATGTTACTGGTACACAAACAACAACACGAGGTATATTACCGGTACACAAACAACAACACGAGGTATGTTACTGGTACACAAACAACAACACGAGGTATGTTACTGGTACACAAACAACAACACGAGGTATGTTACTGGTACCACAAACAACAACACGAGGTATGTTACTGATACACAAACAACAACACGGGGTATGTAACTGGTACACAAACAACAACACAAGGTATGTAACTGGTACACCAACAACAAGACGAGGTACGTTACTGATACACAAACAACAACACGAGATATGTAACTGGTACACAAACAACAACACGAGGTACGTTACTGCTACACAAACAACAACACGAAGTATGTTACTGGTACCACAAACAACAACACGAGGTATGTTACTGGTACACAAACAACAACACGAGGTATGTAACTGGTACACAAACAACAACAACACGGGGTATGTTTCTGGTACACAAACAACAACACGGGGTATGTTACTGGTACACAAACAACAACACGAGGTATGTTACTGGTACCACAAACAACAACACGGGGTATGTTACTGCTACACAAACAACAACACGAGGTATGTAACTGGTACACAAACAACAACACGGGGTATGTTACTGGTACACAAACAACAACACGAGGTATGTTACTGGTACACAATCAACAACACCAGGTATGTTACTGGTACCACAAACAACAACACGAGGTATGTTGCTGGTACACAAACAACAACACGAGGTATGTAACTGGTAAACAAACACCAACACGGAGTATGTTACTGGTACACAAACAACAACACGAGGTATGTTACTGGTACACAAACAACAACACGAGGTATGTAACTGGTACACAAACAACAACACGAGGTATGTAACTGGTACACAAACAACAACACGAGGTATGTTACTGGTACCACAAACAACAACACGCGGTGTGCTACTGGTACACAAACAACAACACGAGGTATGTGACTGGTACACCAACAACAACACGAGGTATGTAACTGGTACACAAACAACAACACGGGGTATGTAACTGGTACACAAACAACAACACGAGGTACGTTACTGCTACACAAACAACAACACGAAGTATGTTACTGGTACCACAAACAACAACACGAGGTATGTTACTGGTATACAAACTACAACACGAGGTATGTTACTGGTACACAAACAACAACACGAGGTATATTACTGGTACACAAACAACAACACGAGGTATGTTACTGGTACACAAACAACAACGCGAGGTACGTTACTGGTACCACAAACAACAACACGAGGTATGTAACTGGTACACAAACAACAACACGAGGTATGTAACTGGTACACCAACAACAACACGAGGTACGTTACTGATACACAAACAACAACACGAGATATGTAACTGGTACACAAACAACAACACGAGGTACGTTACTGCTACACAAACAACAACACGAAGTATGTTACTGGTACCACAAACAACAACACGAGGTATGTTACTGGTATACAAACTACAACACGAGGTATCTTACTGGTACACAAACAACAACACGAGGTATATAACTGGTACACAAACAACAACACGAGGTATGTTACTGGTACACAAACAACAACGCGAGGTACGTTACTGGTACCACCAACAACAACACGAGGTATGTTACTGGTACACAAACAACAACACGAGGTATGTTACTGGTACCACAAACAACAACACGAGGTATGTTACTGGTAAACAAACAACAACACGAGTTATGTTACTGGTACCACAAACAACAACACGAGGTATGTTACTGGTACACAAACAACAACACGAGGTATGTTACTGGTACACAAACAACAACACGAGGTGTGTTACTGGTACACAAACAACATCACGAGGTATGTAACTGGTACACAAACACCAACACGGAGTATGTTACTGGTACACAAACAACAACACGAGGTATGTTACTGGTACACAAACAACAACACGAGGTATGTAACTGGTACACAAACAACAACACGAGGTATGTAACTGGTACACAAACAACAACACGAGGTATGTTACTGGTACACAAACACAACACGAGGTATGTTACTGGTACACAAACAACAACACGAGGTATGTTATTGGTACAAAAACAGCAACACGAGGTATGTTACTGGTACCACAAACAACAACACGGGGTATGTTACTGGTACACAAACAACAACACGATGTATGTTACTGGTACACAAACAACAACACGAGGTATGTTACTGGTACACAATCAACATAACGAGGTATGTTACTGGTACACAATCAACAACACGAGGTATGTTACTGGTACTACAAACTACAACACGAGGTATGTTACTGGTACACAATCAACAACACCAGGTATGTTACTGGTACCACAAACAACAACACGCGGTGTGCTACTGGTACACAAACAACAACACGAGGTATGTGACTGGTACACCAACAACAACACGAGGTATGTAACTGGTACACAAACAACAACACGGGGTATGTTACTGGTACACAAACAACAACACGAGGTACGTTACTGCTACACAAACAACAACACGAAGTATGTTACTGGTACCACAAACAACAACACGAGGTATGTTACTGGTATACAAACTACAACACGAGGTATGTTACTGGTACACAAACAACAACACGAGGTATATTACTGGTACACAAACAACAACACGAGGTATGTTACTGGTACACAAACAACAACGCGAGGTACGTTACTGGTACCACAAACAACAACACGAGGTATGTTACTGGAACACAAACAACAACACGAGGTATGTAACTGGTACACAAACAACAACACGAGGTATGTAACTGGTACACCAAAGACAACACGAGGTACGTTACTGATACACAAACAACAACACGAGATATGTAACTGGTACACAAACAACAACACGAGGTACGTTACTGCTACACAAACAACAACACGAAGTATGTTACTGGTACCACAAACAACAACACGAGGTATCATCCTAGGCACAGAAACATGGCTAAACCCAAATATCGGTGATGCAGAAATATTTCCTCCTGACTTTACCATCTATAGAAATGATAGAAAAAAGGATGACACTAGCAAAGATGGGGGTGGAGTTCTAATAGCCATAAATAACCAATACATCAGCTCTGAAGTTGAGGTCCTCGCACCACCTCAGGATTGCGAAATAATCTGGGCCAAGATAGACATCGTAGGCAGTACGTCACTATATCTCTGCTCCTACTACAAACCTAAGACCACAGACGATAGAAGTTCCCGAGGTTTTGATATATCCATTAGGCGTGCCACCCAAATTCAAAATGCCTCCTTCCTCATTGGGGGAGACTTTAACCTCCCAGGCATTGACTGGAAAAATATGCAACTCAAACCAAATTGTGCTAATCAAGCTATCCATACAGATTTCCTCAGCCTTTTAGACGACACTGGACTTACCCAGCTGGTAACTGATCCCACCCGAAATGAAAACACTCTTGATCTCCTCATCACCAATTCATCCACCCTCTTCCAACGTTTAGAAATCATGCCCGGTATCTCAGATCACGATATTGTTTTCGCTGAAATGCAGTGTACCCCTAGAAAAATAGCCCAGAAACCCCGCCAAATTCCACTCTATAGAAAAGCAAACTGGGACCAAATTAAAGTTAAATTGAACTCTACATTTGTATCTCTCCCAGACGGGGACCAGAATGATGTTAACTATCTCTGGAATCACTTCAAAAACACTGTCTCTGAATGCATAAGGGAATTTATTCCACATCGAAACGCCAAAAGCAAAGATGGAAACCCATGGATAACACCCAAAATTAAGCGCCTGATCAGCACCAAATTTAGACTTTACAAAAAAATGAAAAAATCAGGACGTACAGAAGATAGAGACAAATACAAATTACTAAAGAGCAACACACAAAAACTCATTAGGCAGTCATATTGGAAATATATTGAAGATGTTGTCTCCCCCCCTATTTCTTCTTCTGGCGAAAACGACTACTCACCAATGAAACGCTTCTGGACATACATTAAACACAAAAAAACAAACTATTCAGGTGTCCCCTCTTTAAAAAGTGATGGGAAACTAATAACTGATCCCTCAACAAAGGCAGACATCTTAAATAAACAATTTCAGTCTGTGTTTACACCATCAGAACACTTCTCAGATGCACAGCTCACACAAAAATATAACCTGGGCCTACCAACATATCCACCCATTGAAGACATCACCATCACTGTAGAGGGTGTAAAGAAACTCCTCCTAAATCTTAAACCCGCAAAGGCCCCAGGCCCAGACGGTATCAAACCAAAATTTTTGAAAGAACTTGCAACAGAAATAGCTCCAATACTGGCACACATTTTCCAACAGTCTCTAAATACTGGCGTAGTCCCTCTTGACTGGCGTACAGCACATGTTTCTCCTATATATAAAAAAGGTTCAAAGTATGATGCAGAAAATTATAGACCTATTTCTCTAACATGTATTTGCAGCAAACTCCTTGAGCACATTATTGTCAGTAGCATAATGTCTCACGCAGACCAACATAACATCTTATACCCTTTCCAACATGGTTTTCGGCAATTTCGATCTTGTGAAACCCAACTCCTAGAGTTTGTGGAAGACATTACAAAAAATATTGACAAAAATAAATGTACCGACGCCCTCATCCTTGATTTCTCGAAAGCATTCGACAAAGTCAGCCACAAGCTCCTATCTCACAAATTGAAACAGTATGGTATTGTGGGTAATACACACCGCTGGATTGGAAATTTTCTAGAAAACAGACGCCAGTCAGTAGTCCTCGAAGGCGAACATTCTTCACTTGTACCAGTAGAGTCAGGGGTACCCCAGGGGTCGGTCCTTGGACCAAGTCTGTTTCTATTTTATATAA
This sequence comes from Mimachlamys varia, assembly GCA_947623455.1. NCBI lineage: Eukaryota > Metazoa > Mollusca > Bivalvia > Pectinida > Pectinidae > Mimachlamys > Mimachlamys varia. The sequence goes on from OX392528.1 coordinate 46,792,173, forward strand.
ACGACATGCCCCAAGGTTTATCCTCCTCTATCAGACTTTTCGCTGACGACACTATTGTTTATATCACTGTCTCCTCAGACAGGGATGCACAAACATTGCAGTCTGACCTAGACAAACTGGCAGCCTGGGAATCTAAGTGGAAAATGGCATTCCATCCTAAAAAATGTAATGTCCTCTCCGTTACCCAACGTAGAAACCCAGTGCAACATGAGTACTATCTCCATGGCCATTGTCTAGAACATGTGGATAAAGCTAAGTACTTGGGAGTTACCATCCAACAAAATCTTAATTGGGGCCCCCACATACAAAACATCTGCAATAAAGCCAACAAAACACTAGGTTTTCTAAAACGAAACTTAAACATCAATTCCATTTCTGTGAAACAGCAAGCATATAAATCATTAGTTCGGCCTTCAGTAGAATATGCTTGTACAATTTGGGACCCACATCTAAAAAAGGATATTGACAAACTAGAAATGGTCCAACGACGAGCCGCCCGCTTTGTGACACACAGGTATCACAACACATCCAGTGTTGGCGATATGCTCCAAAGACTAGGCTGGCGTAGTCTTTCAGACAGGCGTAGGGATGCCAGACTCACTATGCTGTATAAAATCACACACAGCCTTGTTGCCATCAACAAAGACAATCATCTCACCACTCAAAACCGTCAAACTCGACTATCACACTCCTTTTCCTATCAAGTCCCGCACTGCCGCACCACCTGTCGTAAAGAATCTTTCTTTCCAAACACCATATCCGAATGGAACAAACTCCCTCCTGATCTCATCTCTGCAAACACTATTACTGCCTTCAAATCCCAGCTCTCTTCCTACAAGTATTAATTTCGTCCTCAATGTACATAGTTTTAACCTGATAATTTAGTGCTACTTCTTATTTTCCCTTTAAGCATAGCGCAGATCATTGACAGCATCTTCATAATGTTGAAGGAGGTCAACAATCGGTAGAAGTAGAAGTAGGTATGTTACTGGTACACAAACAACAACACGAGGTATGTAACTGGTACACAAACAACAACAACACGGGGTATGTTTCTGGTACACAAACAACAACACGGGGTATGTTACTGGTACACAAACAACAACACGAGGTATGTTACTGGTACAACAAACAACAACACGGGGTATGTTACTGCTACACAAACAACAACACGAGGTATGTAACTGGTACACAAACAACAACACGGGGTATGTTACTGGTACACAAACAACAACACGAGGTATGTTACTGGTACACAATCAACAACACCAGGTATGTTACTGGTACCACAAACAACAACACGAGGTATGTTACTGGTACACAATCAACAACACCAGGTATGTTACTGGTACCACAAACAACAACACGCGGTATGTTACTGGTACACAAACAACAACACGAGGTATGTTACTGGTACACAAACAACAACACGAGGTATGTAACTGGTACACAAACACCAACACGGAGTATGTTACTGGTACACAAACAACAACACGAGGTATGTTACTGGTACACAAACAACAACACGAGGTATGTAACTGGTACACAAACAACAACACGAGGTATGTAACTGGTACACAAACAACAACACGAGGTATGTTACTGGTACACAAACAACAACACGAAGTATGTTACTGGTACACAAACAACAACACGAGGTATGTTATTGGTACAAAAACAGCAACACGAGGTATGTTACTGGTACCACAAACAACAACACGGGGTATGTTACTGGTACACAAACAACAACACGATGTATGTTACTGGTACACAAACAACAACACGAGGTATGTTACTGGTACACAAACAACAACATGAGGTATGTTACTGGTACACAAACTACAACACGAGGTATGTTACTGGTACACAAACAACAACACGAGGTATGTAACTGGTACACAAACAACAACACGATGTATGTTACTGGTACACAAACAACAACACGGGGTATGTTACTGGTACCACAAACTACAACACGAGGTATGTTACTGGTACACAATCAACAACACGAGGTATGTTACTGGTACACAATCAACAACACGAGGTATGTTACTGGTACTACAAACTACAACACGAGGTATGTTACTGGTACACAATCAACAACACCAGGTATGTTACTGGTACCACAAACAACAACACGCGGTGTGCTACTGGTACACAAACAACAACACGGGGTATGTGACTGGTACACCAACAACAACACGAGGTATGTAACTGGTACACAAACAACAACACGGGGTATGTAACTGGTACACAAACAACAACACGAGGTACGTTACTGCTACACAAACAACAACACGAAGTATGTTACTGGTACCACAAACAACAACACGAGGTATGTTACTGGTATACAAACTACAACACGAGGCATGTTACTGGTACACAAACAACAACACGAGGTATGTTACTGGTACACAAACAACAACACGAAGTATGTTACTGGTACACAAACAACAACACGAGGTATGTTATTGGTACAAAAACAGCAACACGAGGTATGTTACTGGTACCACAAACAACAACACGGGGTATGTTACTGGTACACAAACAACAACACGATGTATGTTACTGGTACACAAACAACAACACGAGGTATGTTACTGGTACACAAACAACAACATGAGGTATGTTACTGGTACACAAACTACAACACGAGGTATGTTACTGGTACACAAACAACAACACGAGGTATGTAACTGGTACACAAACAACAACACGATGTATGTTACTGGTACACAAACAACAACACGGGGTATGTTACTGGTACCACAAACTACAACACGAGGTATGTTACTGGTACACAATCAACAACACGAGGTATGTTACTGGTACACAATCAACAACACGAGGTATGTTACTGGTACTACAAACTACAACACGAGGTATGTTACTGGTACACAATCAACAACACCAGGTATGTTACTGGTACCACAAACAACAACACGCGGTGTGCTACTGGTACACAAACAACAACACGGGGTATGTGACTGGTACACCAACAACAACACGAGGTATGTAACTGGTACACAAACAACAACACGGGGTATGTAACTGGTACACAAACAACAACACGAGGTACGTTACTGCTACACAAACAACAACACGAAGTATGTTACTGGTACCACAAACAACAACACGAGGTATGTTACTGGTATACAAACTACAACACGAGGCATGTTACTGGTACACAAACAACAACACGAGGTATATTACTGGTACACAAACAACAACACGAGGTATGTTACTGGTACACAAACAACAACGCGAGGTACGTTACTGGTACCACAAACAACAACACGAGGTATGTTACTGGTACACAAACAACAACACGAGGTATGTAACTGGTACACAAACAACAACACGAGGTATGTAACTGGTACACCAACAACAACACGAGGTACGTTACTGATACACAAACAACAACACGAGATATGTAACTGGTACACAAACAACAACACGAGGTACGTTACTGCTACACAAACAACAACACGAAGTATGTTACTGGTACCACAAACAACAACACGAGGTATGTTACTGGTATACAAACTACAACACGAGGTATCTTACTGGTACACAAACAACAACACGAGGTATATAACTGGTACACAAACAACAACACGAGGTATGTTACTGGTACACAAACAACAACGCGAGGTACGTTACTGGTACCACCAACAACAACACGAGGTATGTTACTGGTACACAAACAACAACACGAGGTATGTTACTGGTACCACAAACAACAACACGAGGTATGTTACTGGTACACAAACAACAACACGAGTTATGTTACTGGTACCACAAACAACAACACGAGGTATGTTACTGGTACACAAACAACAACACGAGGTATGTTACTGGTACACAAACAACAACACGAGGTGTGTTACTGGTACACAAACAACAACACGAGGTATGTTACTGGTACACAAACAACAACACGAGGTATGTTACTGGTACACAAACAACAACACGAGGTGTGTTACTGGTACACAAACAACAACACGAGGTATGTTACCGGTACCACAAGCAACAACACGAGGTATGTTACTGGTACACAAACAACAACACGAGGTATGTTACTGGTACACAAACAACAACACGATGTATGTTACTGGTACCACAAACAACAACACGAGGTGTGTTACTGGTACACAAACAACAACACGAGGTATGTTACCGGTACCACAAGCAACAACACGAGGTATGTTACTGGTACACAAACAACAACACGAGGTATGTTACTGGTACACAAACAACAACACGAGTTATGTTACTGGTACCACAAACAACAACACGAGGTACGTTACTGGTACACAAACAACAACACGAGGTATGTTACTGGTATCACAAATAACAACACGAGGTATGTAACTGGTGCACAAACAACAACACGAGGTATGTTACTGGTGCACAAACAACAACACGAGGTATGTTACTGGTATCACAAATAACAACACGAGGTATGTAACTGGTGCACAAACAACAACACGAGGTATGTAACTGGTGCACAAACAACAACACGAGGTATGTTACTGGTACACAAACAACAGCACGAGGTATGTTACTGGTACACAGACAACAACACGAGGTATGTTACTGGTACACAAACAACAACACGATGTATGTTACTGGTACCACAAACAACAACACGAGGTATGTTACTGGTACCACAAACAACAACACGAGGTATGTTACTGGTACACAAACAACAACACGAGGTATGTTACTGGTACACAAACAACAACACGAGTTATGTTACTGGTACACAAACAACAACACGAGGTATAATACTGGTACACAAACTACAACACGAGGTATGTTACTGGTACACAAACAACAACACGAGGTATGTTACTGGTACACAAACAACAACACGAAGTATGTTACTGGTACACAAACAACAACACGAGGTACGTTACTGCTACACAAACAACAACACGAAGTATGTTACTGGTACCACAAACAACAACACGAGGTATGTTACTGGTATACAAACTACAACACGAGGCATGTTACTGGTACACAAACAACAACACGAGGTATATTACTGGTACACAAACAACAACACGAGGTATGTTACTGGTACACAAACAACAACGCGAGGTACGTTACTGGTACCACAAACAACAACACGAGGTATGTTACTGGTACACAAACAACAACACGAGGTATGTAACTGGTACACAAACAACAACACGAGGTATGTAACTGGTACACCAACAACAACACGAGGTACGTTACTGATACACAAACAACAACACGAGATATGTAACTGGTACACAAACAACAACAAGAGGTACGTTACTGCTACACAAACAACAACACGAAGTATGTTACTGGTACCACAAACAACAACACGAGGTATGTTACTGGTATACAAACTACAACACGAGGTATCTTACTGGTACACAAACAACAACACGAGGTATATAACTGGTACACAAACAACAACACGAGGTATGTTACTGGTACACAAACAACAACGCGAGGTACGTTACTGGTACCACCAACAACAACACGAGGTATGTTACTGGTACACAAACAACAACACGAGGTATGTTACTGGTACCACAAACAACAACACGAGGTATGTTACTGGTACACAAACAACAACACGAGTTATGTTACTGGTACCACAAACAACAACACGAGGTATGTTACTGGTACACAAACAACAACACGAGGTATGTTACTGGTACACAAACAACAACACGAGGTGTGTTACTGGTACACAAACAACAACACGAGGTATGTTACTGGTACACAAACAACAACACGAGGTATGTTACTGGTACACAAACAACAACACGAGGTGTGTTACTGGTACACAAACAACAACACGAGGTATGTTACCGGTACCACAAGCAACAACACGAGGTATGTTACTGGTACACAAACAACAACACGAGGTATGTTACTGGTACACAAACAACAACACGATGTATGTTACTGGTACCACAAACAACAACACGAGGTGTGTTACTGGTACACAAACAACAACACGAGGTATGTTACCGGTACCACAAGCAACAACACGAGGTATGTTACTGGTACACAAACAACAACACGAGGTATATTACTGGTACACAAACAACAACACGAGTTATGTTACTGGTACCACAAACAACAACACGAGGTACGTTACTGGTACACAAACAACAACACGATGTATGTTACTGGTACCACAAACAACAACACGAGGTATGTTACTGGTACCACAAACAACAACACGAGGTATGTTACTGGTACACAAACAACAGCACGAGGTATGTTACTGGTACACAAACAACAACACGAGTTATGTTACTGGTACACAAACAACAACACGAGGTATAATACTGGTACACAAACTACAACACGAGGTATGTTACTGGTACACAAACAACAACACGAGGTATGTTACTGGTACACAAACAACAACACGAAGTATGTTACTGGTACACAAACAACAACACGAGGTATGTTACTGGTACACAATCAACAACACCAGGTATGTAATTGGTACCACAAACTACAATACGATGAATGTAACTCGTACACAAACAACAACACGGGGTTTATATTACCGGAAAACATATAATGTCAGTGTACATCCCGACATATATAGAATTCTATCATATTACATTTCAACACCTAACAAAAAAACTTGTATTCACTTTCATTCAGGCGATACAGAAGTAATAGTTTTGGACTTTTATGGTTGTGAATAGTGCTGATCGCAGTTTTATGGTCAATCTACCGTAATTATTAATTGTTTATTGAAAGTTAATTAGTGAAGGTAATTTTGCTCGCTACAATTTTAAATTCCTCACTTAGGAATTCTGTACATCCTTGCTTACTTTAAGCGAGAAAAGCACGGGTGACAACTTTTGTATACATTATTCATGTTCATGAGTGGTTATCTAAGACGAGTAATCAAACCATGTTTATTCCCCTTTGTTAGAACTCTCTGGGTTTTTTTTTTTTTTTGTGAAACGCTTTAAATCGCTATTGGCATCGATTCAGTCAGTTTACCTTTCTTCGTTGTGTTAGAAGTGTCAAGAATAATTGGTGATATGATTTGATTAAAAGTTTTAAAAACAAACCGTTGAAAGTGGACCATATCAAGGTTATCGGTCTTATTACAAGTTATCGATTATTAACTGGTAAATTCTAAAAATAGATACGAAAACAATGAATGTTTTCGTAACGTAAAAAGGTGAAGGTCACTTGAATGGCGCCAAAGAAAATTTCATCGATTTTTGTTCAATTAGCCTAATTCAGAGAGTACCCGAGAAACGCTAGATTAGACCAATTCAATAAGACCCAGTGTTAGTTAATGGAGCTCCATGAAACATCGTACTCAAACACTATTGACGATCTGGACAATTATATTTTCTAGTGAATGCAGTCATCCGGTATCACTTTCATATCAAAACGGAATTTACGCCGTCGGAAATTGCACATAAATAAAGGACCTAAAAGGTCACCTTGGCGTATTTATAGAACGTATGCCTATATGTAATCAGAGGAAGAAATGTACCCGAAGCATTACATCTGTAGAATTAGTTTGTATACCACAGTATCGGCCCTTATTAAAGATGTATTTTAGAATTGTGTTTACCTGTGATATGTCCCAAAATATAACTTTGATTACTGGTTAAATATTAATTAGAACCAGGTAAAGTGTTGTGAGCAATTCATAATCCCAATCTTCTCGACAAATGAACAAGGGGCAACAACTCTGTATATAGTTGGGCACGAAATATAATTTTAATATGCGACACTCTAGCCTCATAACAGGTATTCCAATGGCAATTATAATTGTTGAGATATGTAATACGGAGTTGATATAAGTTGTATAACTTGTAGACAATCCTGTTGCATCTGAGGGGAATAAAATATGTTTAAACTAAAGTTAAATATAGTACAGCAAGGGACGGACAAGATAGATAAATTTTAAAAGGATTTTCCTCAGCTGCAAAATTATTTTTTTCTTCTTTTTTTTTTCTATTGGTTGTATCATATAGATTACATAACCATTACTTGTGATAATAGCGAAATGTATTCATGTATGGAACTCGCGCATGGAACTCGTTGATGATTACGGCCAATACACAAACCAATAAGGTAAATATTAGGGAAATATAATTGTTGTTCCTTTTTATAGAAATACGGACCATATATGATATCAAATAAAACATCCGAGATGAATAGCAACTTATCGAATGTTTTAAAAATAACGTGAAGCATTCCTTTAAAACCCTACATTTCGAAGTAAGTCGGCTAACATTGAAAGAGAGAAACCTCACAAACCGTGGGTCCCCTTTCTAATAATGCCGGTTTCCCAGGCCACTGTCCAGTCGGTCAGCCTCTCCGGACACTGTCCAGGAGGTCAGCAACTCTGGTCACGGCCTCTAACCTTCACCTACTTAAGACCAATGTGCAATGGAGATTTGGCCGGAGCTGTAATAGGACAGCCGTTCTTATGTCTCGGTGCGTGCCCATTGTTGGTCAATAATTGGTGGACTAGGTCACTATGACCCTTGTCCAGCCTCCGGACACCTGTTCTCCTTGAGTGCCTTACTGGCTAATTGTCGCGCGGGCGTCGCGAGAGAAGTGGACATGCTTAATAATAAATAGAGATTCGTGATACGTCTGCACGGTCCAGCAAGCAGACAAGATGACCAGCAGTTAATTGTCCGAAGTACGCCCAGTCAATACAAATTAATAAACAACTCTGACCATTTCATTAAACGGTTGATAAATTAAACACTAATTGACTCATGTTGAAATAGACGTTATTAGAAAGCTATTCAAAAAGTCGTTTGTTTTTGAAATAGCAAATATCGTACCAGGAAGTACCACTTGATGAAAACATAATATCGTATATGAATATGAAAATACATATCAAGCAAACGAGAAAAAAAAACACATTTTCATAGTTTCAAGATTTCATAAAAAGAATGGTGTACAACAAAGCGTTGAACCCTGTTGAAGCCCAAATTAAATACATAAATATAAAAATATATTTAATAGGGTCGTATTCCATTGAATGACATTGAATGGAAATGAATATCATTGTATGTAAAGGATTCAAATACAAATATAGAATGTCTGCCGTAATTGTACAGTTATTGTTCTATTATACAATAAAATATCAAAAAATCTGTATCGGAATATTGTGATTATATTATGGTGCAATTCATCTCCAGCACACACGCACACACACATATGGAAACATTAGCCAGGTGGTTTAGGACAAGTAGTTAGCGCCCGATAAGGCAGCTCATGCGAACTCCTCAGAATTGTATATGATAGAACTGTATGTGTTAATTGTATTGATTGTATAAGAATTGAATATCTATGTACTGTAAAGCGCTTTAGAATGGCTTATGTTAGCGAAATAGGGCGTTATATCAAATATTGTATATTACCATTAAAAAAATAATGACATATATATTGAGATTGAGTCCATGAGTTAATCTCTTTTAAAATAAAACATCAACAAAATATTGCACAACTTCGTAAAACACGAACACAAGCGATAACACACATTACAGATATAGAAATGAACTTATTGGGGGGGGGGGGGGTCAAGGGTTGGTTCATAAAAAAAGCCTGCAAAGCAACAAAATACTAATAAATAAAAGACATAGATTATCCAAGAGCCTACAATTTCCTTCTTTCAAATCACATCTCTAGATCAACGTAAATGCAAACGAAACACGATGAAAAATAACAGCATAATTTATAACGACACACAAGTGAACCATAACTGAGACAAACTTGACCCAGTCTAGACTATCATTTCTGCAAGAATAAATGTTTTCAGCACGTCAAACCAGAGACGTATAAAGCTAGTCAAACCTAACACTTAAGCCGTTTTTAGCTTTAAGCTGAGAAACCAATAATTCATACAAGCATAGCAAAATGAGATTCAGTTACTAATAAATCCGGCATTGTATTAGTAGCGACATCGACAAAAATAAATCTGTATGCGTAGATTGAGAATACCCTGTCATCATTGTCTGGGTTTATAAAGCAGTACTTCAGACAGAATAAAATAACGGTGCTTTTTAAACTATTTTTTTTTGTCAGAATTTTGATATAGTACTTGACACTTGTCATATACAAGTAATTGTATTAGAAATAACGGTTCATTTTCTGACACAGACGAAATATAAACAAATCCATTGTATCGAGAACCGGCTGGGGTACACGGACAGCCGGGCGGCGGTACCTTTGTGGCCTAAAAGGGGGTCTGCAACGAGACCTGTGTGTTCCCGTGTGAACAAAACCCGTCTGACCGATGGTCTGTTGCTGGTCTTTGTTGTCCGTGCGCGAGGGGACACCCTTTTACTCTATCCTGTCCACACTGATGCTCGACATCTAATAGAGAATCGGGAACGCGACCCTACCACGTCAGCTGTGTCAGCTGTATGTTTGAAAGGCGAGTACCTCCACTGGGCGAGTTTTACACCCTGATCGCGTACAATGGTCGGGTTTTTTTTAACACTCTGATGGCATCTGGACCAATTCGGGTATGGGGATGCATAAATCACAACGGTCCTGTTATCTGTTTTGTTCATTTCATGTAGACAGGTCTCCGGGATGCGATACTCTGTAATCAAGCGACCGAATGCCATCACCCCTCGGGACAGTTCACCTACCCGACCTCGAAAGTCTCGTACAGCTAACGGGGAAAAAACAACAAGCTAATATTATATAGCAGTTCCCTAATGCCTCCCAATGCATACCCCTGTCACCCCATCACCCTGGTTAATGTGGTGGCCATTGCAACACCTGCAGTGGCCCTCCTTCCCAAAACTGCCCCTTTGCACCGCTCTCAATCACAGGAACCTGCGAATTTGTTACAACTAGCTTTGGACCTAAAATAGGGTGTTTAGAGTAATTTTACACATTAGGGGGGTTAAGATCAGTTTTCGATAAAAATGCCCCCCTCAATGGTCATAAAAGCTTTTATGACCATTGAGGGGGCATTTTTATCGAAAATACATTTGGGGGGGGGGGGGGGGGTTAAGATCAATTTTCGATAAAAATGCCCCCCTCAATGGTCATAAAAGCTTTTATGACCATTGAGGGGGCATTTTTATCGAAATACACATTTGGGGGGTAAAGATCAATTTTCGAAACGCTCTATTTTAGGTCCAAAACTACATGTAGCTGTAAAAAATTCTCAGGTCCCTGTGCTCTCAATAATTCTTCCCCAAACTCGTATGACACTTTTATCAACCTTACAATACTAAAACATTCACTTTAGTCCTGTTTCATTTCGATACCTATGATCCATACTACGAAATAAGATTATGCTGTCTTATAAGTCCTTGTCCATACATAGATTTGGGCTTTACTTCCGGTCAAATGTCGAATTATAGAGCCTGAAAGATGACGTAACACACACATATGCTGCACCTTTTAAACTTAGTAATAGATACAGTATGCCGAAAAATGGATTAATCTGCATCGTACAGCTGTTTCGTCCTCCTAGGACTCTTCGTTAATGCTAAGGGCCAAAAGGTAGGAATCCAAAATTTATAAACTAATGTAGAAGCAGAAGGGTCAGATGCGTTAAACCCCTTTAATTTATGAATTTAGAAGTAAAATTAAACTAGTTCTGTATAATTTCAAATCGTGAACTACGAAAATGTGTATATTATGTACCGTCCCACTACTCAAATGAGATTTTACTGTGGCTATGGAAATTCATTCCCGATACAATTTAAGTACATTCTGAACCTGGAACGCGACAAGTTTTCGGTGTTAGCCTTAAGATAGTTGTCCGATCAGTAGTTTACCAAGTTCGTTAGGAACACGGGACTCGCAATGTGCTGTTTGCTCTATTCTGCTTCTATCAGAGTTGCCTCCCTTCGTGACTTCTCTTTGGTGGTAACCATATCCAAATGCAGGGTTTGCGTCAACCGGCTACAGCCTATGTCGTAACGTAGGCATGGTAGACTATAGTAGGACGCTCAACATGGTCAAAACGTGTTGCCATGGGGATAGCAGATTGTATTTTGTTCCTCCAAAGTCCACTTATAAGCAGGAGAAAAAGAAGAGACATCACTATTCAGAACTCTGCATATTTTATAATGTTTATGTACGAGAATATATACTAAGTATTGTTCCTTGTGTAAACAGCTAATAGTTGGCTGGCCGTAGGAGTCCCAAATTAGTCAACCCATACAATCATATAGTGACATACAACATATCTATCTCCTATGAACTTGGCATTTGGCAGCATTTAAAGGCCCAATATACGTTTACGTAACTTCAGGACACTTTTCGTGATTCTGAAAAATTCTGACAAAATGTCCAGTTAATAACAATGCAAAACTAAGCCTAAAACGAAGAAAACCTAAGCGGTAACTAACAAGAAACTCTTGACAGAAAAATCCAAAGAACTGGAAATAATTCAGGTGTGGCCCACTTCAACTACAAACCGAAGGTAGAAGACGGTTCAAAATGGACGCGTGTTTACAAATACCGAGTTTCAACTACTGCTGTACCGGAAACCGCGTAAGAATTTATCTTGAATATTGCTGATATCAGCTAGTCTTAACTAAATCTATAAATATAATAAGTTATTAGGCTTGATTTTCGCTTCAAGTTTTGCCGACAGTTACGTATATTGGGCCTTTAACATAAGGACTATATCTGTTTTGGCTGGGTTAGAGTCCGTGGCCTTGTGCCCACAGAGCGGAACACTAAATATTAACAGCATTGGACCACGAAAGATTTTCTAATAAAAAAAAATGATATCACTCTCTCCACCAGAAAAGAAAGACAACATATGCTCAATCGCTAAGATTTTCAGTCCTCATCCACATCTAATTTTATCCACACAAATGCCAATAAAACTGAAAAGCGTGACATCGGTTTTCATTTGGTGTCTCGGTGCATAATGTTAATTTAAGATAATACTCAACCAAGATCTGCGATAATGTCATCTAGGTTTCTTGCTTGTTGAACATGAATGAAGAAGACAAGGATTGGAAAACATAATGTAATTTAACATACATTAATTATAAGCTTGAGAAGACAACGTGTTTTGTTTTCTTCTTTAAAAAGAATTAAATCAGTTGTAGATCGTTTTAAAAGATAAATGTGTCAATTTTTATTTAAAAATCGATAATTTCCCTCGGGCTCAGCGAATATTCTCAATCGCCATGTGTCGTTTTGAGTTTCTATAGCACTTCGAATGTATTTCGTTAATTGTAATTAAATAGACTTCTGATGGTGTTTATTAAAATTTCATGCGACCATCGCGGTTACTGCTACCTGTGAATTTATAAGTAATAGAAATGAATGAATAATATAAATTAAGAATAAAATGCATACTGTACCCGCGGAGTACACGGGCGTACATGTGTGTAAGACCCGTATCTTTGAGTTAAAAACCGAAAATGTAAATTTCTCAAAGTAAAAAGGAAAACATTTAAAATGTAAATTGAGAAAGACTGTTGTCCGCTTCACAATAATGGGATCAGTAGCATGCATTGTATCAATGAGTCAACATTAGTCCAACATTGGTCAATTCATATTGTACTTTTAAACGTACATTTGTATTTCACTTATTTTCAACTATATACTAGTTTGGTAGATTGTTGAAAAAAAAAATCATCCAGTTTTAAAATCAACGGACACTTAGTGATTTTGGCAATCATAAGAGTAGAGTGAAATAAATGAATACATTCACAAAAACATAATGCAATAAATGTCGATCAACTTTGTATTTTTACCCAGATTTCTTATTTATAAACTGATGTTACACAACCTCTGATTGGTCACAGAAGACGGAGGCCATCTTCAAAGCAAAAAAAATATACAGACAGGTCGAATTCGATAATATTTTACCAAAATCAATATTCTGCACTGTAGAAATATTGGCATATGTACGATTGGCCGGCAGGGAATATCTTGACACTTTATTTATTCTAAAGCAAGATATAAAAGGTTGAACTAATTACCGAAATCGATACAAGTTGAGAAAGTTGAGAAAATTTGTTTACAAGTTGAGAAAGCTTGTTAACACGTTGAGAAAGTTTGTTTACAAGTTGCGACAATTTGTTTACAAGTTGAGGAAGTTTGTTGAACACAAACTTTAATTTATATATCAAAGCTTCAATACTAATCAAAGGTATGAAAATTAAAGAAATTCTAGAAATGACATGAAACGAACGATATCAAATCAAAATGATTTTTTTTTATTTTTCTTTTTTTTTCCAGTCGCCAAATACTCAAAAAAGTCGGTGAATTATTCTTTGTTATTGAACCTAATTGTTGAATACGATTTGCATAGTGATGCTCCGATACAACTGTAGGCACTGCCCACTCCCCTATCTATTATTCGGCTGCCTGGACATTAGTGACAGGAGATATTCTTAAGAAGATGTAAAATTGCGAGAAAGACAAAGACAATTTGAGTACGGGGATTAATCCTTATTTATTTCCCCTGAAATACAGCACAGCTGTTGATGGCGAGTCCGGTCGCCGGGAGGGGGTAGGAGGAGGAGGAGGATTCTGGCGGGCCGGGGGGACATATGGACCATAATTAGGTCGTTAGATGGGCTTTGTGTCAGCGAGCCCTATGAACCCAACCCCACAGCCCCGACAGAAGGTGGTGCAATATTGTGTCCAAGTTAGCGTGTCACATCTCTCCAGCGACAGGTGGCAGCACTTACAAAATGGCGGTAGTCTCGACTGAGCATGCCCACTGGGAGGCCACGCCCACGTGTGTTTGTTTCTACAAAGCTCATCTTGGACATCTCTGTGACCTTGACACTAATTAAGGTCAAAACACATGATATTTTGATCACAAAAGCAATCAACATCTATAATTGATAATGTAAAAAATATATATGTATTTTGAATATCGAGCACTAACAAATCACTATATTACTCTCTAGCGGATCCAGAGGGGGGGGGGGGTCCAGCGGGTCAGGACCCCAACCCCCTTTTCGGAGGAGGAACATTTCCATAGCCTTAGAAATGGAAGTTTTTACCGTTGTATCATTTAAAAAGAGTCAGCTTGACCCCCTCCTTTCGAAAATTCTGCATTTGCGCCTGTTATTGGACCAGTGCGCATGTGAATATATATATATAGTATGATGACATTCTGGATAAACTATAATAAACGTTATCATTGCTGAATAATAGATAACATATATCTGTCCATCGTATCATCAACACTCTAAGTAACATTGTGATATATTAGAACTCAAAACTGTTCTCCTTGGACAACTCCAAATCTCAAAAGATATCGAAACATATTTTCTGCTCTCTTTACTTTAATGAATCAATGTGGTTTGGTCCCTGAATGGAGTTGTTATAGTGCTATTTCAATGCCACCCAAACGTTAATGCCAATTTTATCTGTTTTAGCGTTGTTTATCGCCAACAAAGCGTTGTAAAATTAATGAGATATTTATATCAATATGCATAAAATGGCATTTATACTTAAACTATTTGCATAATAGTTATATAAATGTGCACGAAACGGTTCTGTCGATATGCATGAAAGCATAGTGTTATAAGATTTATATCAAAGATTAATTTGCATACCCGCTCAGTTATAAAATAATAGACATAAAAAGATGTATTTACAAGCTTGAATTTTTATGTATATAAATACAACTTTATGCATGTTAATATACATATTTCAATAAAACAATAGCTCTATGTAATCCATGGACGCCCACTTTCATAAAATATTTATTAGTCCAATATAATTTAGATTTTTGTTCTTTTATTTACTTACTTTATCTGATCTCATGATCGTGCAATGTGGAAAAATATCACATGTCAAATTTCTTATTTCTGGTAACCATCTTTTTCTTCTGGTGAAACTCGAAATAAGGCGGAAAAACCTTGCGAATGGATTTGTACTTTCTGACAATGGTCAAAGAAAGGTCATTTGTTTCGTGGCCATCGAAAAAAACTTCTCTACTAACAAAGTAACTTTAACTTCAAAGGCCCAATATACGTAACTTTCGGCAATTCTTGATGCGAAAATCAAGCCTTATAAGTTTTTATATTTATAGATTTAGTTAAGATTAACTGATATCAGCAATATTCAAGATGGAATCCTACGCGGTTACCGGTACAGAAGCAGTTGAAACTCGGTATTTGTAAACACACATCCATTTTGAACCGTCTTCTCGCTTCGGTTTGTTGTTGAAGTGGGCTCCACCTGAATTATTTTCAATTCTTTGGATTTTTCTGTCAAGACTTTCATGTTAGTTACCGCTCGAGTTTACTTAGTTTTAAGCTTATTTTTGCATGGTTATCAACTGGGTTTTTTTCAGAATTTTTCAGAATCACGAAAAAACTCCTGAAGCTACGTATATTGGGCCTTTAACTTTAAGATGGTCTAGCTTTTGCATCCATCTTATTTTACAATTTAGCTCATAATAAAAGATTCTTTTAGTGCACAACGGCGGAACAACGGGAACTTAAAAAATAATATAATATTAGTTAAGATCAACCTAGTACTTCAGACTATTGAATCTTTATTTATTTTTCTCTGTCATGCGATTTAGAGATCAGCTCAGAATATTTGTATGAATATTGAGGACTTATGTTTTGTGCTCAATGCCTTTTTTGTTCGAGTGACTCTTTGATAGCAAGAATCATATATTGCAAACATTTAAAAAAAAAAAAATGATTTGAGAGAGAATTCAGGCCACAACCTATTCTAAATGTTACCACGTGACTATATGACATGTCACGTGCATCAAAAAAATATACAAGAAAGTTGGTTTGAGCAAAAAACGCATTCTTGAGCAAAAGAACAATGTCATGAATACGGGACCAAACCTAAGGTTAAATGGTCATGACGTCATAACAAGAGTTGCGTCATAATATAAACGTATCAGATATCTGTCTGATACGGGCTATATGTAAAAACAACTATCTCGAATTTGAAGGATAAACGCGAAACTTAAATGTGTACAAGTGTACTGTCAAAACACAAAAATACAAATAACAATGGGCGATAATTTTAAAGAGAAGGGATAGATTAAAATCGGAACAGAATCTACGTAATTATGTCAACTACGACCATACGTACGTGAAAAGATAAACGGGTAAACTGCTCGACCTTGTGCCACGATTTTCTTCGGGTACTCCAGTTTCCTCCCACAATAAGACCCCTCGCGCTAACATACGGGCCAACAAGAGTGATTAATTGTTTCATAATTGTTGTGAAAAAAATAAAGTTTATTTTTAATTATGTGAATGCTGACGGTGTAATATTTGACAAGCCACGAAGTCGTTCCATATATGATAAGGTCTTAAGGATGCTTGTATCAACTTTATGAGCACTCACTCCCATGCTATGTGTCATTCTGTGTCTATCAATGTTTGATGTGTTTAGCGATCAGGTCACTGACCTCGAGCTCTTTCCGACCCAGAAGTTTCCACTTCGTTAATATTTGATATTTCCAGAGGTTTACTTTCAACTCTTACCGGTCTGACAATAGTCACACCTCTTAGAGTTCTCCAGGTGTGGATATCTTTGTTGTCAATCTCTCTTGAATATGAGAACGTGGGAACCGACTCGTGTCACCATGGTAATATACAAATACTTGCTGATTCCTTCTCTTGGGTTAATTCGGTAAAGCGTAAGACTTTCATGTCAAAGGTCCCGGGTTCGATTCCTAGCGAAGACAATGAAAGAGTAATGAATAAGATAATGAAAACATATGCTGTCTTCTTCAAAATCTATTCATGGAGAACAGCGAAGAATGTAAATATGGGGGGGGGGGTGTCATCTGCTCGACCACGTGGGTTTTCTCCGGGTAATCTAGTTTTCTCCCACAATACACCCTTCCCGTGCGCTAACCTTCGGGCTATTATTTATTAAATTATACTTAAAGCATGATTTCTTTTTCAATAGTCAAGAGAGTCAATGAATACATGTAACGTAATAACATTAGCACTGTAGTGCTATTCTTGCGACAAACATGTGTATAAAAAGTATTTTAACAAAATATTACAGTAAATATATAATTATAACAACTATATACAATAGGCATACAGTACATCATACGTATATAAAATCACAATAATGAACACTTGTATATATCACAAAGATATTACAAGTTAAAGCACTATCAAAGTTTTTTAAATATCATCGGCCAGTTGATGCGTATGACGCGTCATAATATACAGGTGTTTTTTAACGAATAGGAAACAGAAGAGCACGGCAGTCCGTTGATTTAGATTTTCTTTGAAAATAGTTGAAAAAATGCATCCTTTCTACTGCCGAACAGGTGTAAGACGGGTCTTTGATCTTCAAAGCCGCTGATTATAATACTCTTATTACTTATTACCCTTAAACACAGTGTAAATTTGAAGTTATGATAGATCAATGGGAATTCTTTTCTGTTGGATATCGCGTCTCCGATTATAAAACGGAATACTGTGATTGTCGATCTGTACCTACTCATCCGGGTCTATCGAATACGTCATCTACAACGACATTTGGAAGGTGGCGAAGGTGTGTGTGATGTGAAAGACTGTTTATTAATTGTGGTGACTTCGTCTGCTGATCATAAAGGCTTACATACCTGTGGTTACCTGTGACTTACCTGTGAGCACCCGAGCGTGCTTATGATATGGAAAGTATAGGTATAGCAGTGTAAATGGGGCGGTCCTACGGCGCGTGCCTCGCCAGATGTAAGTTATTGGTCCAACAAACACGTAACTACAAAGGGGGTTATGTCTTTACTTTCGCACTTATCTGATTCTAAGATTGGGTCCTATCGTCTTGGATTAAAGGACCGCTAACAGGTGGATAGCCATACAGCACTCAGACCGGTAACCCACCGCCAGATGGCGTGTCTGGTAATGGCGGGACAGGACGCGCTGTTTACTCTGTCCGATTACTGGCTCTTAAAAGTATTGTCACTCGAGGCCTATCAATTGGAATCACTCAGAGCTCATTGTAAACCTTTTGTTATATCAGTTAAGATTTCTAAAGCGTGGATCATTGATTGACAAGCTGGAGGAGGGAGTAGAGTCGGGACACATGAGTCCAGTCAAACTCGGCCCAACAATAAACATTATTGTGTCAACAACATGCAGTGAACGAGTCCAATTCTTCGCAAAATTATGGCTTGGGATCTTGTACATGCCATTTACCTGTGACTATACAGACATTGCCCATCTGCCTTGCTGACCTCGCCCCAGTTCTCCCTCCTCCTTTCCTCCCCTACCTATTCGACTGGCAAGAGATGACCAGGTGCAAAAGTTTTACCCAACAATCGACAATCGTTGGCAGTAAAATACATCAACGTCACAAGGTCATTCAACAAGTCCTTCAATCCGGGCATTAAAAAAAAAACATACAGAGCTATTTTATGTATAAATCGATATTTTCGTAAATTATTGATAAGAAATCATTTTTCTGTCTGCGTGTACTCGGTGATGAAATATATAACCATCGCATGTTTCCCCGAAATAAATATAAAATTGTTCGGAATTATAAATATAACTTGTTATAGAACTGAGCTCTAAGCTTCGACGAAATCCGTCAGCAATTTATCTGTATTGTGTCTCGTGTGAGTGATTCCGCTAACAATGCAAAGGAGGAATCGATCGAGCGATACATGTGTTTTATACGTCATTAAAGTACGGAATCATATATAATTCAAATCTCGATGGGCTTTGATAATCAAAAGTGTACACAGATAATGTTGAAAGTAATTCAAGTTTATGGTAATATCAGACTCTGGACCATGAAACCTATGTATTAGCGTGAATGCGCTTTGTAATAAAACATACAGCTAATTTGAGATGTGTTTATTCCTTTGTTAAATAAATTCGCCATGGTGTTTAAATCTCACTGTTCCTCATTAATCTATATACTGTAATGTACATTGTACCTCAAATTGTATTTGTTTATTTTTTGTGCTATTTAAACACTAGTTTTTACATTATATGCTATTCTAAGTGAAAGGAGTAGAAACACCCGTTCTATCATTACATTCCCTTCTATCTATTCTCATTCGTTTTACGTCTATTAGGTCATTTCACGATGTCTAAAGTATCTATATACAGCAATGTTAAAATTGACCTTGGCCTGTCACCCTTACATTTAAAACGATATTCCAAGACACCTTCCATTGCCTATAACATATTCCAAAACACCTTCCATTGCTGGTCTATGACATATTCCAAGACACCTACCATTGCTAGCCTATAACCTATTCCCAGACACCTACTATTGCTAGCCTGTACATATTCACAGACACCTCCATTGCCTATAACATATTCCCAGACACCTTCCATTGCCTATAACATATTCCCAGACACCTTCCATTGCCTATAACATATTCCCAGACACCTCCATTGCCTATAACATATTCCCAGACACCTCCCATTGCCTATAACATATTCACAGACACCTTCCATTGCCTATAACATATTCACAGACACCTTCCATTGCCTATAACATATTCCCAGACACCTCCATTGCCTATAACATATTCCCAGACACCTCCATTGCCTATAACATATTCACAGACACCTTCCATTGCCTATAACATATTCACAGACACCTTCCATTGCCTATAACATATTCCCAGACACCTCCATTGCCTATAACATATTCCCAGACACCTCCATTGCCTATAACATATTCACAGACACCTTCCATTGCTAGCCTATAACATATTCCCAGACACCTCCATTGCCTATAACATATTCACAGACACCTTCCATTGCTTATAACATATTCACAGACACCTCCATTGCCTATAACATATTCCCAGACACCTCCATTGCCTATAACATATTCACAGACACCTTCCATTGCCTATAACATATTCACAGACACCTTCCATTGCCTATAACATATTCACAGACACCTCCATTGCCTATAACATATTCACAGACACCTTCCATTGCCTATAACATATTCACAGACACCTTCCATTGCCTATAACATATTCACAGACACCTTCCATTGCCTATAACATATTCACAGACACCTTCCATTGCCTATAACATATTCACAGACACCTTCCATTGCTAGCCTATAACATATTCCCAGACACCTCCATTGCCTATAACATATTCACAGACACCTTCCATTGCCTATAACATATTCCCAGACACCTCCATTGCCTATAACATATTCCTAGACACCTCCATTGCCTATAACATATTCACAGACACCTCCATTGCCTATGACATATTCACAGACACCTTCCATTGCCTATAACATATTCACAGACACCTTCCATTGCCTATAACATATTCACAGACAAATCCATTGCCTATAACATATTCACAGACACCTTCCATTGCCTATAACATATTCACAGACAAATCCATTGCCTATAACATATTCACAGACACCTCCATTGCCTATGACATATTCCCAGACACCTTCCATTGCTAGCCTATGACATATTCACAGATACCTTCCATTGCTAGCCTATAACATATTCCTAAACACCTTCCATTGCTGGCCTATGACATATTCCCAGACACCTACCATTGCTAGCCTATAACCTTTTCCCAGACACCTACCATTGCTAGCCTGTACATATCCCTAGACACCTTCCATTGCTAGCTTGTATCATATTCCCAAACACCTTCCATTGCTAGCCTATAACATATTTCTAGACACCTTCCATTGCTGGCTTGTATCATATTCCCAGACACCTTCCATTGCTAGCCTATAACATATTCCTAGACACCTTCCATTGCCTATGAAATATTCCCAGACACCTCCATTGCCTATAACATATTCACAGACACCTTCCATTGCCTATAACATATTCCCAGACACCTCCATTGCCTATAACATATTCCCAGACACCTCCATTGCCTATAACATATTCCCAGACACCTCCATTGCCTATAACATATTCACAGACACCTTCCATTGCCTATAACATATTCACAGACACCTTCCATTGCCTATAACATATTCCCAGACACCTTCCATTGCCTATAACATATTCACAGACACCTTCCATTGCCTATAACATATTCCCAGACACCTCCATTGCCTATAACATATTCACAGACACCTTCCATTGCTAGCCTATAACATATTCCCAGACACCTCCATTGCCTATAACATATTCACAGACACCTTCCATTGCCTATAACATATTCCCAGACACCTCCATTGCCTATAACATATTCCCAGACACCTCCATTGCCTATAACATATTCACAGACACCTTCCATTGCCTATAACATATTCACAGACACCTTCCATTGCCTATAACATATTCACAGACAAATCCATTGCCTATAACATATTCACAGACACCTCCATTGCCTATAACATATTCACAGACACCTTCCATTGCCTATAACATATTCCCAGACACCTCCATTGCCTATAACATATTCACAGACACCTTCCATTGCCTATGACATATTCACAGACACCTTCCATTGCCTATAACATATTCACAGACACCTTCCATTGCCTATAACATATTCACAGACACCTCCATTGCCTATAACATATTCACAGACACCTTCCATTGCCTATGACATATTCCCAGACACCTTCCATTGCTAGCCTATGACATATTCACAGATACCTTCAAATTGCTAGCCTATAACATATTCCTAAACACCTTCCATTGCTGACCTATGACATATTCCCAGACACCAACCATTGCTAGCCTATAACCTTTTCCCAGACACCTACCATTGCTAGCCTGTACATATCCCTAGACACCTTCCATTGCTAGCTTGTATCATATTCTCAGACACCTTCCATTGCTAGCCTGTAACATATTTCTAGACACCTTCCATTGCTGGCTTGTATCATATTCCCAGACACCTTCCATTGCTAGCCTATAATATATTCCCAGACACCTCCATTGCTAGCCTGTAACATATTCCCAGACACCTTCCATTGCTGGCTTATAACGTTTTAGTTCACTAGTTGCAAGAGAATGATATGCAGTGTGCCCTGGTAATGAAATTATCATACAAAGTAGGGGCGGGGGGAAAGTCCAAATGGTTGTCGGGTTCTCCTAATTATACTTTATCTGATAGAATATATAGATAGCAGTATAGTTGTATATAGATATGTCTGGATCAGTGACTAGGTAAACATTTCGGATTGTGTTCGGTCCTTTCGATTATTATATATTTCAAAATTCGTGTGATATTGGTCCGGAACAACGTCCTGGTCCGTTTATAAGAGCAGTCACACTTTGCCAGAATAGCCAGATCTGAAACGAACGAAGACAAACCGGAACAAGATGGTGATGCTGATCTTGATCCTGGAAATGTTTTCATTGAACCGTTTCTTGTACATCTGTTTAGATTAAGTCATTTCTTGTCATTACTAATGAATGAACCATAAATTGAAATTTTAATGGATTTATTTGAAAATAATGGACGCAAGACCCATCCTGGATCCGTTTGTAAGAGCAATCACACATTGCGAGCGTGCCCAGATCTGAAACGAACGAAGACAACCCGGATTGAAATTCCAGCGTCCAAGGACGTTTTAGGACAAACGAATGGACATCCAGACCAATGTTATTTTGCAAGAAATGTAGAATACTAATTATCAGTTAAAAAGACTTTACAAATCCCTTGTCTATCTCACTCAGTGTCTGTAAGGGTTCAAGCACGTGCTGCTATCAAGAACGAGGCATGCGTAGTAAATTGTTTTCGAAGTCTACACCCACTGTACTTTTTGTCTATCGTGGAATGTAACCGAGCTATTGATACACATTTGTATGGCAAAACCTGTCATCACAAATGTTCCTTACAACAAAAACTACCGAGAAAGAAACCGAAATGGAAATCAAGGGAGATAATTTAGGTATTCAGGCAGGTAATTTCGATAAAAACACCGCAGACGAAACGAATAAAAATGATTAAACTTCGCATGATATTATGCTTTTTATCATTTCAAAATATTCTTTTTTTTTTCCTAATGGCAAAAATTTGAAATGATCAAATGAAATTTCTCAAACTGCGTGTTCGGTTAGAGATAGCAGACGACAGACTGCGCGCTACGTTCCTTTGTTGTGTGGCCTGCATCACGTGATATGTTACACAATCTGACTTTATCGTTCTAGCTCACAAATATCACATTTAAAGCGTGATTTCGTGGCGAGAGAAGATTAATTTCCGATACAGACGGAAATTTGTGTAAATTGAATACAACGGTGACCATAGTGAATATTTCAATATCATATGGCGTTTGTCAGCAACAAGTCGGTGGACGACCAATTAATCACACCGGGCGTAATTATACCCTCCGCGGGGGAAAATAGTCCTCAATTATTTTTCTTACGGTTAGTAATTTTACCACATCTAGTGAAAAAGCAATAAGTGTTTTAGGATGTATTGCTGTTAAATGAGACATATCGATTATCGTACTCTTGTTTTAGGCAATACTTCCATCAAAATGTAATTAACATTGAACAGTACAAATATCAAATATTGATTGGTGTATATTGGTTGTAATTGAAATCGTGCCATATATAGTTTAAACATTAATGATTTATATATGTACAAATCTGACTCTCATTACACAAACTTGAAAATACTCAGACAGCAGAACCTAACTGCAATAGTTTCCTACATACCTGCCAACCCTCCCTCATTAGGAGGGAGACTCCCTCGTCTAGACCAAAATTTACCAATCTCCCTCGACATCTCCCTCATTTTTAAGTCCAAACCCGCACTAACTCAAAATATTCATGTTGTGCATGGTCAAATGAGATCCTAGTTACTGCAGGATATGTTTAATGACCATAATAGGTGTATCCGGATCAAATAAATTCTTTGTGAAGTTATTTTGATACATAATAAAGGAAACACAAGTTGAGCAATGCAGTTTCAGTCGCATTTCACGCATTTTCTCCCTCATTTGAAATATGGAAAGAGGGAGATCTCCCTCATTGGAGGTTTCAGATGTTGACACCTATGTAACTCTCTGCGACAAGAGTCATGATAATTATGTCCTTTTCGTCCCCAAGATGATGTTGTGGTTTCAGGTCCTCTATATATAATATGTGAGTCGGTAAACACCATAACTTGACTCGTTTTTCAAATGAAAAAAAAAAATCGGGAAGACCCCACACAGTAAGAATTTAAATGGGTATTTTTTTTGTTTGCCAGACGATATGATTACGATTTTTGCGCCTTAGTTGCGTATTTTTGACGACGCTATTCGCTTGAATTATGAGTATTTGATTAGAGTCGCATTTCTGATTTGGACAGGACCAATGTTTTGACAGATTTTGGCCGAGGAAGTATATGATATATATACCATTAACATATGCGAGTTAGCTGTAAATTAGTTAGTTCTTTTGTGTGGCCATGTTACAGAGTTCGGATGTAGAGGTTTGTAAAATATAACACATGGACATCGCGGTTTATATTAGCGGTTTATATCAACTGACTGTTAGATACGTAAGGCGTTGGCACGGTCTTCCTTGTGTTATATCTAGTGTAGTGGTTTCCTTAAAGGCCCAATATACGTAACTTCAGGGAAATTTTCGTGATCCTGAAAAATTCTGAAAAAAATCCAATTGATAACCATGCAAAAATAAGCCTAAATCGAAGTAAACCTGAGCGGTAACTAACAAGAAACTCTTGACAAAAAAATCCAAAGAATTGAAAATAATTCAGGTGGGGCCCACTTCAACAACAAACCGAAGGTAGAAGACGGTTCGAAATGGACGCGTGTTTACAAATAGCGTGTTTCAACCGCTGCTGTACCGGTAACCGCAAAAGAATTCATCTTGAATATTGCTAATTTCAGTTAATCTTAACTAAATCTATAAATATAATAAGTTTATTAAACTTGATTTTCGCATCAAGTTTTACCGAAAATTACGTATATTGGGCCTCTAAGCTTATAGGAACGGTCAGAACGGGGAAATCCTTATGAAACATGTATTGCTCACTTACATGAAAGAGAATATGCACCGTTTTATTGATAAAGGACATAACATGTAAACGAGGAATGGTCAATTTGCAGTTCAAAATGAATAAGTTTACAGACTATAGATTTGACTGATTTTAACAGCTTTAGCAGGTAATTGTATTTGACTTTGAAGATCAGAATTTCTAGCATAAAAAAAAATCAAAGAATACCGAAGCGGCAACAAAACTACAAGCCGAGCTTTAAATCGATTAAACTAGGGACACGACAACGAAGATCTTTGGCATTGAAAACGTACAAGAGAATTATAATACTAGGTGTTCCGGAAGGGTAGACGATGTCCGCCATGTAAATATAGCTCACATCCAAGTAAATGTCACGTTCTCACAGTGAGAACTGAGGTATTATTGTCTATCATAACAAGTGAATATACTAATGAGCATATTCAAAAAACCTTTATGTCATAATTATAAGGATATAGCTGCATCTCTTGAATTCCTGTATATAAGCTTAATCGTCTTTTGGGAGCTCTTGTGATTATATAGTGTAATAATGATATACGACACGATTGATTGTGAAAATCAAAAGTTTTCAAACAATAATAACTCTATATTCCAAACATTCTTTTCTGTCGAATGAGTGTTTTGGATACTAATTTTTGTGTTAATACTTTACTCGAAGAATCCCTTTTTTATGAATAAACTATAGAGGACATGATGACGTCCTGTTTGTTTCTTGTTGGGGTTGTGTGTCCTTGTTCCGGTTATTACCGAACCTAGGACAAAGGAAAGGAGGTAAAGGGTTATGATGCAATTCCGCTTTTTAGAGGGTACCTAAGAATTCTAATCTGAAGATTAAATGATGACGTCCGCCAGTTGGGCCTAGCTTTATGTTTCAATAGATTCAAGAGATGGTGGTCAAGAAACAATAATCCACTTTGCCATCAGTATGTCAAGGGATGTCCGAACTGTCCTTGAAGGTCAGTGCATGTAATCACAAACATCTATAATGTCAGCGGCGCGTGCTGTATTGTAGTGAAATGCAAGCGACCGGACGCTGTCCATTTCCGTCCCGTCGCTGTCTGGCCGGTCTGACCGTTTGATGGCGTATCCCATGTCACTGGCCAATCCGCCAAACATCTGTATCTCCTAATCGTCTAATCAAGTCCGGCCCGGACATTGCACGTGCCGTACTGGACAGTAACGTTGGTCAAACAGGAGAGAGTGACCACTCGGATAGGAAAAGGGGTAATTCAATTAAGCATGACACTTTGGAGTTTGCTTTCAATTTGTTTGATCCCGAAGAAATAATTTTAGTCTGAATTTGAACCAGATACACGCGTAAACTGTAGTAATTATGAGTTCGTGCGTAGACTGTCGCGTGTTAATTTGTTTATGTTTACATTGTAATTAACATATTAAACAAAAGACATCCTCCAAGCCCCCATTTCGACCCCTCTTCTCTCTTAAGTTTTCCCTTATAGAATTATAGCCTAACAACCAATGATTAATGTCTCTACCTTAAAAAATACCGATAAACGAATAAATTAGCCTTTTTTCTTTCTTTTTTTTCAGTCGGTTGATAGTATGTGACTGCAGATATATCATAAGATCGATCTAAATGCCACATAAGGGGTCTTACGGCGTGAGTCCGGAAACATTGTATCAGACTCCGGGTATTTTATTAGTCAGTCCCTGGTGTCGATTTCGTGTTCCATTGCCAGGACAACGTGCCAGATATTTTTTTCGTGCTGATGTAATTCGGTATGATTAGAATTCTACACATTGACAACCACACGTAAATAGCCCATAAAGCATTCAGGAGATTTAGAATTTGAGATAATCCTTTTTTCTTGACACTACTATTATACATGTAGTTGGCAGTAAGTTATGACGACATAATGTACAATTTATCGACTTCTTAACGGCAAATAGGAGTATTCTTACGCAATCACAATTATGCTGTTTTTTCATTGATTTTCCTTTCGCTATCGTCTTATCTAGAAATTTTGACAAACCCCACAGCTTAAATTAACTTTGTCCAATCTTTCCTTGTTTTGTTCCTGTAATGATTTCATACCGTGAATATATTGTCATATCCAAATTTGGACGGTGATTATAACATATCAAGACAGGTTTGTTTACGACTCGAGACATAAAAAAAATACATATTTAAATACTGATTATGTTATCAAAGAAAATATCAGAATTGTTTACCCTAAATTTATTAACGTGTATAAACGGGTACGAAAGTACGGCTCACCGCTCTACCGGAACTCATTCTGTCGCGATTGAAGGAAGCGACTAATTGGCATTATCTGCCCATCTCGGATTAAAACGTCAGAGGCTATCGGAACGGTCACGATTATCAAGATATTCCATGATAGGGACATCTATCGGGCGGGATTATGATCGATAACCTGTGATAGTACAGATTATGCCGATACCCAGGTCCCCGGCTCGACCCCGTATAGCCTTCTATACGTACCAAACTCGGATCAAGTTTCCATGTTCGGTTCGGGCTTTTCTTGTTTAATTGAAATTGATAGCACTTAACAGGCATACGATATCGCTAGATGGTCATGTTTAAAACACCAAGTACGATATTTTTTATTGTGGATAGGCCGTAAAATCTGTCATAGTGCCACGGTTTTGGGGATTGGCTTCTCACATATTTCACGTGGGAAGATAAGTGTATTTTTATCATTCATTTTATTTCATATCAAATGAAAAATTCTTAATTAGCTGTAATGTCCGTAATAATGACCTTTTTTATTTGTTTTGTTTTATTGCCAAAAACCGGTTGATTTAGGGTGAATCACATCGGTATAAAAGGCTCAGCTATTTATAGCTGCAATTTCTACCAAAAAATATTAATTCATTTTTGAGTATTCTACGAACTCAGCCAAATTTCAAAATTGAAATGTGCATTTTAATTTCGATTCGGATAACATACGGATATCCATTCTAATACGTTTTTGATTATGTCTTTTCTTATGCTTCAAAAACACCTGCCTCTTTTAAAAGAGATCCTCGGTTTGTTTTTGATGTGTATGTATAAACTTCAGCTTTGAATCTGGATTAGAATTTAAACATCACTTCCAAACTTATTATTGGATGTAGAAATTCTAAGAATCTTCGAAATATTTATTCATTTCCGTTTTACTAAAATTTGTGAAATTTTGAGAAAAAGTGAAATGTTATTTATGGATTTCGATAATAATATAGCTTGTGGCGGTACTTCACTTTATGTGGAAATTAGAGAAAATGCGTTGGTGCCGATATGCTACAAAAGACACACCTGTGCCAAGTTGGGATTAGCCCGCCCCAGTCCGCACTGAAGAAGCATCGGGACTGAGAACGTGACTAGACAGCTACGAATATTTCTATCTCCGAAACATGCTGAAATAGATTATCCTAGTACCCGCCCTTATCCCCGCAAGTCCCCCAGATTAGGCGAAGGGGAGGAACGATCTTTTGTTTCCGAAGTTAACAATTGCTTCGTTTCAATTCGGTCTGGATGTGTAAATTCTTTCCGTTCGAGGTTCGAAGTGATAGCATCAATGTCTCTGGCTTATCGCGATCAGGTAGAATAGCTGGGAAGGTTCGAGTGAATTTCCAAGATGGCATCAATGAAATTCCTGTCCGTCTGGCCCCCTGGAGAATGTGACGTCACCCACGTCATTGTCCCGATGATATGGACTTTTAACTGTCAATCGTGTTTAATTACAATTAAGAATTATTGATTTGTTTTCTTTTGTGTTTGTTTGTGTTTATCGTGTCTGCTAGATACACTAATACAGAGAAATGACTGATAGAAGATAGATATAGAGTTATCTGCTCTTGGTATGCTCCGCCATTACGCGGATCGTCGGGTACATAAAGGGCCCATTTGACGGACAATTAGTCGAGACTGCGAAACAACAATAACCATTCTACCCTACACTGCAAGACCATGGGAAAATAGCCGTATACCTTCAATGTAATTCAAAACTACGGCTTGATAACAATCCCTATATTTCTTCTTTTGAAATATCGTGGTAATCTAAGCCGAAATCATGTTATCGCGAGAAAATACGAGGAAAACTCCCGTACAATGTGAAACACCACTGATCATTGCAGCATTGTTGAACAGACTGGAAACGATTACGACAGATAAAGTATAAAATTGGATTTAAAAAAGATGTTAACAATCACATAAATGGATTTAATCCGAAATAAATCATTCAAAATTCTTATGAGCAATGTCCGTTTACGACATAAACTTTTTTGTAATACATTTTCCAGACAGGTAAGTCTCAGGTAGGTCAAAAGAAGTGATCAGAATCGCTTGTGTGTTTTACATTGTACAGGAGTAGAGGTTACCCTCTACCGCAGCTTAGTTCATACAATATATTCTAAATACCTGGCCTTTACAAAAACAGCATGCGTCAGCGAAATACCTTTTTGGTGACAAATTCAATTTTATTATGATGTAATGTTATCGCAAATTTAAAATTCAATGTTAACTTTTATTATCTCACGGCATATCTATTTGAATCGTTTTTCTCAATCGGTATTGTGATTTCAATATTTTCTCGTCGCGACTATAGCTTACCACCTTTATCTCAGAGGAGTTCCGAACTGCTGCATTTGGAAGTCATTTATCTCTGGCAGTCTAGCCATAATGGTATGGAAAAATAATAATTTAAACAAATCGGAATAAAACGAGAAAATCCATCTGCAATTTTATACGTTTAATTGTATATGCAGGATATACAGAGTTATACTGTAAGCGTTCACTTTTTAGCGGTAGTCTTATTTTGCCCATTTTCGCATTTGTAAAATAATTATTTTAATGCAACTATCTTATTTTTACTTCGATAAATCATGTCGACGCTGCATGTACTTGATGTTTCTGTTAATTGTCATCGGTTAGGTTTTGTATGGTTGGTTTTACGTCCTATTAACAGCTAGGATCTCCCGGTGTATGTGTTGTAGGCGTGTCTGTTGAATGCGTGTGTATTTTGGAGGCCTCGATATGGTCGTGTAAGCCTCCTTGCGATAGTCAGGATCTTTTGCCAATTTAAAGTGCTACGACACTTAAGTATACTGCTGAAGGCCCTCAGCAGAACACATTCAACTGACAACGGGTGAACCTGTTGTTCCATTCCCAAATAGCTGAATATAAAGCAGGAAGAAGTAGCTACCTTTGTTTAAGACTTTGTTTGTCTCGACCTGGGGACAGACAGGGACGAACGGTCAACTAAAGGCCAAATGTGAGGTTGTGTCAAGGGAGACGTAATGAAGGGAAAAGTCGTTTAGAAAGAATAGAAAAGATAATATCCCAAATTTAGTCGCCTTCTACGATCATACAATGGGGGCAGCAGGTACACTTCTTACGCCCTACATGCAGGGCAGTAATTGTTATCAGAGATAATCGGGGAACGGCAATTAACCAATGCGATTACTTTTCTGGTAAAATGTAGTGCGTTTAAATAGAGTGCGCGAAAATAAGAGAGCGCTAAATTAAGTACACTTGCAGTATGTAATTTCTCTTATTTCCGATGATGAATGTAGTTACTCTGGTAGGAAGTGTCCTGAAATGTTTTTCCCTGCCATGAACATCATTAACTAGCGGTCACTTTGATATGTCTTACCTTGAGAGCAAAATTTAATGGTCAAAACGAAAAAAAAACGTCATTTTCATTGAGTAACTGGCCCCAGGACGACTAGCTCGAGTGAACGACCAGCAGTTCGCCAAGAACGGCGGCTACCATATGTCAACATCACAACGATATTATATACTCAGGATTCATCATTCATGAAAGTCATCTTTTAGCCATCATAGTATTGTATTTCATAATAAGTAGCTTAGCAAAGCGAGTATATTTATAATATTCGTTAAATTACAGATGTTATGACTTTATTAAATATTCACGATAAATAGTAATATCAGAGTCTCCTGTTCGCTGTTTGAACTTCGTCATTGACTGAATTATGAGAGCTGTTTTCATTACAAACATTTAAATACATGAAATGCAAGCGTTCATACCACCATGTGAATGTGAGATAAATTGTATATTAAAACTGATTTGATGTAAATATATTAATTTGCATGTTGCATTTGTTTAATAATCAATACAAGGATACAAGATACCTGTTTGTTTGTTAGTGAGTGATATTTCTATTAATATCTACTTTGACGTAGATTTTATTACTGAAGTGCTATATTCTTTCTTTGTATTATATTGATAGGCGTACAAATACGTTATTGTCTAATTATGCCTAAAATGACATCTGACAGAGTATGGCATCACTGGAAAGGTATGAGTTCGATGTTCTGTATGTACGTGGTAAGCATTGCAGGAGATCACTGATGTTATCAGTAGCAACCACAGGAATGAGCCAAGACAAAGAGGGTGCTGGCTAACACCGGTCAGTGTTGGAACTCCCCCTCCCCTACCCGGGGGAGAACAGACATATCTCCCGTGTACATCGTCAGGCCTCGCTGACCCTCCCCGCTATCATATTAGGATGTCATTTACACCGTGTGTCCATCATCATAACGAAAAATCTAAACAAGTTTACAATTTCACATTTTAAAACTGATACTAATCAACAGGAGATCAGAACCGGACACGTTGAAATTATCCGGAAACCCGACACTCCGCGGAGGCCACGGTACCCAGTCCTGTGTGTAAAGCGTCTAACAGGACAAGACAACTGCACCAAAGCGTTTGACAGGACAAGACAACTGGCACGCGACCGCTCGTGGCTTGGGATTGTTATCAGCCTATCAGCGGCCATCACTTGATGGCTACTTCGAATTTCTTAATTTGATATCGAGGTATCGTTGATGTTTTCTTTCTGCACTGATAAAACATGGGTTGAAGTGGAACCGGCCTGGTACGCGCAGGTGCATCAGGTGGTCAGCAACAGCGACCTCTGGCGGTCGTGACACAATTGTGACCTCGTGTGTTCAAGATAAACTATCTCGAAAGATAAAGGAACGCACATATTGTAAAGTGGATTTGATTTCTTTGTAGTACATTATGTATTATAGTCTTCAGATTTTTGGTTTAATAATCCAACAGTATCATTGTCTACAATGAAATGCATCTAAAACGGAGACCACGAACTTACACGATTAAATTTTGTTTTATAATCTGCAAAATTAGCTTCTAAAGTAAAAATGTATAAGATTAAAAAGAAAATACATGAACATTCCTGTCAAAGTGGCAACAGGAAAAAGGCAAAATTAAAGGGAAAATAACTTATCGAAACGTAAGTGAAAACATTCTTTCTGTAACGACAGTAAATACTATTTTAGTTTTTAAGGTTAAGGTAAGGTCTATAACAAATACAAACATTTTAAGTTCAAAACCACGAAGCCGTTTAAAACTGTGAGTTTCATTGAATTTGTCTTGTAAAAGCTATATAAATATAAAACCAGATGCTATCAACTAATTATCAATACAAATGCAAAATATTTATATAATCAATACCGGTCTATAAACGTGTAGTATACCGGTCAATAAACGTAGTGTAGTATACCGGTCTATAAACGTAGAGTATACTATACTGGTCTATCAACGTGTAGTATACCGGTCTATAAACGTGAAGAATACCGGTCTAGTATACCGGTCTATAAACGTGTAGTATACCGGTCTATAAACGTGTAGTATACCTAACTATAAACGTGTAGTATACCGGTCTATAAACGTGTAGTATACCGGTCTATACACGTGTAGTATACCGGTCTATAAACGTGTAGTATACCGGTCTATAAACGTGTAGTATACCGGTCTATAAACGTGCAGTTTACCGATCTATCAACGTGTAGTATACCGGTCTATAAACGTGTAGTATACCGGTCTATAAACGTGTAGTATACCAGTCCATAAATGTGTAGTTTACCGGTCTATAAATGTGTAGTATACCGATCTATAAACGTGTAGTATACCGGTCTATAAATGTGTAGTATACCGGTCTATAAATGTGTAGTATACCGGTCTATAAACGTGTAGTGTACCGGTCTATAAACGTAGAGTACTATACCGGTCTATAAACGTGTAGTATACCGGTCTATAAACGTGTAGTATACCGATCTACCAACGTGTAGTATACCGGTCTATAAACGTGTAGTATACCGGTCTATAAACGTGTAGTATACCAGTCTATAAATGTGTAGTTTACCGGTCTATAAACGTGTAGTATACCAATCTATAAATGTGTAGTTTACAGGTCTATAAACGTGTAGTATACCGATCTATAAACGTGTAGTATACCGGTCTATAAATGTGTAGTATACCGGTCTATAAACGTGTAGTATACCGGTCTATACATGTGTAGTATACCGGTCTATAAACGTGTAGTATACCGGTCCATAAACGTGTAATATACCGGTCTATAAACGTGTAGTATACCGGTCTATTAACGTGTAGTTTACCGGTCTATAAACGTGTAGTATACCGGTCTATACACGTATAGTATACCGGTCTATAAACGTGTAGTATACCGGTCTTTAAACGTGTAGTAACCGGTTTATAAACGTAGTGTAGTATAACGGTCTATAAACGCAGTGTACTATACTGTTCTATAAACGTGTGATATACCGGTCTATTAACGTAGTGTACTATACCGGTCTTTAAACTCAGTGTGCTATACCGGTCTATAAACGCAGTGTACTATACCGGCAAATTTATGCGTAGTGTACTTTACCGGTCTATAAACGTGTAGTATACCGGTCTATAAACGTATAGTATACTGGTATATAAATGTGTAGTATACCGGTCTATAAACGTAGAGTATTATACTGGTCTATCAACGTGTAGTATACCGGTCTATAAACGTGTAGTATACCGGTCTATAAACGTGTAGTTTACCGGTCTATAAACGTGTAGTATACCGGTCTATAAACGGGTAGTATACCGGTCTTTAAACGTGTAGTATACCGGTCTATAAACGTGTAGTTTACCGGTCTATAAAGGTGTGGTATACCGGTCTATAAACGTGTACTATACCGGTATATAAACGTAGTGTACTATACAGGTGTATAAACGTAGTGTACTATACCTGTCTATAAACGTAGTGTACTATAGCGGTCTATAAACGTAGTGTACTATACCGGTCTATAAATGTAGTGTAGTATACCGGTCTATAAACATAGTGTACTATACCGGTCTATAAACGTAGTGTACTATACCGGTCTATAAATGTAGTGTAGTATACCGGTCCATAAACGTAGTGTACTATACCGGTCTATAAACGTAGTGTACTATACCTGTCTATAAACGTAGTGTACTATACCGGTATATAAACGTAGTGTACTATACAGGTGTATAAACGTAGTGTACTATACCTGTCTATAAACGTAGTGTACTATAGCGGTCTATAAACGTAGTGTACTATACCAGTCTATAAATGTAGTGTACTATATCGGTCTATAAACATAGTGTACTATACCGGTCTATAAACGTAG
This sequence comes from Mimachlamys varia, assembly GCA_947623455.1. Lineage (NCBI taxonomy): Eukaryota > Metazoa > Mollusca > Bivalvia > Pectinida > Pectinidae > Mimachlamys > Mimachlamys varia. The sequence continues at coordinate 46,827,531 of OX392528.1, forward strand.
TGTACTATACCTGTCTATAAACGTAGTGTACTATACCGGTCTATAAACGTAGTGTACTATACCGGTCTATAAATGTAGTGTACTATAGCGGTCTATAAATGTAGCGTACTATACCGGTCTATAAACGTAGTGTACTATACCGGTCTATAAACGTAGTGTACTATACCGGTCTATAAACGTAGTGTACTATACCGGTCTATAAACGTGTAGTATACCGGTCTATAAACGGGTAGTATACCGGTCTTTAAACGTGTAGTATACCGGTCTATAAACGTGTAGTTTACCGGTCTATAAAGGTATGGTATACCGGTCTATAAACGTGTACTATACCGGTCTATAAACGTAGTGTACTATACAGGTGTATAAACGTAGTGTACTATACCGGTCTATAAACGTAGTGTACTATACCGGTCTATAAACGTACATGTAGTGTACTATACCGGTCTATAAACGTAGTGTAGTATACCGGTCTATAAACGAAGTGTAATATACCGGTCTATAAACGTAGTGTACTATACCGGTCTATAAACGTAGTGTACTATACCGGTCCATAAACGTACATGTAGTGTACTATACCGGTCTATAAACGTAGTGTACTATACCGGTCTATAAACGTAGTGTACTATACCGGTCTATAAATGTAGTGTAGTATACCGGTCTATAAACGTAGTGTACTATACCGGTCTATAAACGTAGTGTACTATACCGGTCTATAAACGTAGTGTACTATACCGGTCTATAAACGTAGTGTACTATACCGGTCTATAAACGTAGTGTACTATACCGGTCTATAAACGAAGTGTAATATACCAGTCTATAAACGTAGTGTTCTATACCGGTCTATAAACGTAGTGTACTATACCGGTCTATAAACGTAGTGTACTATACCGGTCTATAAACGTAGTGTACTATACCGGTCTATAAACGTAGTGTACTATACCGGTCTATAAACGTAGTGTACTATACCGGTCTATAAACGTAGTGTACTATACCGGTCTATAAACGTAGTGTACTATACCGGTCTATAAACGTAGTGTACTATACCGGTCTATAAACGTAGTGTACTATACCGGTCTATAAACGTAGTGTACTATACCGGTCTATAAACGTAGTGTACTATACCGGTCTATAAACGTACATGTAGTGTTCTATACCGGTCTATAAACGTAGTGTACTATTCCGGTCTATAAACGTACATGTAGTGTACTACACCGGTCTATAACGTAGCGTACTATACCGGTCTATAAACGTACATGTAGTGTACTATACCGGTCTATAAACGTAGTGTACTATACCTGTCTATAAACGTAGTGTACTATAGCGGTCTATAAACGTAGCGTACTATACCGGTCTATAAACGTAGTGTACTATACCTGTCTATAAACGTAGTGTACTATACCTGTCTATAAACGTAGTGTACTATACCGGTCTATAAACGTGTAGTATACCGGTCTATAAACGTAGTGTACTATACCGGTCTATAAACGTAGTGTACTATAGCGGTCTATAAACGTAGTGTACTATACCGGTCTATAAACGTAGTGTACTATACCGGTCTATAAACGTAGTGTACTATACCGGTCTATAAACGCAGTGTACTATACCAGCCTATAGACGTAGTGTACTATACCGGTCTATAAACGTAGCGTACTATACCGGTCTATAAACGTAGCGTACTATACCGGTCTATAAACGTAGCGTACTATACCGGTCTATAAACGTAGCGTACTATACCGGTCTATAAACGTAGTGTATTATACCGGTCTATAAACGTAGTGTACTATACCGGTCTATAAACGTAGTGTACTATACCGGTCTATAAACGTAGTGTAGTATACCGGTATATAAACGTGTACTATACCGGTCTATAAACGTAGTGTACTATACCAGTCTATAAACGTAGTGTACTATACCGGTCTATAAACGTAGTGTACTATACCGGTCTATAAACGTAGTGTACTATACCGGTCTATAAACGTAGCGTACTATACCGGTCTATAAACGTAGTGTACTATACCGGTCTATAAACGTAGTGTACTATACCGGTCTATAAACGTAGTGTACTATAGCGGTCTATAAACGTAGTGTACTATACCGGTCTATAAACGTAGTGTACTATACCGGTCTATAAACGTAGTGTACTATACCGGTCTATAAACGCAGTGTACTATACCAGCCTATAGACGTAGTGTACTATACCGGTCTATAAACGTAGCGTACTATACCGGTCTATAAACGTAGTGTACTATACCGGTCTATAAACGTAGCGTACTATACCGGTCTATAAACGTAGCGTACTATACCGGTCTATAAACGTAGTGTACTATACCGGTCTATAAACGTAGTGTACTATACCTGTCTATAAACGTAGTGTACTATAGCGGTCTATAAACGTAGCGTACTATACCGGTCTATAAACGTAGTGTACTATACCGGTCTATAAACGTAGCGTACTATACCGGTCTATAAACGTAGTGTACTATAGCGGTCTATAAACGTAGTGTACTATACCGGTCTATAAACGTAGTGTACTATACCGGTCTATAAACGTAGTGTACTATACCGGTCTATAAACGCAGTGTACTATACCAGCCTATAGACGTAGTGTACTATACCGGTCTATAAACGTAGCGTACTATACCGGTCTATAAACGTAGCGTACTATACCGGTCTATAAACGTAGCGTACTATACCGGTCTATAAACGTAGCGTACTATACCGGTCTATAAACGTAGTGTATTATACCGGTCTATAAACGTAGTGTACTATACCGGTCTATAAACGTAGTGTACTATACCGGTCTATAAACGTAGTGTAGTATACCGGTATATAAACGTGTACTATACCGGTCTATAAACGTAGTGTACTATACCAGTATATAAACGTGTACTATACCGGTCTATAAACGTAGTGTACTATACCGGTCTATAAACGTAGTGTACTATACCGGTCTATAAACGTAGTGTACTATACCGGTCTATAAATGTAGTGTACTATACCGGTCTATAAACGTAGTGTACTATACCGGTCTATAAACGTAGTGTACTATACCGGTCTATAAATGTAGTGTAGTATACCGGTCTATAAACGTAGTGTATTATACTGGTCTATAAACGTAGTGTAATATACCGGTCTATAAATGTAGTGTAGTATACCGGTCTTTAAATGCAGTGTAGTATACCGGTCTATAAACGCAGTGTAGTATACCGGTCTATAAACGTAGTGTACTATACCGGTCTATAAACGTAGCGTACTATAGCGGTCTATAAATGTAGCGTACTATACCGGTCTATAAACGTAGTGTACTATACCGGTCTATAAACGTAGCGTACTATACCGGTCTATAAACGTAGCGTACTATACCGGTCTATAAACGTAGTGTACTATACCGGTCTATAAACGTAGCGTACTATAGCGGTCTATAAATGTAGCGTACTATACCGGTCTATAAACGTAGTGTACTATACCGGTCTATAAACGTAGCGTACTATAGCGGTCTATAAATGTAGCGTACTATACCGGTCTATAAACGTAGTGTACTATACCGGTCTATAAACGTAGTGTACTATACCGGTCTATAAACGTAGTGTACTATACCGGTCTATAAACGTAGCGTACTATAGCGGTCTATAAATGTAGCGTACTATACCGGTCTATAAACGTGGTGTACTATACCGGTCTATAAACGTAGTGTACTATACCGGTCTATAAACGTAGTGTACTATACCGGTCTATAAACGTAGTGTACTATACCGGTCTATAAACGTAGTGTACTATACCGGTCTATAAATGTAGTGTAGTATACCGGTCTATAAACGTAGTGTACTATACCGGTCTATAAACGTAGTGTACTATACCGGTCCATAAACGTACATGTAGTGTACTATACCGGTCTATAAACGTAATGTACTATACTGGTCTATAAACGTAGTGTACTATACCGGTCTATAAATGTAGTGTAGTATACCGGTCTATAAACGTAGTGTATTATACTGGTCTATAAACGTAGTGTAATATACCGGTCTATAAACGTAGTGTAGTATACCGGTCTTTAAATGCAGTGTAGTATACCGGTCTATAAACGCAGTGTAGTATACCGGTCTATAAACGTAGTGTACTATACCGGTCTATAAACGTAGCGTACTATAGCGGTCTATAAATGTAGCGTACTATACCGGTCTATAAACGTAGTGTACTATACCGGTCTATAAACGTAGCGTACTATACCGGTCTATAAACGTAGCGTACTATACCGGTCTATAAACGTAGTGTACTATACCGGTCTATAAACGTAGTGTACTATACCGGTCTATAAACGTAGTGTACTATATCGGTCTATAAACATAGTGTACTATGCCGGTCTATAAACGTAGTGTACTATACCGGTCTATAAACGTAGCGTACTATACCGGTCTATACACGTAGCGTACTATACCGGTCTATAAACGTAGTGTACTATACCGGTCTATAAACGTAGTGTACTATACCGGTCTATAAACGTAGTGTACTATACCGGTCTATAAACGTAGTGTACTATACCGGTCTATAAACGTAGTGTACTATACCGGTCTATAAACGTAGTGTACTATATCGGTCTATAAACATAGTGTACTATGCCGGTCTATAAACGTAGTGTACTATACCTGTCTATAAACGTAGTGTACTATACCGGTCTATAAATGTAGTGTAGTATACCGGTCCATAAACGTAGCGTACTATACCGGTCTATAAACGTAGTGTACTATACCGGTCTATAAACGTAGTGTACTATACCAGTATATAAACGTAGTGTACTATACCTGTCTATAAACGTAGTGTACTATACCGGTCTATAAACGTAGTGTACTATACCTGTCTATAAACGTAGTGTACTATACCGGTCTATAACGTAGTGTAGTATACCGGTCTATAAACGAAGTGTAGTATACCGGTCTATAAACGTAGTGTACTATACCGGTCTATAAACGTAGTGTAGTATACCGGTCTATAAACGTAGTGTAGTATACCGGTCTATAAACGTAGTGTACTATACCGGTATATAAACGTAGTGTACTATACCGGTCTATAAATGTAGTGTACTATACCGGTCTATAAACGTAGTGTACTATACCGGTCTATAAACGTAGTGTAGTATACCAGTATATAAACGTAGTGTACTATACCGGTCTATAAACGTAGTGTACTATACCGGTCTATAAATGTAGTGTACTATACCGGTCTATAAACGTAGTGAACTATACCGGTCTATAAACGTAGTGTACTATACCGGTCTATAAACGCAGTGTACTATACCGGTCTATAAACGTAGTGTACTATATCGGTCTATAAACGTAGTGTACTATACCGGTCTTTAAATGCAGTGTAGTATACCGGTCTATAAACGCAGTGTAGTATACCGGTCTATAAACGTAGTGTACTATACCGGTCTATAAACGTAGTGTACTATACCGGTCTATAAACGTAGTGTACTATACCGGTCTATAAACGTAGTGTACTATACCGGTCTATAAACGTAGTGTATTATACCGGTCTATAAACGTAGTGTTCTATACCGGTCTATAAACGTAGTGTACTATACCGGTCTATAAACGTAGTGTACTATACCGGTCTATAAACGTAGTGTACTATACCGGTCTATAAACGTAGTGTACTATACCGGTCTATAAACGTAGTGTACTATACCGGTCTATAAACGTAGTGTACTATACCGGTCTATAAACGTAGTGTACTATAGCGGTCTATAAACGTAGTGTACTATACCGGTCTATAAACGTAGTGTACTATACCGGTCTATAAACGTAGTGTATTATACCGGTCTATAAACGTAGTGTACTATACCGGTCTATAAACGTAGTGTATTATACCGGTCTATAAACGTAGTGTACTATACCGGTCTATAAACGTAGTGTACTATACCGGTCTATAAACGTAGCGTACTATACCGGTCTATAAACGTAGTGTACTATACCGGTCTATAAACGTAGTGTACTATACCGGTCTATAAACGTAGTGTACTATACCGGTCTATAAATGTAGTGTACTATACCGGTCTATAAACGTAGTGTACTATACCGGTCTATAAACGTAGTGTACTATACCGGTCTATAAATGTAGTGTAGTATACCGGTCTATAAACGTAGTGTATTATACTGGTCTATAAACGTAGTGTAATATACCGGTCTATAAATGTAGTGTAGTATACCGGTCTTTAAATGCAGTGTAGTATACCGGTCTATAAACGCAGTGTAGTATACCGGTCTATAAACGTAGTGTACTATACCGGTCTATAAACGTAGCGTACTATAGCGGTCTATAAATGTAGCGTACTATACCGGTCTATAAACGTAGTGTACTATACCGGTCTATAAACGTAGCGTACTATACCGGTCTATAAACGTAGCGTACTATACCGGTCTATAAACGTAGTGTACTATACCGGTCTATAAACGTAGCGTACTATAGCGGTCTATAAATGTAGCGTACTATACCGGTCTATAAACGTAGTGTACTATACCGGTCTATACACGTAGCGTACTATACCGGTCTATAAACGTAGTGTACTATACCGGTCTATAAACGTAGTGTACTATACCGGTCTATAAACGTAGCGTACTATAGCGGTCTATAAATGTAGCGTACTATACCGGTCTATAAACGTGGTGTACTATACCGGTCTATAAACGTAGTGTACTATACCGGTCTATAAACGTAGTGTACTATACCGGTCTATAAACGTAGTGTACTATACCGGTCTATAAACGTAGTGTACTATACCGGTCTATAAATGTAGTGTAGTATACCGGTCTATAAACGTAGTGTACTATACCGGTCTATAAACGTAGTGTACTATACCGGTCCATAAACGTACATGTAGTGTACTATACCGGTCTATAAACGTAGTGTACTATACTGGTCTATAAACGTAGTGTACTATACCGGTCTATAAATGTAGTGTAGTATACCGGTCTATAAACGTAGTGTATTATACTGGTCTATAAACGTAGTGTAATATACCGGTCTATAAACGTAGTGTAGTATACCGGTCTTTAAATGCAGTGTAGTATACCGGTCTATAAACGCAGTGTAGTATACCGGTCTATAAACGTAGTGTACTATACCGGTCTATAAACGTAGCGTACTATAGCGGTCTATAAATGTAGCGTACTATACCGGTCTATAAACGTAGTGTACTATACCGGTCTATAAACGTAGCGTACTATACCGGTCTATAAACGTAGCGTACTATACCGGTCTATAAACGTAGTGTACTATACCGGTCTATAAACGTAGTGTACTATACCGGTCTATAAACGTAGTGTACTATACCGGTCTATAAACGTAGTGTACTATACCGGTCTATAAACGTAGCGTACTATACCGGTCTATAAACGTAGTGTACTATACCGGTCTATAAACGTAGTGTACTATACCGGTCTATAAACGTAGTGTACTATATCGGTCTATAAACATAGTGTACTATGCCGGTCTATAAACGTAGTGTACTATACCTGTCTATAAACGTAGTGTACTATACCGGTCTATAAATGTAGTGTAGTATACCGGTCCATAAACGTAGCGTACTATACCGGTCTATAAACGTAGTGTAGTATACCGGTCTATAAACGTGTACTATACCGGTCTATAAACGTGTACTATACCGGTCTATAAACGTAGTGTAGTATACCGGTCTATAAACGTGTACTATACCGGTCTATAAACGTAGTGTACTATACCGGTCTATAAACGTGTACTATACCGGTCTATAAACGTAGTGTAGTATACCGGTCTATAAACGTAGTGTACTATACCGGTCTATAAACGTAGTGTACTATACCTGTCTATAAACGTAGTGTACTATACCTGTCTATAAACGTAGTGTACTATACCAGTATATAAACGTAGTGTACTATACCTGTCTATAAACGTAGTGTACTATACCGGTCTATAAACGTAGTGTACTATACCTGTCTATAAACGTAGTGTACTATACCGGTCTATAACGTAGTGTAGTATACCGGTCTATAAACGAAGTGTAGTATACCGGTCTATAAACGTAGTGTACTATACCGGTCTATAAACGTAGTGTAGTATACCGGTCTATAAATGCAGTGTAGTATACCGGTCTATAAACGTAGTGTACTATACCGGTCTATAAACGTAGTGTACTATACCGGTCTATAAATGTAGTGTACTATACCGGTCTATAAACGTAGTGTACTATACCGGTCTATAAACGTAGTGTAGTATACCAGTATATAAACGTAGTGTACTATACCGGTCTATAAACGTAGTGTACTATACCGGTCTATAAATGTAGTGTACTATACCGGTCTATAAACGTAGTGTACTATACCGGTCTATAAACATAGTGTACTATATCAGTCTATAAACGTAGTGTACTATACCGGTCTATAAACGTAGTGTACTATACCTGTCTATAAACGTAGTGTACTATACCGGTCTATAAACGTAGTGAACTATACCGGTCTATAAACGTAGTGAACTATACCGGTCTATAAACGTAGTGTACTATACCGGTCTATAAATGTAGTGTAGTATACCGGTCTATAAACGTAGTGTATTATACTGGTCTATAAACGTAGTGTAATATACCGGTCTATAAACGTAGTGTAGTATACCGGTCTTTAAATGCAGTGTAGTATACCGGTCTATAAACGCAGTGTAGTATACCGGTCTATAAACGTAGTGTACTATATCGGTCTATAAACGTAGTGTACTATACCGGTCTTTAAATGCAGTGTAGTATACCGGTCTATAAACGCAGTGTAGTATACCGGTCTATAAACGTAGTGTACTATACCGGTCTATAAACGTAGTGTACTATACCGGTCTATAAACGTAGTGTACTATACCGGTCTATAAACGTAGTGTACTATACCGGTCTATAAACGTAGTGTATTATACCGGTCTATAAACGTAGTGTTCTATACCGGTCTATAAACGTAGTGTACTATACCGGTCTATAAACGTAGTGTACTATACCGGTCTATAAACGTAGTGTATTATACCGGTCTATAAACGTAGTGTACTATACCGGTCTATAAACGTAGTGTACTATACCGGTCTATAAACGTAGTGTACTATACCGGTCTATAAACGTAGTGTACTATACCGGTCTATAAACGTAGTGTACTATACCGGTCTATAAACGTAGTGTACTATACCGGTCTATAAACGTAGTGTACTATACCGGTCTATAAACGTAGTGTACTATACCGGTCTATAAACGTAGTGTACTATACCGGTCTATAAACGTAGTGTATTATACCGGTCTATAAACGTAGTGTTCTATACCGGTCTATAAACGTAGTGTACTATACCGGTCTATAAACGTAGTGTACTATACCGGTCTATAAACGTAGCGTACTATACCGGTCTATAAACGTAGTGTACTATACCTGTCTATAAACGTAGTGTACTATACCGGTCTATAAACGTGGTGTACTATACCGGTCTATAAACGTAGTGTACTATACCGGTCTATAAACGTGTAGTATACCGGTCTATAAACATAGTGTACTATACCGGTCTATAAACGTGTAGTATACCGGTCTATAAACATAGTGTACTATATCGGTCTATAAACGTAGTGTACTATACCGGTCTATAAACGTGTAGTATACCGGTCTATAAACGTGTAGTATACCGGTCTATAAACGTAGTGTACTATACCGGTCTATAAACGTGGTGTACTATACCGGTCTATAAACGTGTAGTATACCGGTCTATAAACGTGTAGTATACCGGTCTATAAACATAGTGTACTATACCGGTCTATAAACGTGTAGTATACCGGTCTATAAACATAGTGTACTATATCGGTCTATAAACGTAGTGTACTATACCGGTCTATAAACGTGTAGTATACCGGTCTATAAACGTGTAGTATACCGGTCTATAAACGTAGTGTACTATACCGGTCTATAAACGTGGTGTACTATACCGGTCTATAAACGTAGTGTACTATACCGGTCTATAAACGTGTAGTATACCGGTCTATAAACATAGTGTACTATATCGGTCTATAAACGTAGTGTACTATACCGGTCTATAAACGTGTAGTATACCGGTCTTTAAACGTGTAGTATACCGGTCTATAAACGTAGTGTACTATACCGGTCTATAAACGTAGTGTACTATACCGGTCTATAAACGTAGTGTACTATACCTGTCTATAAACGTAGTGTACTATACCGGTCTATAAACGTGTAGTATACCGGTCTATAAACGTAGTGTACTATACCGGTCTATAAACGTAGTGTACTATACCGGTCTATAAACGTAGTGTACTATACCTGTCTATAAACGTAGTGTACTATACCTGTCTATAAACGTAGTGTACTATACCGGTCTATAAACGTGTAGTATACCGGTCTATAAACGTAGTGTACTATACCGGTCTATAAACGTAGTGTACTATACCGGTCTATAAACGTAGTGTACTATACCTGTCTATAAACGTAGTGTACTATACCGGTCTATAAACGTGTAGTATACCGGTCTATAAACGTAGTGTACTATACCGGTCTATAAACGTACATGTAGTGTACTATACCGGTCTATAAACGCAGTGTACTATGCCGGCCTATAAACGCAATGTACTATTCCGGTCTATAAACGTAGCGTACTATACCGGTCTATAAACGTACATGTAGTGTACTATACCGGTCTATAAACGCAGTGTACTATGCCGGCCTATAAACGCAATGTACTATTCCGGTCTATAAACGTAGCGTACTATCCCTTCAAACGCAATATGCGTTTGGCGTAACATTTAGTCTTTGCATAAATGTCGGTATAGATTGTGATATTTTTGGCGTATTCGTGTTATAGATTGCAATCAAACAATCCGTGTTGCGTTTGCCCCGTACGGTGTGATGTGTCTGTAATATGGAGAATTGGCGTGTGGAAATCGACTTTATCTACAATCGACATCAAAAATTAATAACGCGGTCCCCGGGGTAGTTAATCACTGTGCTGCAAGCATCTTGGGACTATAACCGACATCTATTGCTTCCCGGCATGCAACATTAATAAATGATACCGAGGCTAAGACCAATATGTGTATAGACAAATAAAAACAACCAAGGTTAGATAACCAATGTGACGTCACTTCCGGAAGTAGATTGATGTTTTCACGTTTCTAAATAAAGAGCTCCCGAAAGAAAAATGTGGGGCACATTCGTTTCAAACACGCCGAAATACACAACTTGATAGTGATTAAAATCTCGTTAACGGCTCAATTAAGAATACCTGACTAATACGATATCATTGCATCCCTAATTAAGAACGGTCATACCAAGGTGACATTGGCATTGACCTTGATGAACAAGGTCACCCAGGTACATACCGTATCGCCCCGTAGGAATTGGGAACATTGATTACCACATTCCAATAACCTAATGGCTTTTGATAAGAATCGCAAACTGTTAGTGAATATATATCATGTTAAATTCCTGTAGATGTAGAGGGAGATATATCTGGAACAATCATTAAGCAATTTATACAATTTCCAGTTAATCGACTTATTTTTTATTTATAAGTACTCCCTACCTGAAGGGAGTTTTATAAGTAAAGTAATGGTAACTGTAGTTCTTTATTGCTGATAGTAACTCTCCTGTAACCAAGATTATGCTACTTTCGTAAAACGTTCTTTTGGATAAATTCTTGTAGTTTTTGCGATATAAGATGGCTCTAATCTAAATATGATATCTTTACAATATAAGTTAAAATTTCTGACAGAATTATTGGCACCTTCAAAATATGTAAAAGGGCAAACCAATATCGGGCCACACCAGGAGAACGGAGAGATTTTACGAGTATTTTAAAACACGTAATTCGCAATTGTGTGTACGAACGACTATACTTTACAAAAGTGTTGAAACGATTTTTTTTTCTAAACTGAATTAATTTTCGTTTTGGCCGATTAAGATGCACACAGAGGCTGAAGTATCCATAGAGAACAAAACCCCAACCGTCCAGAAAAAGGTAGAAAGGGCTGATTAAATCATTCCGCAAGAGGGCTTATTTCGCGGAAAACTACCCTTTCGATAACTAACAATTGTTTACGGTTTTATGATTAATCTTGGGTTTCAAGGTTGCAAGATATGATGTTTTATACAAAGTGTAATTTTTTAGTTCCAGCTGTGATTTTTAAGTCAGTTATTCAATTCAATCGTTATTATTTGTATGGGGGTTAAGCGTTCTCCACATTTGCTTGATGAAATAATCTGATTATCACCAATTTTCAAAGTATTGATTTGATATTAGCCAAAACATAGAATAATAAAACATAAAATAACGATGATTTTTCATGCGTGTCCCGAAGTGAAAGCACATACATGTTTGTATCTATGAGTCAGATCTAAGATAACGAAAATTTATATTTCAAGAAAAAGAAAAAGTTTGTTTTTTCTGTTATTTTATTCCCCAATAACATGGCGTGTTTTGTAAATTTTCCATACATAAGTTTATAATGAATGTCAAACAGGACTGCCACATTTAATCATTAGGACGACAAAAGGAGAGACGAACCCGTGACCTCCTCTATTCACAGAGAACGGTTCCTTTATAACTAAAACAGACTGTGCCCAATTTGTCGCCTTGTGTTTTGTAAACACGCGCATCTGCCCAGTGTATGACACAATGTCCTGGCGTGAAGGTCGGGCTGACTGCTGACCTCTCCTTACTACTGTTTTACAGGCCACATGTCCAGGATGTCCAGTCTGCGGTCTTTTTGTCACAAGGTCAAGCCATACTGATACCTCAGATCAATTAACGGCTTTTCACCTCCTAAAAAAGAAAATCTGCCCTATGTCGCGTGACCTGGCGGCCATTTGTCACGCAGTCTGTGATCACCAGCCGAGCAGCTTTTTACAAATTATGTTTTTTTTCCCCTTCAGGATAGCCGTAGTTGATATGGTCAAGGAGCTTTGTCCTACCGTTTCGTACGTCACAAATGCTGATCACGTGGTGTCATTAAGCGCAGTACTCGAGCAGGTGCTCTTCCCTTTCCTCTACAATTCGGCCGAAAACTTGCACCGGGCGACAATTGTTGATGTTTTGTGCCCCCAATTATGAATGCACCCCTCCCCGAACATCGTCTTGACCACTGACAAAAGAAAAACCAATTCAATCAAACTCTCAAAAAGCGCAAAAGTCAGCTTTATTCCCGAGAACCCTTAAGAAATATACGGAGCCTGGTAATTCATTATTTCCAACCCCATATTAGCAGTGTATGAGGTTTTCACATATAATGACGCTCTTAAAAGAAACGAGAGAATACTGCATTTGTCCCACCATCGACTTGCCGGCCCCTACATCGTAGCCTGTTGAACAATGGGCAGAACAGTCTGCACTTCTCACAAACTCGCGTTATCACAATGCAGAGTGTTGCAACTGGGGAAAAACACACGTATGTGTTAGCATTTCTGCAGTGATTGATCAAACGAATGCAAAAGATAAAAATATGTTTTTAAAATTATGGAACATGTTTCCATCACTCACGTAACACGCGGCTGTAGATGTATGTATCCGAAATATATTTGGAATGCTACAAAGCCCTTCTGCACGCGATTGGCACGCGATTGGCACGCGACTGTGACATGAAACCCCATGGCACTAAACAAAACTTTCGTCGCGCCAAGATAAGACAAACAGCCTCTATCATCAGATGAAGGGTAAAATTTTAAAGATTTGCAACTGTAGAATCCCCAAATGGACATCTGAATGAAATTTGATATCTATTTCAGCCGAACCAAGATAATGTATAAAAATCTTATCATGAGCGACACCGTCATACGTACATCAAATTTCCCAACACGACAACAAGACCTATTTTCTCTCGTCGAACACGCTCGTGACGTCATTGGTGTCAATTTCACAATAGATATTGCATAACACAAGAAAAGCTTGTAAACAGCAAGTTAAAATGAGCGTTTAAGCTGGAAATGTACCGAATAGTGTGTGGTATCGATGTGGGCTGCTGAGACAGGAAAAAGCAGACATTTGTGGTCGTCGGAGAGAGGTCCGGGTCCCAGGGCCGTAGAAACGGGGGGGGGGGGGGTGATATGATGTAGAAGAGCACTATAGAATATAAGATACATTGTATATAACTTAAAGGGCCCCCGTGACAACGGTTTGAAATATGTCCATATGTTGTCGTTTTACTGCTAAAGCTTAGGTTTAAAAACAAATGGTATCATTTCGTTTAAGATGTTACAAAGAATGTATCTTTAAACTTAAGTGTTCCTTTGATGAAGACTGTGTTTTTATTTGGAGCAATGACTATATTATATGTATGAATGCTTCTTTCCTCTGATTTTCTAGATCATAGTCTCTGATTTTTTTAAGTATTCACATTTTATTCAGACTCATCAAAATTTATGCCAAGCTTAATCAATTACTTTGGATTGTCATTGTAAACTATTTACATTTACTAATATATTGACATATCAGCACAGCCTAAATGTATAGTACGACAGGACACATATGGTACACATAAACATATGTATGAATGAATTTATCAAATGAACGACATCTATATCTATGAAACCCATTTACTTCTGGAGGGTCACGTCAGCACCATATGGCGCCCGTCACCTTGGGCTCCGTGTGGATGCGCCTACATCATAACTCACTGGACCACAGCTTCTATTTTTCGTCCTTGATTGAATTTAATAGTTAACACTTTTCATCTTTCATGGCTAGAGTGGCAAATACGATATAATAACAAATACGATTCTGGCACGCGCTACCTGTCATTGTAGATAGTCAAATTACCTGACGTTTCCCCGGGGTAGATCTGCCTACTTTGGTCATCAGGCTTAGCTGATGACCATTTGGCCGCGGTTTACAATGTATAATGGTCGGTTATTTTTTACCTGGGTGTCGAGATTCTCATCTTCGCCACCATCGCGCACGTTGTCTGCTAGACCCCGGCATTATTGTCGCCGTCGCGGCTCTCTAAGGCGCCACCTGTTGGTCCAGGTGAGCGGCTGTGCGCGTGTGGTGGTCAATTTGACCGATGCATGACCTCATCTGCATGTTCGTTTTTTATGATCAGATGCACAATGTGTTTTGTTGATAATAGGCCCTGATCTATTCGTCGGGGTACCGGTGTTTTATTTCGATCGTCGCTATAACACTGTTGCACCCGCCCTTATTTGATTGGAGGAAAACGACGTACCAAGGTCAAACCGGGGATGGAAACGGATCACTGTTTGGTTACCTCTCCAATTATCGGGCGGGTCATTGATTTTACCTTTGTCTTATCTCCGATCGACCACTGGGACAAGGCGGGGTCAAATCGAGTGCCCCCGGTGGCCACTATAGCAACAAGTCAAGTCGGCATCTGCATCAACAGTTGACTTCATTGAACGTGGCTTAAACAAGTACAGAATAAATAAACACCATTTTAATCGCCTTAACCCATACAGTGATTTTCAATTTTGACTTTGACATGTTTAAAACAAATTAAAATGTCCGCCGGACAAACGTTGATTCTTAATTCTATGCCTTTGTTAAACTACACACTGAATGACATTTAGGAGTAAGCACAGACAGATTTGTACAGATTTAAAAAAAAAAAATAAAGAAAATTAAATGACAGAAGAATTAAAGGAGAAGTTAATCGATAATCAATTAAACAAAAAATAACGTTTGAATTCGTCGATAATTATTTTTCAATTGACGATTGTATAGATAAAATTCCTCATAATACCACAAAAAAAATACAATACAAACGTATCGGATTTCTTTCCGACAATGCATATTTTGAAGTCTGAAACCGGACTCGGGTGCCCGGCTCGTGCCGTGGCCTGTGTACATTATTACATTGATCTTGAGTCGTTAGGGAACGATTATTATTGTTAAACTATTGTTCACAGATAAACACTGATGAGCAACCACTGAGAACGATAGACAAATATTCTGTGTGTATATATATATCCCCCATTCTTTGAGACCCTCGCACGACCCTCGACAGATAAAACACACAGTTTGTATTTTTGTAGGCTAGAGTTATTGAATTTTTTAATCGGGATTTGGAAGATATTTATGAGATTCTGATAAAATCACTTTTAAGCTGATTTCGCGCCACCTGACGGGGTATACGACTCTGTTGAATGACAGAACATAACACGTTGAGTACTACCATTGATCGGGTCATCGATTTCAAACGGAGGTTTTGTTAGCCGTGCCAGTCACGCATGTCATCTAGCCACTTCCGTCTGGTTGATGCCATGCCTGGGTAAAGAAAAAAGTGATAACAAAATGGCCTCATTAAGGCCTGAATAGTTTCAGGTAATCAGGTAAATGGTCACTTCTATTGGTGAAAACAGAGCTAATTAAAAGGTATCCTGGGTCCAGAGTTTTGATTAATTTCCACAGAACAACTCGCGGTACAAACAGGTTTATTGGAGAGGAAAACACGATTGTTTGTTTACTGTCCAAGGCTGTATGACCGATCTGTGATGATGCCGTGGTGATGGACTCGTTGTCCAATCGACCGTGTTCCGCGTTGTCTAATTGGATAAAATACACAATAAACAGAACTGCTGGGAGTTTTGCGGTTAGTACAGACGCTAGCGGATAATTGCATAACTTATCGGTTATTTTACTCTCCTGTTTGACCCAGATAACTCAAATTCCTAAGTGAGAAAATGAAATTATAGATTTTCTTTTTATTCGATTTTAGGACAGGCAATTGGGTACTACTCCGGGAGAATCGATTTCAGAATTAATAGATAAACTGTTGTGTAAACAATAATTTCCGTCGTCAATAAGTTTATATATCCGGATTCTTCAAACATACCTCGGTTTGTACTACTTTTCAAAATTGAAAGTCATAGTGCAAATACGTCGTGTTAAAAAGTTAAAAAATATTGTAATAAATCCAGGGGTACATGTTTGTGATAATTTCAGAGAGAATGTTAACAGCTATTTATATAAACATACCGGAAATACTCTTTCGGGCATTTTTCAACAGGAATTCTGGATCATATTTTGCTTTTGTTAATTTTGTAGTCGGTCTTTATTTTTTTCAAACATTTTTCACAGCTTAATTACATTTTTGTAAATATCATAGTTCGTACGCTATTTAAAACACAATGAAATCACAAACAGTAATTTTCCCCTATTGAATCTCTAAAAATATCTATTTGAACAATTCTATCAATATTACATTGTCACAATCCCGATTGGAGATCATTTTAATATTCAGATTAATTTCGATCCATTCCGTCTATGAGCCTCGTAAAATAAATAACATGACCGTCAGCTATTTAACAGCAGTCCTTTAAATATTGATATCAACACCAGGTAATTGTGCCGTTTCTTTTGTTGAAACGCGTGACCTTGCTAGTGTTACGTAACAGCTTATTAATCGATTTATTCTACAGACCGTTGGTTTTTTCTGGTGCATGTATTGCCTTCAAACCAAACCTGTTTCCAGCTATGATAGTCAATGCGCATGTGCAATACAGCCAGTGAGGTCATATCTGGAATCTTCAATTCTATATATGACGGCCATTTTGCTAAACATATGCAACTGTTTCAACAATCGACGTATTAATCTTGCATAAACAACGGTCATATCGTTTTGACGTTGTCTACTTTATTTCAATATTGAAAGAATTTCATAAAAGTCATATATTTGATTTCATATTATTCTTTTTAAACATAAACAGCTATATGTGCACATTCTTTCTATAACTTTGTTTCAAAACAAGTCTACGAAATATCTAGAATTCGACACCGACACTGCTGAAAGCACAAATGAAGAGGAAATGGTGAAAGATGTGTCACACCAAAGTCATATAGGAAGTAGCGATCATCTAGTCTTGAAGATTGACTATTCCTGCGAAACCGAAAAGGTGATGAACACAGCACCACGATTTAAATATAGCAAAGGCGATTATACCAACATGTTAAAAGAAATACCGACAGATTGGTCCACAATGCTAAAAGGTGATGTACAGGGAATGTATAATAGATTTAGACATCTTATTGAAGTAACTAAAGACAAATTAATTCCAAGGGGTAAAGGACAGAAAATAATATTTGATAACATACCGTTGAATGCTTCAATTTTGAGTAAAATAAAGAAAAACATAGGGCATGGCAAAGATATATGGAATAAAAAGGGAGGAAAAATATAAAGAGTACGCACGGATTCGAAATCAGCTGAAGTGGGAAATGCGAAAATCAAAGAGGGAGAGCAGGAAAAGAAGATATTAATAAAACAACAACCCATTTTTTTTGTGAAATATGTCAAATCTAAGAGAAAGGTTAAAACCAGAATACCAGATCTTAAAGGATTAAATGGAGATGATCATCGAATAGCAGACAATAGCAGATAATGACAGAGACAAAGCAAAGGTCTAAGCAAGATTTTTTCGGAAGTGTTTTTACACAAGAGCCGATGGGAGACTGTCCAGAATTTAAGAAAAGATATATTCATACCAAATGTGAAGACATTGTCTGTAAACAGAGAAAACATTTGAACATCTTTTAGCAGATCTCAAAGAGAATAAATCTCAGGGTCCGGACATGTTACATTCAAAAGTTTTAAACGAATCGCAGAACAAAATCAGCAAACCGTTATCAAATATCTTTGATTAAATCACTTTCTCCGGGTAAATTACCACAACAGTGGAAGGAAGCCCATATCACCGCTATCTTCAAAAAAAGGCACCAAATCAAAAGCAGGATATTACCGACCTGTAAGTTTACCCAGCGTTGTATAGGGAAAACATTATAAAAACTGGCGAGGGACAACATTGTCAACCACATGAACAGAAATAACCTTTTCAGTAACAGGCAGTTTGGCTTTCTTTCCGGGAGATCAACACAGCTTAAACTGCTCACAGTTCTAGAAGATTGGACTCAAATCATAGATAGAGGAGGTCAGTTGAATGTTATTTACATGCATTTCATGAAAGCAGTCGACAAAGTACCCCTTCGGCGAAGCTTCAAGGATGCAGCATACATCACCAAATAATAACGTGGATAGAAAACTCCTTAAAAGATAGAACTCAGAAAGTAGTAGTAAATGGAGAATCTTGGAACACATACCCAGTAGTCAGTGGGATATCTCAAGGAAGTGTCCTAGGACCTATTATATATGTAGTTGATCTATGGAACAGTCTACCCCAGGATGTAATATATTTCAACAGCTGTTATAAAGTTTGAAATTGCTCTTGATGAGTACTATAAACGTGATAATGGGACTTTAAAATTTTAGTTTAAATGCTTTTCACTTCAAACAGGAAGAAAGTTATAATTTAAATTTTGTTTTTATGTATTGATATGAATACATAGGCTCATAGCCTGCGTCCATAATGTATCATATTAAATCACATTAAACTGCTTATGATAAAAAAAAAACACGGAAATACGAAGGTATTGTCGTACTATTATGACATGTATTTTAAACACCGTCAATAACAGACAACATCTGGACTCTCAGAGGTGCACGAGGGCATTATGTGCATGAGTATATTGCACGAGGGCTTTAAATTTAGAATAAGTGAGTACAGAGTGTGACGTCAGACTATCACTTAATTTGATTTTAATACATACACGAAATTTGTTTTTCGTGTGTAAATCAATTTTTTTAGATTTTTTGTATTGTTTTATTTTTCCAATTTTTTGTATCATCATCATCATCTATGCACATGATTATCATCATCATCATCATCATCATCATCTATGCACATGATTATCATTTTCATCATCATCATCATCATCATCAATTATCATCTATGCTCATAATCACCAGCCATGCACATCATAATCATCATCCATGCACATCCATGTATATCAAAGTTCGAACCCTCGTGCTTGCAGTCTTCATGTCATAAGTATATGCATGGCATAAAATCATTTCTTGTTAACGCACATATATTACCATTTTAAAGCCCCAATCTAACCAAAATGGAGGACAAAACGACGTCAAAGAATGGCGGAATGGTTACGTGAAATTACTGGTAGGATCCGAAACTCTTTTTGATTGGTCGTTGTGATGAGCTTGTTATAACCGAGGATTTACAGCATAAACGGACTACGTGCTACTCAAGAATAAAACTGCGAAATGCGGAACCTTGAATTACATGGCATGAATATAAAAAAATGCCTAGGTATGGAATAACTAGTAAAACATTATACGCAAGCTGGGTTTATTAATACTCGTGAACGTTAACTTTTCACACGTTTGTTTGCATTTAAGACTTAAATAAGTTTACCTACTCATGAGAGCGATCCCTGATAGAAAGATCGTCAAATTGTCCCAGTTCAAATTGTCACTATCATAGGGGCTGCGGTGGCCGAGTGCATGGTTCAGGTGTCCCGACATTCTACCACTAGCCCTCCACCTCTGGGCCGAGAGCTTCAGGTGTCCCGACATTCTACCACTAGCCCTCCACCTCTGGGCCGAGTGGTTCAGGTGTCCCGACATTCTACCACTAGCCCTCCACCTCTGTGCCGAGTGGTTCAGGTGTCTCGACATTCTACCACTAGCCCTCCACCTCTGGCCCGAGTGGTTAAGGTGTCCCGACATTCTACCACTAGCCCTCCACCTCTGGGCCGAGTGGTTCAGGTGTCTCGACATTCTACCACTAGACCTCCACCTCTGGGCCGAGTGGTTAAGGTGTCCCGACATTCTACCTCTAGCCCTCCATGCACCTCTGGGTTGCGGGTTCAAAACCCACATAGGGCAGTTGCCTGGCTGTACATTGGTCGTAAAACAAAATTTAAACCAAAATGTCTCTTTCATAAGTCGTAGCAAAGGGAGTGAACTCTGCTGCGTAACAATAATTGAAATACGAACAATATTGACTTAAAAACGCCAAAACATGGCAAAACTCAGCATAAATCAGTATACAAGAATAGAAGATAAAAGTTAACTATACAAACACCAAAATCACAAAATCTTTTCAATTTTAGACTTATTATGTTCCTAACGACAACCTGTAGCCCGGATGTAACCTATTTTTGTCTTGTGGTAAAGAACACGGCCGAGTTATTGTATGGAGCTTTTCCCATTGAGAACTTAACGTTTTGTACCTGTATTGATTTTCTGCTTTTTTCTTTTCTTGTGCAAACTCCATAAACAGTGTTTATGAGTAACATAACTTTCTTTCTCCATAAAGTCTGAAAAGAGGAAGCTATAATACCGCCATTAAACCTTACCCTGTCTGTAACAGCGCATGCCCTCCATTGACAGGGCTGGGGTCTACAGTACAAAATAGACCTTGTTGTGGGTGGAATCCAGAAAGCAAAAATCATCGGCACTAACTTCCGAAAGGTCCTGTAATCACAAAAAAACGTGTGTCTACAACGTACGTATCTCCCGTAAAATTGTGTTCAATATATTGTCTTGGTCATTTGAACTAATGTAGTTAGGATAGATCCGGATTATGGATTTATGGGGTAATATCGAAACAGCTTGCCGATTATGGCGATTATTGCGATAAGAGAGGCCCGGATCATAGACATTTGGGGTCCATGATGTAGAGAGAGAGTGACAGAGAGGGAATCCAGATCATAAATGGAGAGAGCCCGGGCTATGGACACTGACTATGGTGTGTGCCACGAATATGTATGTTGCTCTCCTTAAATTCCGGGTAATTGTTGCTATGTGACGTAAATATCAAGAGACTGAGATTCCGGGTCACACGCACTGGAGTTGGTATCGAGAGAGCCCAGTTGATGAGCATAGATGTTATTAACGAGAGCTCGGAAAATGAATCGAGAAAGCTCGGATGATTTAGTATGATGTGGGTTGGTATCGAGAGGAGGGGCCGCGGTGGCCGAGTGGTTCAGGTGTCCGATATTCTACCACTAGCCCTCCACCTCTTGGTTGCGAGTTTGAAACCAATCTGATTAAAATACAGATCCTCACTTTTACTATCGTGTGTAGGATCTGACAGCGACCAGGAGAAGTTCATGTGCAGATGACCTTTATTATTTCGATATCTAGGAAATGAACAGCCAATCAAAATGCACCTTGTAAACGTTGTTTGGTAGACGAACAAAAATGGCGGCGGATCGAAGCAAAGGAGAGAAAATCATTCAGGGCGTTATATAACAATTTATTAGTATAGTTTGTGGTAATTTCTTCACTGTCAGTTTTTTTTTCTTTTGCGACAAACGAAAAACTACAAATCGAACAGATAGTGTCTAAAAAGAACACCGCCTTGGCGCATAGACCGCTGAACTGGGCGCCGCCATTTTTGTATACGGTCATTCGGGTTTCTCGCTACTTTACTCTGGTTTAACGACAAGTGTAGAAAAAAATCGAAATTCGATTTTCACTTTCAGAATCTGGTAAGCAGCGATCTGATTGGTGAATACAAAGGTCATCTGCACATGACCTTCTACTTGTCGCTGTCAGATCCTACACACGATAGTAATGGTGAGGATCTGTATTTGAATCAGATTGGTTTGAAACCCACGTGGGACAGTCGCCATGTACTGACCGTAGGTCGGTGGTTGTTGCTTTCTCCGGGTGCTCCGGCTTCCCTCCACTTCCAAAACCTGTCACGTCCTTAAATGACCCTGGCTGATAATAGGACTTCAAGCAAAATAAACCAAACCAAACCAAGATATCGAGAGGGCTTGATCACGAGTAGACAGAGAACTTTGATATTGCCAGGATCATGGTCATTGGACTTAGCATATAGAGCACCCGGATGCTGGTCGTTGAGCGCGAATAGGTCCAGTACAATACTCCATCAATGGTTTCCCTATTATGAAAAGCGGTTTTTATAAAAGTCATATATATTTAAAGAACAGGGTTATTGGACCTACGGTTTATTCAAGGTTTACATATCGAACGAGCCCGGTTAATGGATGTTGGGGTTTTGTGAGTTGTACACAATCAAGTGAGTCTTGGTAATAGACATTAGAGTTAATCGGAATTATAGACAAAGGGGTAACCGGGTCATAGGGGCTAGACTCTGTCCGCATCATGAATATCAAGTTCATACTCCAAGTAGCGGATATTAAAATACGATAATTGATTTGGCGGGAAACTGACCCTTCTCAGTAGCTAGAGGACAAACGATACTTTTAGTGGACTTTGTTATAGAACAAAAGTAAATTCATCATCACTAACGAGAATAAGGGTTTGACCTCGAGGTAACAATTTATAGTTATCGATCGGTAAATAGATATTACAGTCCATTAGAGTTAATAGGTGATCTCGTATTCTAAATCAATTTCCTAGTTTGATCGATGCCGTGCTTTCACCAAAAGAGTTTAATTATACCCGCGTTGACCTATCCGTTTCATTCCGTTGCCAATATTGTAAGTGTCACTTTAAGAAGACTTCACGAACTAAGATTTAGGCATTAGCCAGTCATCACGTGATGTAAAAGGCATCATGGGAAGGCGAAGTACCACGATTGTGACGTTCGGTAGAGAAGGTTTATACCATAGAAAAGGCGTCAACTTGAAAATGGCATTAGAAAGATACTAAATATCATGTTACCACGGTAAACCAACTATCACGTACCTATAAATGGTGTCACGTGGGAACTATATCTTCCTAAATGCTTTTTGAAGTTGAAATTAACATTATTGATAAAAAAAATAGTTTTAATTTTTCAAAATACAACACAGCAACATCACGTCGAAATTTGAGTCACTTTTGAAATAAACGTCCAAAACAACGTCTGTGTGTCATATTGTAGCCAACGGCATCAATTTATTTCGAAATCGAAATCCATGTAAGTTATATTCCTTTGGAAGCAACGAATACTGCGCGTGTGGTGTGATTTGTAACAACGGAAAATAAAATCAGCAACAAAGAATAAATAAACAACAGAGTTTATGTAAGTTAAAATTTAAAATGAAATATTCTGACATAGAGAGTAGCAGTTAAGCCAAATCTCTTTCTGAAGAAAAATCGAAATCACCGCGATAGTTCAAAATAGACCAATCATCTTGTTGGCGTTTGGGTATTGTTTTGATGTAGGGTAACGATGGCATATCGCGAATTTGAAATCTGATAAACTTCGACAAGTATTTTAAGGTCAAATGCTACTAACATTCTGAAATGTCTCCTGGCTCGCATTGGGAATATTTATCATCATAATCAAATTAAAATCTTTTTTTTGGATTTTAAAAAATAATATTGAATAATGTACCGATTTTAATAAGATCGACGAGATATTAATGAATGTCCATGACACGTGCATCGCACGTGCGGCCGTCCTTGTGCTACCATCATACTGATAAGACAGGCTATCTAAATAAATGTCCCGTGCACGTGATTGATTTTTCGAGTTTATCGTTAGGTACAATTACGATTCAATCATTTTGAATTGCCGATAAGGATTAAATATGGTTTTAACCGTCGGGTACCGACAGGGGGAGCTTGGGTGCATGAATAGGTACCGTCATACGTCGTCAAGGTTACAGTCCTCGTGTCTGGCACGAACCAACAGTCGACTGTTGCTATGGTGACTTGTATCTCGCTATGATGACGAGTGTCTGACCGTCATGACGAATGTCTGACTGTAAACGCGGCCTGGGAAACAATTTATCACGACTGCTTATCGAAAATTTGTCTACGTTTTTCTGCTTCGCTTGACTTTGACGGACTGTAGCATGTCAAAAACGACTGACAAATGGTCCTTTAGTTCAGCGTTTATCAAATCATTTTTTAATCTGCAACGTCTGACAAAGGTGGACCAACAAATATTGAAAAGGGACATCACTTCTGTTATTTTAATTCTCCACTGTAGTGTAATCGGTTCCTTTATCTGATACCATATTTGGGCGTAGCCGAGATGACAGATCGGGTCCAGCAGGGGGTATGCCAGATTTGAGGATACATTAATGGAAAAGATGTATAAGAGTTAAAAAGGGTCAATAGGTCTAACAGCTTAGCGTTAATTAGTCTGATGTAATTATCTCAGCAGTTCCATTATAAGCATGGTTCCATTAGGACATACTATATTATGACTATCAGAACCACTGTGTTTCACCAGCAAATCAATATTGCTATTGCAATATCATATATTTTGTAACAGGAAGAAATTATCTTTAAAATGGTGCAGTAGAAAAATATTTTTTTATATGAAAAAAAAACAGAAGGCATGGGACAATATTTTCATGATTAGTATAGATATTTAATTTTTATATATGTGTGTGTTATATCAGTTCAGTTTTCGTATCAATGTATACATTGGGTTCTAGTTGAATTTTCTGTTCAAAGTAGACCATTTTTACAGAACATGTATATCTAAAATGCAACACGATTTCGATTACCAATATCCGGAAAATGGAAAATGCTCAGTTGAATCCTTGGTCATTTTTTTTATTCAACAAATACTACTACGGAAACCATTGTCGTATGCACATTTAGATGGCCTGTTATTTACTTGAAAATGCATGGAGCGTATCTGTCGGAGTTATATTCAAAAATATATATCTTTGACAGCTAGTTCGTTTTATTTTCTGCGGTCGTTAAGCGTTGTAACATCTTCGCTGTGATGTAATCGCATCACCTGTCGACGACGTACACTTGCTGCAAAGAAATTTTGAAAAATTAACCGTTTTTTTTTTTCTTTTTAAAATTTCAGAATTTATTGAGCGCAGCTGATTTCCCAAGAGCGTCCATCGCGTGTGTCGATAAAGGGCGCGTGCACGTACTGTACATACGGTATGGGCGGGGAAGCATGCAGAATTACCACGAAAAATTCAGTGATGTTTTATAAAATACGAACATTTAGTAAAAGGGAGGTCATTCACCTTTTTTATGTACGAGTACGAAAGAGTTCAGAGGCAATTCCGGTAAATTAACATCTAGGTCATATATGCAACACCAAACTTCAATTAATCGCCCCCTCTTTCAAATTAGTTTACTGCATTCTTCCAAAAAAAATTCTTTAAAAGATGGCAATTTCACTTGTTCGTTTTTATGAGAGTAAAAACATTTTTTTTTTTTTTTTGCAATTATATGACTACATGATACATACACAAAATAGATCGAGTATTATCATGTTTAAACAGTTGAAACATATTTGTATTGCTTTAAAATTAGCATGTTGATTTGGCACAAGTTAAATACTACTTATAAAAGCTCTCTCCTCCAAATTTTGTTACATCAATGTGACAGCAACAACGGTTATTTACATACATTTTACAATAAACAAATTAGAAAATGGAAGAGTATAATAAGAAATTGAATGAATAACAGAGAATCACCCAACAATTAATTTGTGTATAATAATAATGTTTTCTGTACATACAATAACATAATCTGCCTGGCACAAACTAACCACACACTCAGGATCCTTCGTCTATTCAAAATATTATAATTAACATGTACCATTCTAGTTTGAATATTAAAATGACCCAAACGTTTCGTTTTTAAATCGGTTCAAATGCTACATATTCAGTTTAATATTTAATAGACATTAAGAAATAACCTATCACGAAATACTTGACATGAAAATGTTATGCTACCCTAACATATTACCTAAACAGCTTTGGGACAAGTGTCTTTGCTTTTTAAGTTATGTCTATCGTCAGCAATCTGTGTGTGTGTGTGTTTTGTTTTCTTTATAAACAAAAATTGTTAAATAGCCATTCTGATATCTCCCTTTTTTGAAGTGACATTTGCTTCTTTCCGATGTTTTTAATTTTTAAATGTATTATTCATGTATCGTTTATTCTATTCAAATATGTCTCCCGTTCAGCAGCCGGGGAGAGATCCAGAGAAAATGGAACACCGTCACGTGATTAACACCGTCATGGGATCAACACCTAACTAACGGAAGAGAAATATAACAGTTGTGATTGTGTAGTTGTCATGGAAACGGATGACAGATGACACTAACAATATGTAATATTATATTAGCGACCAATGGTATTGTTGCTAAGGCGACCTTGATGACAGCGCAAACACAAGTAACTCAATACATTTTAGCTTCATGTTTTCCCTTAATTCCTCACAAGCATTTATTTCACTTATCTTCACATTTTTTTCACACAAAAAATGATAAACTATAGCTCAATTATTTCTGATTCACAAATGCGTTCAAACATCAATGAATCATTGTAATAACCAAACAAAGAAGCACGATGTTTACCTGAAACAAAATCATTGCGTCTAAAACAACACGGTTGGGGATCACGTGGTTTTCAAAATGGCGGCGCCCATGGAAAACGAACAGAAACGGACTGACGCAGGTAAAAAAGACCGCGTTATCACCCACCGTGAACAAGCCGATGAACATCCGATGTGTTGCGACTAGCATAAACATTGCGTTTATTAATCCTCGAATTATTACTTCAACAAGTTCATAACCAATACACCGTAAAACAAATCATACCGGTATTCCACTCCATAAACAAATATTTGAATTGTTTCGACTCAATGCTAAATTGAAAATAGTACTTGACAATGTGCACTTCACAATTAGTGTACGACTAAGTTTGTTTTGTTTTTTTATTTTACCAATTTTTTCAAGCTGTGTCAAGATTGAATTGACAGCATGTTCAATAGGATGTTTAATGTGTAAGGTTAGTTTTCTCGTTTTTGTTACCAAACGGTTACCACGTAAATGGCACAGGGTACATGGCATATGGTACAGGACTCAAGGTACCTGGTACAGGACTCAAGGTACATGGTACAGGACATAGGATACAGGGTACATGGCACAT
Source organism: Mimachlamys varia (assembly GCA_947623455.1). NCBI lineage: Eukaryota > Metazoa > Mollusca > Bivalvia > Pectinida > Pectinidae > Mimachlamys > Mimachlamys varia. Next base: position 46,855,227 of record OX392528.1, read on the forward strand.
GATACATGACTCAAGGTACATGTTTCGTGACATAGGATACAGGGTTCATGACACAGTGTACAATGTACAGGACATATAGTACATGGTACAGGATGCAAAGTACAAGACTCAAGGTACAGGATACAACGTACAGGTACATGGTATAGGGCTCAAGGTACATGGTACAGGACATAGGTACATGGCACAGGGTACATGGCATAGGGCTCAAGGTACAGGGTACAGGACATAGGGTACAAGGCACAGGGTACAGGACATAGGGCTCAAGGTACAGGGTACAGGACATAGGGTACAAGGCACAGGGTACAGGACATAGGGTGCATGGCACAGGGTACAGTACATAGGGTACATGGCACAGGGTACAAAGTACAATACTCAAGGTATAGGTACAGGACATAGGGTTTAAGGTACAGGGTACAGGACATAGGGTACATGGCACAGGGTACCGGGCATAGGGCTCAAGGTACAGGGTACATGACATAGGGTACAGGATACAAATTTCAAGTTTCAAGATACACGTTACATGGTATAGGGCTCAAGGTACATAGTACAGGACATAGGGTACATGACACAGGGTACAACACAAAGTAAAAGACTCAAGGTACAGGCATAGGGCATATGTCTCAAGGTACAGGGTACAGTATATAGGGTACATTGTACAAGGCACAAGGTTCATGGCACGGGATACAGGACACAAGGTACAGGGTACATGACATAGGGTACAGGTTATATGGCAATATATACAGGATACAATGTAGAAGGTACAGGACATAGGGGACAGGTTATATGGCAATATATACAGGGTACAATGTAGAAGGTACAGGACATAGGGTACAGGTTATATGGCAATATATACAGGGTACAATGTAGAAGGTACAGGACATAGGGGACAGGTTATATGGCAATATATACAGGGTACAATGTAGAAGGTACAGGACATAGGGTACAGGTTATATGGCAATATATACAGGGTACAATGTAGAAGGTACAGGACATAGGGGACAGGTTATATGGCAATATATACAGGGTACAATGTAGAAGGTACCGGACATAGGGTACAGGGTACAAGGCTCTCTATAAAAAGCTTTCTAACCTTTCATATTTCAGGTAAACAAAATGAATGGCCTGCTTATGTCTTTTTTATGATTTTCACTCCAGATTGATGGTAAACAATGATATACAAAAACAAATATTAAAAAAAACCTGTCCACAAAATGTACCGTACTTACTCGGTCCTTACTAACAGATACTGTTTAACGTATCTAATCTCGGTGTGATATACCTAGCTAAGTTAACCTTAGCAGGTCATTCACTTATAGCAAATTCCATCGGGAACCATACACATCCTCCCTTACCAATGGCAATAATCATATGAAGAAAAAGCTTATCGAGAAAGTATATTGTCATTTTCCTGGGAATGTGCATGTTCAGTTAAGTTAAGAGCGGACGTTTCTAATGAACTTTAACCTCTCCGTAATTTACCGACAGGTGTCGCTTGACGCAACTTCATCAACCCTATGTACTAGTGTGACAGGTGCTCTATCGTGGAGACAAGAATCCTTATCTTGCTATTACGACAGATGCCCTTTCACAGTTGTACCACTTTTCGGCATAGTCTGGCCGACGTTTTTTTCGACAGGTGCTCCCTCTTGCGGTTCTCAGAGGTTACACAGCGTAGCAATCTTCCAACCGTGTGATCAGGCCTCGAAGGTCATTGAGTACACATCTTCTGTCCCGCTCTAGCCCAATTACACCCAATTAGTATGCGATGGAGATTGATTGGAACGTTCTATAAATAAAATCACAGAACAAATATATAGGTCTACACACTGACGACACGATGATGGGTACTCTCGTGGACCGGAAATGAGATTGTGGCCACGCCCCTCGTTCTCAGGTGGTGGATATTATAAAAATAAATGACGTGAGTCGGGTACATAATTACACCACAAATTACACTCGCGTGCTGATTTATGAACAGGGGAACCTAGCTATCGACAATATTGTGTGTTGTGCATTCAATACTTTTATCACTACATGAAAAGAACTAAACAAAAACCAGTAATGAATTGCAGCAATAACGATGCATATTGCAAATATTAATTTATTGTAAATTAGCCATTTTCGTTTTACGGTGCACAGTGTGAAATAAGGCCTGTATTTTTTTTACGGGATGCTAATTTATCTGGGGCATCCCCTAGCCACAAGGTAAAGTATTGTCATATTGCTGCTGCATGATAGTGGGGCGGAGAGAGAAACAATGAAGGTAGATCGGGGTTTTCCAACACACAGATTACAGCCCATCCGTCATCTAGCATTATAACGTTCCATAAATACAGCGACAGAGACCACGCCAGCAATCCTAAGTCCTACAATCCTTATGGTCAATAGTCCTTGACCAGCTTATTCACGGAGTGACCAAGGCCATTGCGCCTCCTAGCGGGAGATAGCCATAATAACGGTAACGTTCGCGTAACAATGTCTAAAAATGTGTGAGAAATGGAAATTAAAAACGCCGCCCTGGTGGGATAAGTTGGAACAAAGCCAGTATGATGGCCAGTCGTTTATACAATGACCTCGAACAAAGAGGTCAAATTGACCTGTCGATGACTATCTTTGGTTGATGTACGTGCTTGGTTTTAGAAGATGACCACCGGTCCGTATATCGCTTCCCGGAGCATTACAACAATACGTCCAGCTGTACTTTTGCTGAGAAGATTCACACAGCGCAATATACATAGACCGCGAGATAAAAATCGACAAACAAACGCCGGTCTTTGAAAAGTTGATAACGGATTCTGATTTCTGTCTGAAAACGACCTGTCAGTATATTATGACGCCCCTTGCTAACGCGATCAGCACATTTCCTTACAATGTAGTCCCAGGCGCATTATCGGTGATGTATGACCGCTAGTCACGTCATCTACTCTCAGCCAGCCTCGATCTCAACATCACGACTTTTATGTTTGTCCATTCATCCATTTAAGACCTAAAACATGACAAGGGCTGCCAAATATTGAAAAATTGTCTGACGCGAACAATTATCATTTCACCTATTTTATACGTTGCCATTTTGGTTTTCCGTCACGGTATACTTCGAAAACGTTATCGGAAGAAATCTCCAGCGTTTATGAAGAGCGAACATGGTCTTCGTACTGAGAGAAGACCGAACAAAAATCTAGTACTTTGATACATTGATGCAAAATTATCTGTGACGTCATATCAGCGAAGGCGACCAAAACCACAAAAGCAAGCGCTACGAGGCGGGACATCACATTTTGAGTAACACATGAAAGCGAGATCGAGTTCAGCTGTAGTGATATTTTATTACTTGAAGTTTAAGTTGAATATTCCATCAAAACATGAACAACAGTTGGAATTGGCAGGCTGCTGATAGAGACGGCTGATAGCACGTGCACATGCTCGAGAGAGTGGAAACTTATCTTTGATAATCCATCCTTATCACTTTCACAGCATTCCATTTCTCGGTGCCGTCGCATTGTGTATACAGAGAGAGAGTTTTAAGGGAACGACTGAAAAATAATAGTTTTTTATCACAAAACCCATCGACGTATAGGGTATGGCCGACCGATTCGCCACAGCCAACCGCTGGGATCGAACGCCGTGCCATTCCGTGTCAGCGATACGCTTGTGGCCGGCTTCTGATCTAGATCGACATATGTCTTTCACCACTTACATATGTCCACACTTCAGATTGCATCTATTTAAAGTGAAATCCGACTATTTAGTAACTATCTTTATCGAAACTAATCTGTGGGCGATACCAGGTTTTTTTTTCAGCCACTGGTCTTCCGTTACTGTTTGCTATTTAGTTGGTATACTGTATATATACTTTTCAAAGGCCAGCAGTGGATTACAAAGGGATGCCCAACCGTGCCTTGAGTGACCCTAAAGGGATTCGGGGGGACGGTCTTGCGTTAATATACCAATAATCTCATTTTACACCAATAAAAGGTGCGAGTTCATATCGATTAAAATCAGGCAAGCGTAAACAAATAGATTAAACAAGAATCATTTGTACATCAAACGCGTATGACACTTCCACATAAAAATCAAACTGTTAGATTTAAATAGTAAACGGGACAGCAACACATGTTACACTAATAGGTATTTACATTTAAAAACACACACTAACACAATTGTCACAGCTCTCGGTGCGTTTTCTATGGATCTTAATTAGACCGGAGGCGTCGGATACAAAATACAAAGTCCAGAGTGAAAGATTAAATCGGAGAAAAGAAACGGGATTTACAATGTTAAACGAAATGTTTACCTTAACATTATCGTTCTGTAAGAAAACGTAGCAAGACAATTTTTAAAAAAATACGGTTAAACGAGTCCAACCAGTCCCATTATACAAAAAGAAATGAAATTAGGAGAGCACCTGGGGAAACCACGATATTTTTGGAAAATAACCACTGACATGGTCCATGGACCGATCCTGGGATACCCCTGGCGACAGGTTGGACTCGCGTCACCATCGATCCCCCTCCCGGTTGACCTACTTAGTAACAGCTCGAGAGGCCGTAATCTATCGAGTTTTCGCGGCGGGTTAAAAAGGTCAATATCGCAGGTCTTACGAGTGCTTCCATTCTTGACATAGAAAATAACTGGAGGCGCACAAACATATCTGGATACCTTAAGACGGTCGAGAAATAAATCTATCGATCTTATACCTGTATACAGGTAAGTTTTACCTGTGAAGACATGAGCACGCTACATTTGTCGGTGACTTGAGGCGGAGGCTGACAACAACAAATTGGGTTTATGCAATGCGTATACAACGTGCGTAAAATGACCTTGTCTGTTATAAGTCTTACCTGAAAAGTCAATCATACACAATTATGTTGGCTTATATTCAATTTATTTATTTCTAAGATCGTGACAAGATTATAGGTAGAAAATATATATTCTTAAGCCTAAAGAAGTTGGACATTGTTTGTGGTTATGAAGAGTTGTAGTAGACCAAACTACAACTTCCGGTCCAGGACCGTTTTGTCTATTGAATTATAAGATTGCCAAGGTCACCGAGATCGCAGACATTGTTGGACATTGTTCTACAATATAATACTCTCGGATAATGGTATGCTATAAAAAGGGGGAATGCTTTGTTAAATCATCGCTTAGTAGTTTATTATTTATAACAAAGTAATTTTTGCCGGTCGAAATTAACGTTCCAGTACATACATACTTACATACATACTATTGACCAGAGAAATGGACTACAAAACCACACAGAGATCTATTGAATGGGGTTCCCAGTTTGTTTGCCGATCAATTGTAAACCGATCACGTTTACATGTAGAATGTTTTAAATTCGCCTTTGTTTTCGGTAATATAGATCAACTAGTCAAATGAATGACCTTCATTGAAGGTCAGAGGCAGAGTACGTTGACTTAAAAACATCTAATAGATAAAATGGTGCACTACAGTCGTTAGATGTTTGTGAAGATACACTTTCAAACAGTTAATGACTTAAAAGCCATTTATAATTCTGAAAACGTTTTACTTTATCATTGGAATGACGTCACATTGTTTGTACTACATAACGGTAACTTTTAAAATCACACTTAAGAGTGATATTTTAAACGCGAAAAAGAAAATACTAGATAACCGCTAAAACATGAACGTATGGTCTTGTGCTCAAAAGCAAATCCAACATGAAGCGCTAGCGCTTCATTGAATTTGCCTTTGTCCAGTTGGCATTCATGTAGCTTATGAACCAACTTAAAGCAGTTCAATGCTTAAATGTATAATGCTGTCGTACCAATTTTGTGATACTGCGCTAAAATCTGAACTCGCTAAATTAATCGCTTTTACAGTAAATGATTACAGATTAAATCTTACTATAGAAGTAGATTTGTCTGCGTTCAGAACGAAATAATTTAACAAATCAAGTGACTAAATTTAGTGCGTCGTATTTCAAAAGTACATGTTTAAACAACTTATATCAACGTGTTGTAACGACAGAGTTGAAATAGTCCAGCTGTAAGTATACAAAACGAAATGTGAAATTGTCAATAACTAACTAACCAACAAGCTGCATATCTGGGCACAAGACCAAACGAAATGGAATTGTCTATGTTATTAGCTAACCAACTACCACAAGGTACACTTCTGAGCAAAAGACCATACGAACGAACCTTACATGTCATTAAAACCGACAAAAAACCTACGGAGCTAAATCAAGAAAAAAAATATCGCTTCATTAACAGCCATGAGCGCGTATTCTTTAATTAACCCAACCAATACCATGTTTTTACGCCATCAGAACCAGGTGCTATGTAATTCGATAATGTGGAGGTGTGTGTGATATCATAATACCACCGATCTAATGAAGAAAGTGAAGGCATTCCCGCTAGGTGGCAGTCATTCCTCAAGTGAATTGGCTCGTTCACGCAGGTCAATGAAGAAATCAAGCTACCATCTACACTTCTAACAGGTTGCGGAAGTGAGCACTCTTTCTGGTGCCCATTGAAGCGGCTCGCGAGATTAAGCATTAATACACTAAGATTGACTAGTTATGTCGTAAGAATGTTTTCGTTAATAGAAAACACGAAATCAAAGTGAAAGGATTCAGCGTAAGTGCTAAAGTATCCAGGGAATTAACAGATACTACTAATTCTCGGATCAAATATACTTGTCAGACAAGCAAATGCGTCTTTCGCCGGAGGGGTTTTTCACCTAAACACCCTCAAGTCTAGCGTATATCTGCGTCTTATCGTTACATACAGAAAATCCTTTATATATTGCCCTTAGTTGTATTTGATACTCACTGCAAAGTATTTAAAGCATTTTTTTTTTCAAAAGTTTTATTTATATATATATATATCTATATTCCCTCACTTTATTTTGTCAACTCCTCTTCATAATGTCATTAGTAAACCGGACTAAAGATGGCAGTGTAAAGAGTTGTACTGTATAGATGTTATGAGAAATATGATTTTGTTTTGTAAGGTTTTTTTTTTTTTTTTTTTGGTTAACGTCCTTTTGGCATTTATGGTTGTTTAAGGAGCGTGTCTGTCTCTGTGTTTCGGAGACATGGTATATTGTAAATATCCTTATATTGGCGCACTAAAATGTTAGCGCATAGATGAGTTTTAACAGACAGGCGCAGTGATAAATTGGCGCAATCGCAATACTTACCATAGAAAGCAATTGAACCGAAATTGCAATTAGCTAAATCATAATTTAGCGGAAAGTTTTTAGCGTGGAAAGCGCTTATATAGGAATATATCGCTAAAATATATACATTTACAACAGATCAGGGAAAACACCTTCGAAATTGCAAGTGTTCGTTAGGGGACACGCACTATGACCATTTGCGGTTTGTTCTATTCCCAATACACCTTAGCAAGGTGTTAGAAATAAAATATATACTGTAGTACGAGAAAGACAGGAATATAAAGATCCCAAACACAGCAGCAGTGGATCCAGCAGGAATAGAGGCGAACAATGCGAATCCTTATTTCTACAGGGCTCAACACATTAGTCGCCTCCTAAGATGCAATGTCCCAATCCTTTGACTTGCAGGAATGTTTAATTCTTATTTAAACCCAAACTTTTTGTCTTCTCTTCCTGTTCCTGATAAATAACATTATCTTGATAATTTGCCTTAAAAATCAATTCTGTTAGAAAACCTTTCACTTTCTGATGAAGACTTCCGATACAAAATATGGCTATTTTACAAAATAAAATAGCTTTAAAATGTTTTTAAAATTACCGAAATATCAAAAAATTACGTACGTACATGTGCACCACAGAACATGGCCTGCCTCGCTAGGAATTTGAACCCGATGGCTGGTATGCATTTAACACAAACGGAAACATACGAGGGTTGCAGGAAATTACAAACATGTGCATGGTTCTATTCTAATTGTTTAAAGGGGAGAAAAGTTAATAACTTCATATATTAAAACTAAATGAAAGAAAAAACTGTTTAAATTGCGATACAAAATGTTTATTTAATAAATTCATCTGAAACCCGGGGTCTGTTGTGAGTAATGCCTTTAACTAACATACAATTACACACAATGACAAAACTACTGCTTTTATACGACACCATATGTTGCAGGCTGGGAACAAAGAAAGTTCAATATTTGACCAGAGAATGCATTAAATTGCCTCTGCATGAACGATATACGTCTGGACAAATTACCTTCTCTTTTACAACGGTAAGTGTCAACATTGAATAGACGTATCGGCGAATATCTACCGCACAAAGGACGACAGGCATGGTGAAAATCGACTTTCATTCGTATCATTTAGCAGTTAATATCACACCTGGACTCTTCGGTATAATATTTCTCTCCATTCTCCTTATAAAACAACTGCATATAGAAACAATTTACAGAGACAAAAAACCCAATGAGTAAATATTCTATGGTCAGCAATACAGTATTTTATTAAACTGTTGTGGTTTTGAACGCAATGACTTTTCGCCAATTATCGATGGCGAGGTTCGTCCCAAATATTGACACAACGTGTCCGCCATTTGCCAACCTGTCGTATTTACTCGTTAGAAGGTTTACAACACCGGCGGTAGATCAATGGAAGCTGAGGGTACCCGAACAACAGCTTTGCCGGGACTGTCTGATCCGAGTGTGCTTTATAATGGGAACCAAGAACCCCGGTACTGGCAGCGTCTGTACCACAAAAGCACATCATCATAGTAATGGGTTGACGTTATCGACGGAACTTCTGCGCGAGCTGCAGCAACTGTTCCGAGAACTGTCGCGTGTTTAGGTCCGCTTTGATTCCAAGAACAACTTGTCGACTTCCGTTTTCTGACCTCGCCAAGTGTCACGTCGCGGCTGGGTCAGACAGGGTCTTGTCAAGTCAATGGGAACCTGCATGCGAGTACTTCATCTGTTGGCGATGCGAATCTAACCTCACCAAGCCATGCGTATGATCTTATTGTTTAGAACTACCCTTTTAGCTGCTGGAGTCAAGAAAGTCATTATATTCATATTGTGCATGTCTATATTTGCACAGGCTTAATGCATTATGGATGATATCTAAAGTGTTCTGCGTCAGGTGCAGGTTCCCGTTCACAATAGTTAGGCTATATCTGGCAATTTATCTTGTACTACCTGCCAGTATCAGCTCTGCTGTGGTGACGTAGAAGATGATAAAATTATAGAACTATGATGACAGATGATAGGGCCAGATACTGATCTTTTGTCCTGCTTGAGTGAAGTACAATTTACAATTTGATATGCTCGAGTGAAGTACAATTTTATACGCATTCTTGTCACGACATAACTTCAAAGTGAGATTTTGACAGCTTTGAAATTTCACATCTGAGAAATTCACATGATGAGGACACGGCAGTTCGTTTGTCCCGGGTGCAATAACCATTAAATAATCAAATGGATGTCACTGATCGTCTTATTTTACTTGGCGGTCAAGGCGTGCAATGGGGACGTCAAAAAACTTCAAACAAAATTATCGATTTATCGCCTTGGGCAAGTGTAGTGTAGTGTATTTTAAAAGGAGTATACATTTTTATCTATCTTTTAAGATACCGATAACTCTTCTATAAACTTTCTGTATGTGTGAAAATGAAATAGACACCGCCGATAATATCTTAATATCATATAGTAACACAAATTCCTCTTGCAGGTTTATCAAGTACAAAAAAACAGTTCGTTTGACGCCTCTCAATAGGTTCAAAAACACTTTCAAAATAAAAATCAAATCTAATTAAGTCGTTTTAAAATGATATAGATTTCAAAGGCTACATTTTACTTATTTTTCAAAACTGATACAAACGCTTCTTGTGTATTCATATTAATGGATTTCATCGGTCCTGACCTAGACATTTTGGATTCCCACCTTTTGGCCCCTAGCATCACTGAAAGAGTCCTAGGAGGACGAAACAGCTGTATGGTGCAGTTTAATTTCGGCATACTGTATCTATTACTAAATTTAAAAGGTGCAGCACATGTGTGTGTTACGTCATCTTTAACATTACATACGCATAGCCTTTCTATATTGTCCCCGAAGAGTTGTTTTTTGTAAACGATATTATCGGTTCAAAAGTTTTGATCATTTTAACGGCCAGCAGGACGGGAATGTAGATAAAAAATATGATGTAGTAAGTTACACCAGAAGGTACATGAAACGGAGAAAGAATGACATTATTTAGGTTGTGTATAATCATGAAGGTATTGACAGAGCTTTTGTACCTATAGTTATTTATGGACAGCCCTGAAACGATTTTAATACACATCTAAAAGCAAAATTATTAATGATCGATTATGAACGGATTTTCTTAAAGTTGTCAAAAAACAAAATCACAATCACCTATTCGTTGTGTGATGATAAACTGCCTTTCCGTGATAAGAGTACCTAATTTTGTCCAGACTTAAGAGTTATACATGTACATTTACCTAGAATTTGTGTTATCGGATTCGCAATTTATATTGCGTCTCTAGGCCTAACTCCATTTTATATCAATTTACGCACCGATGCATGGTGTGTTTGTGAGAATTAACGTTCAAGAAAGTTATGAAATCAAACCGCTTTTCGACAAATTGGGTCGTACAAACTCAACAGTGAAAATACTTCTCCTGGTAAGTATTGGGTTATAATTGAAGTATTGAAGCCGATTCATTTTTATTGTTTGTTTACTTCTTCAAATCATTTCTTTGTATCGAGGTATGAAGACAGTTCAAAATGTTTATAAATACCGAGTTTCAACTGCTGCTGTCGCGGTAATCGCGTCAGAATTCATCTTGGATATTGCTGATATCAGTTAATCTTAACTAAATCTATAAATATAATCAGTAATTAGGCTTGATTTTCGCTGCAAGTTTTGTCGAAAGTTACGTATATTGGGCCTTTAAGTTTCAAAACTGAAATAAAGATAATTCAGATAGAAAAGAACGGATGAACATTAAAGGCCCAATATACGTAACTTCAAGTAAATTTTCGTGATTCTGAAAAATTCTAAAAAAAAATCCAGTTGAAAACCATGCAAAAATTAGCCTAAAACGAAGTAAACCTGAGCGGTAACTAACAAGAAACTCTGGGGAAAAAATCCAAAGAACTGAAAATAATTCAGGTGGGGCCCACTTCAATAACAAACCGATCGCGAAGGTAGAAGACGGTTCGAAATGTACGCGTGTTTACAAATAGCGTGTTTCAACTGCTGCTGTACCGGTAACCGCGAAAGAATTCATCTTGAATATTGCTGATATCAGTTAATCTTAGCTAAATCTATAAATATAATAAGTTATTAGGCTCGATTTTTGCTTCAAATTTTACCGAAAGTTACGTATATTGGGCCTTTAACAACAAAAACAACAACAATAATTTCTATTTCACTTCCAACTTTTCGCCTGGTGGTCGTGAAGGAATTCAAACTTTAAAAATAACTCTGAAATATCGTGTCGACTTGCAGTCTCACAATAACCGCGGTTATGTAGGGTACAGTTTAAACTATTCAGATAAGAAATTATATTGTTAACAGCTATCGCCGGTAACTCAGGTGATCAATATGTTTACGAGCCAGCAGTCGGACCTGTCCATATTTTGTGCTTAAGGATACGAACCTTGAACAGACTGTTTGTTGTATAACTAACCAATCACGGAGTAAACCCATGCACGTGCCAACGTTCTATGAGAGGTCAATTAGTGCAGCTTGTATTTAATTCATGTCCGAAGCACCGACCGCTTAAGTGGTCAAAGAACTGTCAATAAAGTATACGTATTATTGTATAACGGCCATTGATATGGGTATCAAGTGATTGTTACATAAAGGAATACGCAGGATCTAGTATTTGTTCGTAAATATTGACCAATTTATGACGGAAATACGAAACAATGTCTAACTCTTTATACCACTTCCGGTTTGTATCAAATAACGCGAGAAACGGACCACGTGATACCTTCCAGAACACACGACCATCTCTTGAGGTAATGGACAGAACCTGTTTGGAGTGGGCATCGGGGTCTTTCCTCGGTCACAGCGGCCAAAATGGTCAGTTTGACATCTACGGACGTGCGGATTATGACTGTCAAGTTACTAACGTTTTTTTGCTGCGTCTCTGGAACTGGCCGATGTTTTAAAGGCCCAATATACGTAACTTTTGGCAAAACCAATGCCTAATAACTTTTTATATTTATAGAGTTAGTTAAGATTAACTGATATCAGCAATATTAAAAATGAATTCTTACGCTGTTACCGGTACAGCAGCAACTGAAACTCGGTATTTGTAAACACGCGTCCATTTTGAACAGTCTTCTAACTTCGGCTTGTTGTTGAAGGGGACCCCACCTGAATTTTTTTCAATTCTTTGGATTTTTCTGCAAAACGTTTCTTTTTAGTTACCGCACATGTTTACTTCGTTTAAGGCTTATTTTTGCATGGTTACAACTGGATTTTTTTTTCAGAATTTCTCAGAATCACAAAATGCTGAAGTTACGTTTATTGGGCCTTTAAACACACTTTCTCAATAATTTAGTTAGAATGTAGAAATATTTTCCAAAAATGTTACAGAAAAGCACATTCTTTATTTTCATGACCGGTAGAGAAGTTGACCCTAATTTAAAAAGAAAATTACACCGAACATGATTTTTCGTATAAAAATATATCCTTCAGTAACCAAAGAAAATAAGAATGAAGAAACTTTAACTCTTCTTCGATTGGAATTGCAACACAATGCCGTGTAACTCTCTACCTTAATTTCCTATTTGTTTTTCAAGAGATGAAATACACATTATATGAATACCACATTATATGAATACATCGAAGGTGTCTTTGTTTTGAAAGTTAACATTTGTATAGGAGATTGACGGGAAGTTTATTCTGATGACCCGGATATTGACCTACCAGGGATCTCTCCGACTCTTCACAAACTTGTTTTCTTTTTACATATGTTAACATTTCCCGAGAGGATTGACGAGAATATCAACCGGACAATCCGGATATTGACCGATTAAATATATAATCAGATGCTTTTATTATTTATTGTCTGCCAATAATATATTTTAATGAAAAATACTACCTCCGCCTGTTAAATAGTAAAACTCGGTCGGTGTACAAATATGCGAACTATTGATGCAGTAGGGAGGACTGAGCTTTCAGTATTGAAGATGGATAATGCCTATCGCCATTGCTTTACGTGTTGTCATCAAGGTCATTCGCACGTTTCTGTGACACTACCTTTCCTATTACTACAAAGTGCCATATTAGCGTTAGGAGGGTCTAGCACGTGCCGAACTAGTGTAACGGAGGGTCGGCTACCGGAACAGGAAACCCCCATGTCAAAAGAATGCGTCACCAGCCGTAACTTTTAATTCACTCGCCACATAGACAGAAATTGAGCGTGACTTTGTTGGGGGCTGTCTAATATCAAGGTCCGTACCACTACCGGCTGCCGGTACACGGAAACCCGGATTATGAGGGCTGCCCAAACTCGTTTGATCCCAATTTTGACTGATAGCCCATTTTTTGCACTTTTTTATAAAGGCAATATTAAAGTAAGTAATTTTACACAATTTGTTAAAAAATGACATGCCGGAAATTCTTAAATTAATTGATCCCACCCTCACATCTGGGTTCATTAGCTTAGAAAGGATGAACAGTGATTTTAAGTAAGATTTTATTGACATCAAATACTTTAAAAATGAACATAATTTGATACCACAACACTGTGCAATTTGGAAATAAGTACATGGCCACTGTCAAAGAAATGCAACTCCTGGCATATGACATCTTTATAAGTCGTGACCAAATCATGGCTGACAAGCGTCCATTTAACACAGTTCGTCTCTGACAATGTTTGGAATGCTTCTTCAGATTCCTACCATACGTTGATGTCAGATGAGCATATTTTTTCTCAAGAATTGCGTTTGTGAAATTCCTGTCCAGCTGGACATGGTCATTGAAATACGTCTACCTCAAAACTCTACTTATCACTGGGGTTCATTGTCATCCTTATAAAAGCATTGTTAGTTTATTACCAATACGTCTCGGGATTTCAAATCATCCCATGATTTTATCAAACATACAAAAATTTACAGCAATACAAAATAAGAATTGAATGCTTTAACACTATAAATATGATTTAAAGGAAACACATCATCAACCTTAGCAACTTTAAAGCTCAAATTTCTTCTAAAGAATTACGATAAAAATAAGGGGAGCGGTGTTTATCATTTTGAAATAAAACTGACAATGCATTTTTTAGTCAAAGCTTGTCTCCGCATCTTTGACGTCTAGAAATTATAGTAAACTGGTTGGTCGTTTGGCACGGATGATTGATCACGGGTAGGTAAAGTCTATTTACTTAAACATACATACACTATATATATAAACATAGACGTTTACAGCCTCTGTATAATTCATTAACCCATATAAATAAAATCCCCGATCGTCCATTTTTTTTTGCCTATCGGCTTGAGCATATGTCGAGCCAGGGAAGTAAAATAAGTCCTCCTTATAGGCTCAAAGGTCATGACCTCTGGTGTTCTGTTTTGTGCCCTCCTTCCGTTTTGCAGAATTTTCCTCTGTGCCCCTCCCGAAGGGAACCCCCATGACCACCTATAGAACCCCTCTGTGTGTTGTACTAGCATGCGTTATGCTACCACCTAGACTGCACTCACTCACCCTTATACGATCGTATTATTACGGTAATTTCCGGTTTTACGGCTGTTTTCACTTTTAATGCGAAGTACGGACAAGACAATGGCTACAAATGCCATCAATACGTTTATCAAGTTCAAAGAAAATAGAAAATTGAAAAATGCTTAGTTCTTTTTTTTTCTCGCTAACAAAGGCCATTGATTCCAGCACTAGTGATATAATTACTTTGTTAGCCGACAGGTATTCATTGCATTAACTGCATACAAATGTCATGTAAGGCAGTTAACGGGTCATAAGCCTCCAAAACACCCAGATTAAGTCAACAATTACGCTTGCATCGAACGTATAAATCAAGATGCAATATCGGGTAAGGTGCAATGGTGTCGTGATATCGGGTCAGCCTAATCACCGCCTCACGCGGAGGGACTAAGTGTACTAATTGGCCTCAGAGGCTGGCGTAGTGAGGCGTGACTCACCCTTTGTTTTTCTATAGATATTGATTGGTTGTGGGCAAACCTGGTTTTTCCGCATCTCTGAATGGAGCACGTGGAAAATGGATCTCGTTATGTTTTAAACCGGTCTGCTTTCCAGAGAATTGTAACGAAGAACAATTGTTTCCCATCGGACACAGATACGTGGACGCTCAAGGACGGCTTCGGACATCTGATACTTGCTCATTTAGGACACTTTGGACAACTTATCGGCGGATTTAGATACCCGATGTCTGTACTTATAGGCTATTCCGGACATTTGGAGGACCAATATCCGGAAACAGTCTACATTTGTACGTGCTCATATCTTTTTGTCGTACATTGCGGACAATTTGTCTAGTGAAGGACGATTTCGGACAGGTGAAACGAGGGCACCTCGGACCACTGAAGGACGGTTTTTGACATGCCACTTACGGACACTTTTGCTACTGAAGGGCGATTTCGGACACAGGCACATGAGAATTTCTTACAGCTAGTTTTGGACCTAAAATAGGGTGTTTAGAGTAATTTTACATATTTAGGGGGTTAAGATCAATTTTCGATAAAAGTGCCCCCCCCCCCCCCACCTCAATGGTCATAGCTTTTATCTTAACTCCCCAAATGTGTAAAATTACTCTAAACACCCTTTTTTAGGTCCAAAACTAGCTATAACAAATTCTCACGTCCCTGCGGTTTCGGACAGATGTCATGCAGACACTTTTGGCTACTTTAAGGACGGATTTTGGCCAATTGATACTGGTTTCCACTAGACAGTCTCTGTCACTTGACGACGGGTTTGGACCATCTTCGTTACGTTCCCATTGTTTACCGACAAAATTGATGTCCATTCAGCCAATGAAATCGCTTTCCCTGTGGATGTGTTTTCAGTACGAATTAGTAACATCGCCCCGATTGTTGTTTCAATGTTATTTCATAGCGAAATCGATACCAACCTCGGAACGTCCCAAAACACGAACACCTAACAGAAATTCTTTGAAACAAAATCTACCTGTAGTACTTGTTAATAGGCATGTTATAGAACACCGTTTTTTTTACTGTAACGATGATGCTGTAACTCGCTGTGTCCTATTTAGTTTAAAGTGGTCATTATTGTAGTTTTAATACAGAAACATGAATACATTAGCCATATATTGTACCACGTCTGACCGTATCATTGACAAACGAGGGAATAATTGCATATACGTTTCAACTTGAAAAAGATATGTAAAATGTACATGCCATTCTCTGCTGGTTTTGTAACGATTCGCTGTAGACAACAAAAAGGATTTGTTGAAACATGTTAACTGTCCTTTATTAGTATTTGAATTCAAAACGGTGTGAATTTCAATTAAATATTTTAATTAAAAAACATGACAACGACATGGAATTTGAATAATAATACCGACCCATTTGCTTTGTTTAGCCTTTTCGTCCTGAAACGACGTGTCTGTTCTTCTAATAACCAGACGATGTCCCCCTCCCCTCGGGCCAATCAAATTGACCCTCCATAAACTTGTAACAAAGACAGACCTCTAATAAAACTGTTGAATCACATTACCTCTATGACAAGTCAGAGGTCATGAATTTTACTACAACATTTGTCCTTTGTCCTCAAAAAAGCAATGAATATATTTCTATCATCTTCTTCAGATCTGACTGTCTTTATTAGAATCGTGGCATTGTCCCCTGTCTTGTTCTTATCTTATGGACACACGCTCTTCAGCACGTGTGCCGGGAGATGGCCGATATGTCTTTTGATCATGGACGAGGAAGGGAGGGGCTATTTGGCTACAATTGAAGGGGGATTAGCGGCGAGGGGAGTTTTCGCGCAATAATGGCAGGTTGTAACACGTGTTATATGAAATAAAATTTTAAAGTTAGTTTTTTGAGAAAGATGATTTTTCCGAGCAATTGTCTTTCTCTGTTCCTGCTTTCGTTTCCTCCCTTCTTCATTGCTAATTTGCCCATCTATACATCAATTTCATCGATCGATCCATTAATCTATTTTCTCAAATATTTTATTGTCAATGCCACACACACACATATTTATACAGTTGTACACAGTAACAGTATATACAGCCACAATTAACAAATAGAAAAGACAACAGGACATGTCTATTTCAGTTTTTTTCATTAATCTAATCATTCATTAATATAAAGTCATCAATTTTAATAAACACCAAACTGGCTACATTTTCAGATTCAGTCATGAAATAATAAATATTAACTAGAAATTGTTGACGGGTTTTTCACATCTATGGCCGGAAAAGTCTGGAATAATTAATACTAATTAAGCTGCTCATTATGATATATATATATATTTATGAGTAATGACACAATACACATGTTATAAAAATATACCATAATTTGAAGAAGTTAAAACAAAAAAACACGGAGAAGTGTATGATACCTAGAGCGCGAAAATGCTTACGTGTTATTTATAGGCTTATATTGTCAAATAAAATCATCGCTGCACTCGGTGTATATAACCACTTTTTGATAATGGTCCCGATTGCGACGAAGTAAAAAACTTATTTTCTACTTTCCATCTTTATTTCCAGATATCTTTGTTACGCAACATCTTAATGTTAAACAATTTCACTTTTTAAACATTAAAAGTAAATACCAAGCAGAATAATCTTCATATCCCTGCTGTGATTGCCAGCAGATTAAGGAAATGATTACTGTTTAAGTTTCCACAGCCCTTAACTCCTTCAAGCCACACTTTCCAGAGGCGGAACACAAGTAGGTCGGATCTGGAGCGCTCGTGTATTTACTAATCTATAAAGTGTGGCAATGGCTTATAGCTTTAAGTGTCGCTACTATATACGGATCTTTATCGCCAAATGACCGTGACATTTTGTCTTGAAACTTTACGCAAATTTTCAAGCTGTTTTCGGTTTCCACTTCATTTAAAGATAAACGTAACGCGCGTTGACTTACACGACAGTTCGCTTAACACATTATTAGGTAGAGTTTTTCCAGACGTGCGACGGAAATTAAATTTACTCTGATATACGTCATTTCCAACCAAAAACTATTGGATTTCCCACTTCCTTCTTTCGCCACTCGAGGACGGCACCATTTGGCATATGCCACGCGCAGCCGTCCCTTGGTTACGGCCGTATGTACTAGAAGTCGACCATGGATGACAGCAAACCGGAAGTGCGAGACAGGAAGTTAGCCATGACCTAAGCGCCCGCACAAGTTACAGAGGCCCAAGTAATGGCCAGATGTTTGGTAGTTAACAGCGATTGTTTAAACTTGTGTTTTATGTGCAGAGTACTAACAGCAATTTTCTAAGGAGGTGGGAGGTTAATATAAAACAAAAGACATTAGAGAACTCTATCAAGGTCATCTCGTCTTCAATATCGTCAAGACGACGAGTTTTTTTATCGCTATGATAGTTCACGGGCAAACACAGGTATGTGAGCTGAGTGGGAGAACATACACAGGAAAATGACATGAAATCTTGATCACAATCACACGTTTAATATTTTTTACTTTTTTCAAATATAGCGTGTCCTTGAAATTGTCTTCACAAAGGGTGTGAAGTGAATATGGCGGACAATGTATTTTTTTACATGCTCCGTATCATAGTATGAGAAAGACTAAAACACACACAAAAAATGGTAAAATATCTCAATAGCAAAGGGAAATTATGATGAAGAAGTCACTTTTTGTACTTTGGGTATTCTGGGTGAATGTCCAATTTTCGGTACGTGGTTTTACGCTATTTGTCTTGTCTTACCGTCCGTCCACTTCACGGAATTGTTGATGTCGTACTTTCAATCATGGGCGAGTTTGGTGAACCTGTTTTTCATTTACATTGTACTATGGAACCCGATAGAGGGCGCTTTAAGTGAGTTATGTCCCCTTTATCAAATCCATGTGACGGTTCGGCCCCTTCGCCGCATGACGTCTTGTGCTATTAAGGGGTTTTATCAGGTTCGATAACAAAAATGTTTTTTTCTAAATATTTTGAATTGCTATGCCGCGAGTATTTCTAAACTTGCTATCAAGGAGTAGTACCTACATATTCACTGTCACATACGTATTCAATTGAAATTCATCTTTCCATGTCAGAATATAATATGTCATTAGCGCATGCTCGCACGTGCGTCACACATGTTGCGTACAACCCATTAAATTGAAAGGTCATAAATATTTCGGAATTCTTTTTTCTGGATTTAATCGGAAAGAATGTGGCTGTAATATTAAGTCAGACAAAGTACTATTAGAGCCACTTTCCACCATATGTAACTGGAATGATAATACGGGGCCAACACGGTGCCCTGTAGGTCATGTTTCCATAACTTGTTAAATTTAATTTGGTTCTGAAGCATAATAAACATTGTTGTTTACTATTAGATTATAGTTAACAGAGGCTGACATATGCATACTTCATTTGAAATTGTTCAAGCATTATCTAATTAATAAATCAATATTTGACAAATTATACTTTACCCATAGGAACTTTCGGTCCTATGTTCAACCGGCAAGGCACGGAGCACTGGCAGTTACAATGGCCAAGGTTACAGTATCGACCACAGTTGAAATAGACAATGATGACGTCTTCACAGTTTAAAGTTAAGTACGATTAAAACGCAGGAATTAAACGAGAAATATGTCAAAAGGAAATTTACATGTTCATAATGTCTGATTTTAGGAACTGATATTTTGTGCATTGCTCGTTGTTAATACATGAATATCATACTAAACAGCTAAGGTCCGTACATGCATGTGACTTTACACCCGAATGACCTTTCTGGAAACGTATGACCTTTCTGGAAACGTATGACCTTTAACACGTATGACCTTACACACATATGACCTTAAACACATGTGCCCTTACACTCGTATAACCTTACACACATGTGCCCTTACACTCGTATAACCTTACACACATGTGCCCTTACATTCGTATAACCTTACACACATGTGCCCTTACACTCGTATGACCTTTCACACGTATGAACTTAAACACATATGACTTTACACACGTTTGATCTTTCACGCGTATGACTATGATCTTGTACATTATGATCTTGCAAGTCATGTATGACCTTCCACACGTATGACCTTGCACGTATATGTGAAGTAGGACAAGTATGACCCTTCCCACGTATGACCTAAGACATATGACCTTAGATGTTTAGAACACGAGAAAATTTCAATCAAACAATTATTAAGAAGAAATACAAAATGGAAAATAGACCTCAGTTCTTTTCTTCAATTTACAAAACACCAATTACTGTAAAACTTTAAAAGATACATAATCATTTACACTTTACGCGCTTTCAACATTGAATGGAGAAGTTTTTAATAATTTTGGATATTATAGAAATAATAATGGTCTGGGTATATAAAGATGATCTTCTCATATAAAAATTATAACAGCTAAAAAAATCGAATCCTATTCTTTCAATCGATCTATTTTTTCGGAAATTTATCTGTGAAATAAAATTCTCTAAGAAGTCTTACATGATCGATTGGAACACGAGCGTATTTTTCCTCTACCAATATGTATTAAAGAGAAAGCTTAACACAGTGACTTTCTATATTACCTTTAAGCTTATATACGAGTCGAAATAAACGGTCACGTGTTGTTGTTTTTGTTACAAAAGAAATATTCCGTATCTATACCATGCGGTAAACTTACTTCCCAATGACGTCAGAGCGATATTTTCACTTCGCCGTCATTATTTAAATAAAAATATTTACAGATGTAGTGTGAAGACTTTTATTTATAGCGACATTTTTTTTATTTCTATGGTGTGTATCAGAAATATTCTTGCTATCATCGGTTTAGGTTAATGTTTTCATTTGGTCTTACATAATAAAGAGAGGAGTGTTTAGTTAAAAACCGCCTAAAATGTCACAATTGAAGCAGTAAATCTTTGTTCTTTCGGTCCTTTAAAAAAAAGAAGAAACAAACAGAGAACCCGAAGTCGAAATCGTTTAAATCATGGGCAAAATATGAACAAAGGAAAACAATACACATATAGTCTTTGAACAGTACAAGAGAATAAGACCAGGGCCCGTATTCATGAAACCGTTCTCATGCTCAAGCAAGGATTCTGTACTCAAGCATTATTTCTTGATATGGCTATAAATTATTCAAAACACTCTATTTTTGTCAAAGTTTTGGTAAAACGTTGAAGAGGCATGCAGTCGAAAGCTGTTTTCAAAGTTTACAATGACTTTTTGACTATTTGACATGGTTCAGGTGAGTTTCAAGAAAACTGGCTTGAGCACAGAATCCATGCTTGAGCATGAAAACAGTTTCATGAATGCGGGCCCAGGTGTTCCGAAAGGGTAAGTGTCTTCTGCTTCATCGACGACACCCGCCATGTAAATCTACGCAACACCCAAGAAAATGTCACGCCCTCAAAGTGAGAACTTAGGCACCATTCCCATTCACAAGTAAGCGTACTAATGAGCATATCCAAAAATACAGACTATCTCTCAATGGCACTAATATGGCGACCATAAAGCTTGCTCATAGTCACCATCAACCTGCTTCTACAAGGAGGCACAGTGGTCTAGTGGTAGGATGCTGGGCTCGTGATCGAAGGGTTGCGAGCTCGAGTTTCGGTCAAGACACGTGTGTTGTATCCTTGAGCAAGATACTTTACTCCGCTTGTTCCAGTCTACCCAGCTGCAAATGAGCACGTAGTAGGGTAGTGCTAGAAATTGTAGAATGCTAGCTTTGAGCGCCGAAATGGCAGCACCGGTTGTATGCTTCCAAGGGAGTTGAGAATTATATTGGTTTGCTTGCTAAGGCCCTGTAACCACTGATAATAATTTGTGAACCGCTTACAGACGGTATTTAAGGTTGCGATAAAGCGGTGTATAAGAACCTCAAATTATTATTATTATTATCCCTCGAATGTCTTTGTTGTTAGTTTTGTTTGTCAACAGCCAATGTTACCACTAAAATCTTGAAATAACGAATCAACTGCGACATGTAAGAGAGAGACAAAAGAGCTATAATTTTTCAGACGACCCCGTTTAATTCAACTCTAAACGGAAAGCACGATCGAACCGGGAAAGGCTTCGGGAACTGTTTCATTACGCTCAAAAACAAACAAATGAAAAAAAAAAAGCATATGCAAACGTAAATGCTGTACAGCTTAAAGCGTTTCGAGAATTATTTGAAGTCCTTATCTTCTACAAATATTGCTTTTGTAGTTTCGGTCGATGCTCAGTTGCATTTGTTTCGATTTTTCGTACAGAAATAGTTGATTTATTTCCTAAACACAGCTGATGGCGGGACAGAGCTAGTGTGACGTCACTGGGAGGTATGACAGCTGTGTTGTTGTTAACAAAATCGATGACAGGAGATGTACTTTGCGCTCTAGGGCGGGATTAAGTTATTTATGTTTTTTATACAGTTAGTTTATAAATATCGATCCTGTCACAAACAAGTGATACACTTTACATCTAGTCATAATCAATACAGGTAAAAAAAATGGTGAACGAACTTATATTTTTTATTTATTTATTTTAGAAATAATCAATATTTATTTAAAAAATAGACCTTGACCAGGATGTTGTCAAATTCGTGACAATGACAAAACCTTTAGCGTAGTTTTTGCTTTTTATAGAAGGCAGGAAATACAAATCTGAATGTGGGTCGCTCCACCTGCTGATTTCCCAGGTAACTAGCAGAGCTATCAATACAATCTACTTCGTCAGTTCTATGTTTAGTAACTCCCTGCTGATGTAACGCTCAGTATCCTATATATAGGTAGTATACACAATAATGCCATGGACTAGAATGCGCGTCCCTTTCGTGTCTGGGATATCTTTTTACCGGTAAGTAAACCTTCAAACATGTCGCTTTGGGGGAACAGTTACAATTTTCTGGCCATCTGGGTTTCAATGTTTACGGATTAAATCCGGAATCCGTCATTTGTTTTCTTTTGAACGCAGATTTGATGAAGTGTGTACATGACTGCGTAGTTTCTACAGCCTATCAAGTCTCGTTGGACATACGTTTCGTTTCCGCACAGACTTTCACATCTAATACAGTACAGTTATCAATGTTTCGAATTCTTATTTGGTGTGAATTGGTTTGCGATGTAATTTGATTGTTGTCTGTCGACTTATTCTGATATTCTGTAAAACAAGAGAGGTTTATTCGGTAAGACGTTGTCCTGTGCCGTACGTTGGTTTTTTGATGTCCTTAAATTTGGTATTTGATAATCTGTTTCTGCGTTAATGTGTCAAAACTGTTTATTAATCTTGCCGGTGAAAATGCGATTTCTTAACATCTATATCTATGTTTGTCTGGTGGGTGAATATCATGTGTCGTGGGTAGTTGGAGGTCTATTACTGTGTTTGGTTGGAGTGTGAATGTCATGTGTCGTGGGTAGTTGGAGGTCTATTTCTGTTTGGTTGGAGAGTAAATATCATGTGTCGTGGGCAGTTGGAGTTATGTAACTGTTTGGTTGGAGAGTGAATATTATGTGTCGTGGGTAGTTGGAGGTCTGTTTCTGTTTGGTTGGAGAGTGAATATCACGTGCCGTGGGTATTTGGAGTTCTGTTACTGTGTTTGGTTGGAGAGAGAATATCATGTGTCGTGGGTAATTGGAGGTCTGTTTCTCTTTGGTTGGAGAGTAAATATCATGTGTCGTGGGTAGTTGGAGGTCTGTTTCTGTGTTTGGTTGGAGATCGAATATCATGTGTCGTGGGCAGTTGGAGGTCTGTGTCTGTGTTTGGTTGGAGAGTGAATACCATGTGTCGTGGGCAGTTGAAGGTCTGTACCCGTTTGGTTGGAGAGTGAATATCATGTGTCGTAGGCAGTTGGAGGTCTGTTTCTGTTTGGTTGGAGATCGAATATCATGTGTCGTGGGCAGTTGGAGTTCTGTAACTGTTTGATTGTAGAGTTAACATCATGTGTCGTGGGCAGTTGGAGGTCTGTGTCTGTTAGGAAGGAGATTGAATATCATGTGTCGTGGGCAGTTGGAGTTCTGTAACTGTTTGATTGTAGAGTTAATATCATGTGTCGTGGGCAGTTGGAGTTATGTTTCTGTTTGGTTGGAGAGTTAACAGCATGTGTCGTGGGTAGTTGGAGGTCTGTGTCTGTTGGGTAGGAGATTGAATATCATGTGTCGTGGGTAGTTGGAGGTCTGTGTCTGTTAGGTAGGAGATTGAATATCATGTGTCGTGGGCAGTTGGAGGTCTGTGTCTGTTAGTTAGGAGATTGAATATCATGTGCCGTGGGCAGTTGGAGTTATGTTTCTGTTTGGTTGGAGAGTTAACAGCATGTGTCGTGGGTAGTTGGATATCTGTTTCTGTTTGGTTTGAGAGTGAACATCATGTGTCGTGGGTAATTGGAGGTCTGCTTTTGTTTGGTTGGAGAGTGAACATCATGTGTCGTGGGTAGTTGGAGGTCTGTTTCTGTGTTTGGTTGGAGAGTGAACATCATGTGTCGTGGGCAGTTGCAGGTCTGTTTCTGTTTGGTTGGAGAGTGAAAATCACGTGTCGTGGTTAGTTGGAGGTCTGTTACTGTGTTTGGTTGGAAAGTGAATATTATGTGTCGTGGGCAGTTGGAGGTCTGTTACTGTGTTTGGTTGGAGAGTGAATATCATGTATCCTGGGTAGTTGGGAGTTCTGTTTCTATGTTTGGTTGGAGAGTTGACACATGTGCCGTGGGCAGTTGGAGGTCTGTTTCTGTTTGGTTTGAGAGTGAATATTATGTGTCGTGGGTAGTTGGGAGTTCTGTTTCTGTGTTTGGTTGGAAAGTTAATATCATATGTCGTGGGCAGTTGGAGGTCTGTTTCTGTTTGGTTTAAGAGTGAATATCATGTATTGTGGGTAGTTGGGAGTTCTGTTTCTATGTTTGGTTGGAGAGTTAATATCATGTGTCGTGGGCAGTTGGAGGTCTGTTTCTGTTTGGTTTAAGAGTGAATATCATGTATTGTGGGTAGTTGGGAGTTCTGTTTCTATGTTTGGTTGGAGAGTTAATATCATGTGTCGTGGGCAGTTGGAGGTCTTTTACTGTGTTTGGTTGGAGAGTGAATATCATGTGTCGTGGGTAGTTGGAGGTCTGTTTCTGTTTGTTTTGAGAGTTAATAATATGTGTTGTGGGTAGTTGGGAGTTCTGTTTCTGTGTTTGGTTGGAGAGTGAATATCCTGTACCGGGTGTAGTTGAGTGTATATCGTGTGGCGATTGTAGTGAATGATCTGTTTGTGGGCTCATTGGTGAATCAGTGTTAGGTTGTCGAGGGTGAATTTTGTCTGTGAGGTTTGTTCGTGGCTGAGTGATTATCTTGTCTAGTGTGTTATTTTCAGGTTCGTGAATGAATATCTTGTGACGTGGATTGAATTATTTTTTTAAAATTTTTTTTTAAAGTATAAATTCACTTTTGTTTGATTGCGTTTTAACGCTGAAAATCGATCACATTTCATCCCCGTGTTATTGTATTGACATACAAATATACATTGAAACAAACAAATCCAATATATTTATTGCAATCGCCATTGTGTCTCTAATATTCACTTGTGCTTCCATGGAAAGAACTATAATTTCCGATGATGACAACTTATGTGTCCATTCCTAACCATTTATGAATCCATGGTAACCGAATTGGATTTAACCCCTTGTTGTTTATAAGATAACCATCGGCATCACTGAAATTGCCCCCATATTAATCAAGTGAAATAAATATACGTGTCTTCGGTAAATAGTACTAAATACATCCTTTGTTTGATAACCACTGATGTGTTGACGGTATCACAAATGTGTTGACGGTAATCACAGATGTGTTGACCGTAATCACTGATGTGTTGATGGTAACCACTATTGTGTTTACGGTAACCGCTGATGTTTTGACGGTAACCACTGATGTGTTGACGGTAACCACTGATGTGTTGGCGGTAATCACTGATGTGTTCACGGTAACCACTGATGTGTTGACGATAACCACAGAGTGGTTGGCGGTAATCACTGATGTGTTGTCGATAACCACTGATGTGTTGACGGTAACCACTGATGTGTTGACGATAACAACTGATGTGTTGACGGTAACCACTGATGTGTTGACGATAACCACTGATGTGTTGACGGTAACCACTGATGTGTTGACGGTAATCACTGATGTGTTGACGGTAATAACTGATGTATTGACGGTAACCACTGATGTGTTGACGGTTATCACTGATGTGTTGACGATAGCCACTGATGTGTTGACGGTATCACTGATGTGTTGACGGTAACTACTGATGTGTTGACGGTAACCACTGATGTGTTGACGGTAACCACTGATGTGTTGACGATAGTCACTGATGTGTTGACGGTATCACTGATGTGTTGACGGTAACCACTGATGTGTTGACGGTAACCACTGATGTTTTGACGATAGCCACTGATGTGTTGACGGCAACCACAGATATAATGACGGTAACTACTGATGTGTTGACGGCAACCACAGATATAATGACGGTAGACAATGACATGTATCTGGTAACCACTGTATGATGAAGAAATGACGTCATACAACAAAACGTTTAATCTGAATTTGACGCTACCATTGGTCTCCTGGTGTTGACCAAGAATAGCAATACATAAACAAGGTGGATAACTCTGTATGGATACAATATCGTTGTTAGTGAAAGCAGCTTATGAATAATAAGTGCTGATTATGTTAGATTATATTTTGTCATTGTAACATCACGGAGTAGTTAGGTGGGTGCTACTTGGTATACTTTCGACATAAGTAGTATATAACATATCATTTTTTTTTTTCAAATGTAAAACTAAGATCAATCCAGTTGAAAAGGGATAATGCTTATTTTGTACTGATTCCTTGCTACTTAGAAAATTATATTTTAACATTATTGTCAACAAATGCTCTATAGATGACCAGCTGTTTTAATAGTTGTAATTAACATATTGAAAATTAACCGAAATCAGTGTGCCCAAAGATGTATCCTTACGCATGTCTTTTCAAATAAGTTTATCCAATACTACTTGCAGCGGCGGAGGCGGCGGTTGCATAACAAGTGCACCCAGAAACAACCCCTTCCCCTCCCCGTTGTCAACCGTTTCCCAGGTAACAAAGAAGGGGTTTTCATTAAGCAGATTGCATGTTAAAACTGACATTGATTTGTAACGGTGAAGATGAAGCCCCAGGCGGTGCACGTGTGCGTTCGTGCTAAAATTCATAGACCATAACATTAACCAATACCCTTCATAAAGAATAGCCGTTCCAATTTGCCGTAATTAATTGTGTTCGATTTGTGATCAGTATCTCTGGGTCAGGATCAGTTCAAGGCTTGAAATGTAAACACATTGATGACACTGATCACAATGGCCGAAACGTCCTTCTGTATCTTGCCCATTAATTTGTAACATTACATATCTTGTTTCTTCTTTGTCTAACTTAACTGCCAATAAAAGCGTTTTTGAGTGACAGACCCTTCTGTGAAAATGGAGGAGCTGGCTTTGTTGTTCCACTAGTAATGGTAGGGAATAATTATAGTTTCAAAACTAAAAAAGCGACCAATTATTTCATAAAGTAAAACCAGTTGTGCATTTGTAAACAAAAGATGTTATTACTCTGGAATAAGTGTTATTTCGAATTATTTGAGTGTAGGGATGTTGACTAACAATCTTATCTGATTATGATTCAGCTTGATTTCTCTTACTGCAAAAGTGTCTTTTTTTGTAAAATGAATCTAAACGGAAAGATGCCGTCTTGGAACTTCTGATTCAGAAGTTAAATGTCTCGTAAAAGTCACAGCAAACAAGCGTTGTGTAAAAAAACGGGGACATGAAACCGACACATCTCGTGCACAAAAGATATATTTAGAACCGTGAGAATTTAAGGCTTCTTTAGAAAAAGTGCCAAAAAATGAGGTAATGAGATGGGGCTTTAATTAGCAGAGTTTCTTTGCACTGTGGAGTGATCTCGTACATACGCACGCGTGTTGCCTCTGTCTGTCTCTTTGTCGTGTGATCCCGTCCCTTACTTTCCGGAGTCGCGTCTAATTTTAGTAGGGGAAAAGGGGGAGGTTTAATATCGCTGGTGTTGTCTGCATCCCTCTACATTTATAATACCGCCGAGAAAAAACGCAATCCAGATGCTGTGTGATCCAGTTCACCCCGTACCGGCCAGGGAGCTACGCTTCGTTGCTGCGCGAGTGTGCATGCTTTCATAACCCTCCCGAGAAGAGGGGGCCGCTATTAAAAAATGACCCACCGGGGCTCGGGATTGTATATTAGGCGGTGCCGGTCCCACAACCAAGAGGTCGGGCCCTTTCACACGCGAGCAGTGGCACGCGCGCACATCGTTTGTAAGCCATCAAACAAACCTCCGCACGGACGCATCAAAAAAACCTTGAGCACCCCATATGTATTTGTCTCCGTTGTGAGCGTGTTTGCTCCGTTTCTAATTACAGAAACGGCTTACAGTTTAAATCATACACACACACTTACAGACCACGATACTATCTATGCTTGTAAAATTTACACCGATTTATAGCTCCAACAAATTAAGTAAGAAATAATAGCGTCAGCCTGACAGGTGCGCCCTATCTTGATCCCGGCAGGTTTTTGCGCCCCTATCGCAGAGTGTAAGTAATTCACCATTACAACATAATTTGTACCTCAAATGTGCATCATTACCGAGCGGGAAGGCCGAGACGAAATGGGAAATTACAGCAGCTTAGAGGTTGTCGTAACAGTGTAACATGGCACGGAGTTGTCGCTCCTGCCGCTTTGTCTTTGAAAAACAATTTAATGAGCGTAACCGATGGATTGGGTTTGGTGAACAAACATTGTTTTGAATGTGACACGAGCCGAGTACGCCGGTGCACCGCTAGCCGAGCAGTGATCGATGTGACACGTTTATGGTCAATCGAGCACGCCTCTTTTCCTCATCGTATCACCATTACACCATTTTATTTGTCCATTAACCAATTCGTCCCGGTTTTAAACTTGTGTTCCATTAATGACGACACTTGAACCTAATTAGTGACCAGTATGACGTCGTCAATCGGACGCGCGTAGAGTGGACATCACTCACTGAAGTCCAGGGGCTGGCACAGAAATGACAGTTCGAGAAGAAGGGGTGTGGGTTTTTGAGTTCTAAACATAACTCGAGGACGAACGGGCCAAACCTAACTTGCCTGACAAAAACATGTCGACAAGTGTGTGCCGTCTGACTTCCTCCGGTTTCACACGTAACATTCACAGACACATTGCTATGGTTTTTAAAGCTCTGAAATTTCAATTAAGCCGAAGGATAATTAACTTCATTCTTCAATTTTCTCTAGCGGGTCCCTTGGATGTTTTTCACGTTTCACAAATGGCTTTGGTTGGCTAAGAACACGAGTCGTTCGCCATATGTACCAAATAAAGGCCCGCGACATATGGTAAGGATATTTATCCTTCGTAGGTTTGTTTACGCTAATCTAGACAAGACCCTAAAGGGGTGGGAGGACGAGGGAGGGGGCATCCCTTTTTATTGTCAAGGAGACGAATTAAAATGGATGCATCAGAAGCAGCTATACGATGGTACTAGACCTAAAAACAATCCAGCGTAGCTATGGCGCTTGCAGCATCAACAGTCGAGCTGAGAAAATCTGTTATAAGCCCGTTAGCTTAATTTGGTTACTTGTATTTTAAATTGTCTACACGATTTTAAGAAATTGTTTTTGTGTCCCAACGTTTATATATGAATACACTGATTTTGACGTCAACTTTCAAACAAGTCTCATAGAAGTTTTACAAAAACTGAAAATCAATCATTTTTTTCGCATTCTTCCGATGTAAATGAAAAAAATCAACAATTGTTTGATTTGTTGCTTTCGCAAAGTGTCACCATTATCAATCACATACTTTAGATCTAAGGTACTGATTTTTCTAATATCGAGTGATATGTGGAATATCGAAATCATTTCCAAGAGCGATGCCAATGTAAACTGGTAAAGCGATTTAACAAATTCATAAGAATAAATAAACTTTACAATGTTTCTGCCTAAAAAACAGAGTACCCGTTAAGAATGAAGTTGGTGTAAACATTTTAGAATGATAAAGCAAGTTAGTATTTCCATTTATATATACAATATCAACCTAAAAACCTACAAACGTATACGTAAAACCTTCTTTTCGTAATCGTAAAAAATTACAATATAGTATTTCTCGTTATATCTGACGGGTGACAAGTTGTTTGGAATTTCCGGAATACCGAATGGTCCGGATAAATGGTAAAACATTATATATCAAACCGTCCGTGATAAAAAACAAAGTTCATTAGCTTATATTAGTTCCCCCCCCCCCCTTCCCTTCCCCGGGGTACTGTATGTATGTATATATAACACAGCTGTGATATGGATCTGGGGGATACTTAGACTTTGAGTGTTCCAGACCTCCCCTTCAACCATTTCTGTACAGCAATACTTGACCAGAACACACATAAATATTTGTAAACTTTCGCCGATCTGTATACGCTTTAGACTGACCGTCACGGCACGCTGTCCACTCGTACCCAATAAACACCAATCGCTGTCATTCCCCGCCGAGTTAAGCACGTGAACTGGACGTCGGTCGCGTGCCTGTTAGATTGGATTGTTCTATTTAGCCCCGTCTGATTTTCTAGTGCCGCCATTTTTTAAGGAGAGTGAAAAATGTTCCCCGGTGAGTTAAACTCATTGGCTACCAAATGCTATAACTAACCTATAGCCCCACAAATGTCAGTTCTGTATAGGCTAAAGGCCAATAAACCATCAAACCTCGGGATGTGTAAATATATGTGCTTTAACAACAAACGTGATAGGGAGATACCGTTTGTCTGAAATACCTTTTCTTTACCGAAGGAAGTGCTGATCTCGAAGCGATTCCAGAAAAAGGAAGAAATAAAATTGGACTTCCTTTTCAGAATATTGATGTCTTGAATATGCTAGTTTCTAAATTGCTCAATGTTGTTACGCTTTTTGTGGTCACTTGTCGCATAAAACCGCCAATTGCGTAGATATACATGTAGGTACTGTGTTTGACTCGGAAATTCGATTCTATCACCAAGTTCATTACCACAACACATCCCGGATGAGCCAGCTGTCAAGTTGTGTTAAAATGCTTTCAACAACTTAAAATAGTGATACCCGGTTCACAAATGATTAATTTGGACCAGTAGGGAGATATATTTGAGATATAACGATATAAATAATGTATGAATTCCTTTGCTTTTTATTATCACAATAAAAATTTGTCACCATTTCTCGGTAGAATGGACCGACATTTTTATCAATGCATTGAAGTATTTTAGGAGGGGGAGCCAAGTTGATGCAATAAATTTGAAAATTTAAAAAACAGAAAAACGCAAATGACACTTTTATAAATATGTCTTATGTTATAGACACCTGTACTTGGGTAATATAATAAGTTATAAATCAGGCTGGCGAACAAGCGCTTCTTGATTAATTGGTATTGAAGTTGAAATTATTTTCAAAGAAAAATAATGCATGCACACGTGTTAATCCTGTTAGTAAAAGCGTATTTAGATGAAGACCGCAGATAGTGACAAATCTCTGACGATATCAAAGAGTGGAGTCATGCACGAGAGAACAGGATAGGGGTGACATGTTCCGGCGTCTGATTCTCGCACCTGTCCCCTTCATACCGGAGACACCATCATGATGAGAGGGCGGATGTAACGTCACAGTAGTGCACGAGATCTGACGTCACGTCACACGGGTTTAGTTATGATTTGTTATAACGAGAGCTAGACAATAATTGCTTGTTACGAATGCACCCTGTATGTAATTGGCAGTGTCATTAGTACGTTGCGTTCGAGTGTTATTGTGTATCCTCGCGTTTGTATAGAACGCGCCCGGCATCCATTAATACCTACACGGATGACAAACACAATCATGTGTTGCGAATCACACCTCGCCGTCCTTGCTCTTCTCACTTTGCAGTTTTTACTATATGTAACAGAATGTCTTATTAGAGTCTATTTTCACAGCCTGTGAACCTAAATTAAATTGGCGCGGTCTACAGGTGTCCGCTCCGGCCATTATATGACCACAGACAATGTCCGTGTTTGGTCATTAGGGAAGGGGCGTGGTCCACGTTTGACCGCAATCAGCTGTCTGCGGCTAGCCGCATGTCCAGCAGAGATTTTGTTAATACGTTTTATGGGCTAATGTCCATATCATCGTGTTGATAATGACCGCTGTCGTCGGAACGGACAATGAGTGGACACTCAAGCCATTTCCCAGCATCATCAGCTAAAAGTGCTATCAGCACAGAGCGGACAGACTACCACGGCGGTCTGCTGGCTTCGGAGGCTGGACTAACACTCCCGCTGAGACCAGCAACGTGGCATCACAGAAAAAATAAACATTCGGAAACAATTTAGTTACTGGTTTAATAAGAGACATTCATTGGACGTGCATGTTTTTGTATATGTTTAGGAGTCTTTAACTCTAGTTAAATAGCCAAGTGTTGTCTATGAACTTCCGGATGTTTGGGCATATCTTCATTAGTAGTAATGAGAGCCGCATGGTATGGCCTTCACATGCTATGGACAAAGCTCTCCGGCCACTGACCGCCAAAACCAATGCTTATTTTGTATATGGCAAAAATTGGAAAGAATTTTTCTCATACATTGTCTTTTTTTACAGACAGCGTCATCATTTTTTACCTCTAGCAGAAAGCATTCGATTGATATCAAATGCCACATTTGAATGCAGTTTGTTTCACGTGTTAAATCTTTCATTTTATTGAAAATCATTTTTAAATGCTCAACGTCACAAAAATGAGAGTTATGTTAAGAGGAACACTTCTGACAAAGGTAATGCTCGCACTAGCGATGCTTCTACTGAAAGGGTTGCTCAATGAGGACGAAAATAAGGTTTTTATAGAAAGTCAGTAAAATGCTATTTTTCTTTTTTTTTTACATAAATAGAGAAAACATATGACGACACAGCATTTGTTTATCATGCAACACACAAGTAAATGCATCGAAATAAGGCGGTTTGTATCACCGTTCTCGTTTATCCTGTTGTTTTGATTTATGTAGGTGTTGCTTTGATGCAATTTTCCATTTTAATTCGGACCCCCTTTCTCCTCCAATGAGTCCCTACCCCTCCCCCGACCTCAACCCCTCCTCCAGAACAGAGGACAGGCCTATGTAAGGGGGGGGGGTCGGAACGGCGAAAATGCTGTACCTTTTTAAATATGGCATAGAAGTACTAATACTCTGTGACAACGTCATGACAACCTATAACCTTAAAAATTACACCCCCCCCCCCTATCATCCCCACACACACACACCGAGTGTCCCTTGAAAGTTATGTCCGCCATCTTGTTTTTGTTCAGATGTAATTCGTTTATTTGGCTTCACAATCTTTAACTTTTTGACACAAAACCCAAAACCTATCGCCCCGCGGGTACAAATACCGATCTATTGACCGCTCCGTTAAAACATGTAGTCGGTCTTGTGACAACTGTGGAATTTTCTGCTTGTTTTCATATCAGGACTAATGTATAAGGACGAGTTTCTTTATACCAGTGCCCGGGAAAGTGAACGCTACGTGGGTTGCTAATGAGCATGAATGACGTGGTGAATGTCCCTTTGGTCAGTCCCCATACTAATCATTGTGCAGGTATCCTGCAATGTAACGTTAATCTAGACCACTGACCACACCAGGTCAGAGACGATGTGACGGGGATGATGTCCGGGGGATTACCATAGCTTCCCCGCCCACCTGTGTGTCCGTGACTGTCCAGTCCCTCGGACTGACCGGAGGGGTCTGACTCAGTGTTTACCTTCCAATCATGGTGTTGTCATTGCTTGGTGTCCAGTCTATAATTACGGACATTGAGACTGGTCATTAAAAAGGTCTAAAGTCATGTCATCTATTATTGCGGTCACGGAGCACGTGAGAGGATGTCCGGCAAAGTCTCCTTGGGACATTGATATGACTGACCAAGGTCCGGGTAAAACCGACCCGTCATAGCAACAACGTATCACATTCTCTGTTCCGCGCGGGCTTTGGGACATTTTCATATCGAAAACGGTACATTTAAAAAATGACGCATGCAGCTGATTTGAATACAGAAACTATTCAATATGAAACCATTATTAGCAGCAACTAATTAAACGAATCTGACAAAAGCCTAACGCCGTCTTCCCATTATGGCTGCGTTGTGTCAATTACATATAGTTTGAATTTATAAATGAAAAACATTTCAGATATTGGATAAAATTGGTCATCCGTCCGTCAGGAGATACTCGTAAAACGGTTCCCGTGGTGTCTGGTCACCGCCGGCTGGTCCGCGCGACACGCGTGCTTGCTGCAGCTTTCACGTTCAATCATGACCAGCGTGAGTCAATATTACGTAAATGAAGACTTTTTCATTGGATAGAAATTTCATTTTCCTAAAAAAAGTTGATATTGACAAAGCGCGTCCCCAGTATGAAACCTGCGTCGTACTTCAGTATCCGTCGCCATCTGTCTTGGCACACGACTTGTCCAAGATGTGTATCGCCGATCGAGTACGCCCAATGTCCGTCAGATACAGAGACAAACGATTGACTCATCCAATGCGCGTGCTTGTCCCGCACGTGATTCATCAGTACTTGTCTGTTACGCTATCACGTGATTACTCAACTGATAAGAGATTTCAAAGGATATCGTGTCGCTAAGTCATAAGATGTCTATTTGATAAAATATTCATCTTTTCTTTCAATTGCTCGCCTGATAAAATGTCGAGTCAAGTTCAGGAGAAAGAGTGTCCGTTATCTCGTACACCTGGGAAAAAAATGAGACTGGAATTTTTACACATGTAATTTTTTTTTTTTCAAAATATTCGACCAAATAACTGAAAACACGAACTTTCCATTGCACGTGACTTTCAGATATATTATTTTCACAGTACTACCTTTTAAAGTCTTTGTATTTTTATATTTTCATACTCTGAAATGGTGAATTATATTAAACAGAAATATTTCTATCCGTAATGATGCAGCCTATAAGAATATGACGTCACAAAGTTTCCATACATATGACGTCACAGTGCTTGCGAAGAACCTGGTAACATTTTTTGTTTAACATTACTCAATATACCAACACACGATTTTATATGAATATAAGATTAGTTCAATCCAGATGAATTATTGTATCCTGCACTGTATATATTAACACCTAACAAGGATAATTATATTCTGATAATCTGCGATAGGACTGTAAGATCTTAGCTGCAGCGTAAAGAAACCTATTCTGACATGTAAATAAAACTAATATGTCCTTGAATCTGACATGTTTCCAGTTCCTACCAACACTTCCCCGTTGACACGCTGACATGTCCTGCACTTGTAGCGATCCAGATGTAGACATACCGCGCACCACCGCTGACGCCGCCATGTTTGTTTTTATACGTCATCAACCCCCTGGCAGGCCGAATTAACTTAAGGACGGTGCCAGTACTGGTCCCAACCGTGTCAACTCTTCTCCAGACTCCTATCCCCGTAGCCCCCGTCCTGCTGGGGAGGGGGGGGGGGCAATGATTTTACCAGTCCGACACACTCACCAGAGGCAGTCTTACAGAAGTCGTCTGGGATATAATTTCTTTGAAGAAAATAATACTCTGCCCATAGGAGCTATAACTATTATGGCGTCGAGAGCGATTCGGCACATGTCGGTAGTCTACGCCGTTCTCCGGTCCTGCCCGCACGAGCCGAAAATCCCCCGAATTAACCCTCGGTACGTTGGAAGGAAGAAGCATGGAGTCGCTATGATTACGATCCCAGTGTGAAAGGTTTTTCTCTTGCTGGGGAGGGATCAGTTGAACCCCAAAATGTCAATCCTGGATCAAACCAAGTACCACGGAACAACGCGATTCGGCCAATGTCGGCTATCATGTTGCAGAAACTGTATACATTCTGGATAGGTGTATGAACAAAACGGTGTGAAACACTGAGAACATACAAGTGTTAAACAACACATCGTGAAAAATGGTGACAACTTGTGACGTAGAAGAAGAGAATTTCGTGAATGATATTGAGGAGGAAAAACAAAACAGCATTCACTGGAATGTTATTAAGACGAAAAATGGAGCGACAATGGAAAGGATACCGTTCCGCAAATACAATGAACTGAACGAGGTAAAGACAATAAAGGAGGTAGAATAGAAAGTAGAAATAAGCATGACGAAAGAAGAAAAGCAGAACAGCATTGACAGCGTTGGAAAAAAATGGTGAAAGATAAAGAAAGATAAAACGGATTCGTATTCAAGACGGATATTGTGTAGCGTTAAACGGCTACAAGGCAAAGAATGTGGAAAGTGACGTCACAGACGTGAAGGGACAGAACAGGGCAATGTGAAAGACGTGAAGGGACAGAACAGGGCCACGTCAGAGACGTGAAGGGACAGAACAGGGCCACGTCATAGACGTGAAGGGACAGAACAGGGCCACGTCAGAGACGTGAAGGGACAGAACGGGGACACGTCAGAGACATGAAGGGACAGAACAGGGCCACGTCTGAGACGTGAAGGAACAGAACAGGGCCACGTAAGAGACGTGAATGGACAGAACAGATTACCGTCAGAGACGTGAAGGAACAGAACAGGGCCACGTCAGAGACGTGAAGGAACAGAACAGGGCCACGTCAGAGACGTGAAGGGACAGAACAGAGCCACGTCAGAGACGTGAAGGGGCAGAACAGAGCCACGTCAGAGACGTGAAGGGACAGAACAGAGCCACGTCAGAGACGTGAAGGGGCAGAACAGAGCCACGTCAGAGACGTGAAGGGACAGAACAGGGCCACGTCAGAGACGTGAAGGGAAAGAACAGAGCCACGTCAGAGACGTGAAGGGACAGAACAGAGCCACGTCCGAGGCGTGAAGGGACAGAACAGGGCCACGTCAGAGACGTGAAGGGACAGAACAGGGCCACGTCAGAGACGTGAAGGGACAGAATAGGGCCACGTCAGAGACGTGAAGGGACAGAACAGGGCCACGTCAGAGACGTGAAGGAACAGAACAGGGCCACGTCAGGGACGTGAAAGGACAGAACATGGCCACGTCAGAGACGTGAGGGGACAGAACAGGGCCACGTCAGAGACGTGAAGGAACAGAACAGGGCCACGTCAGAGACGTGAAGGAACAGAACAGGACCATGTCAGAGACGTGAAGGGACAGAACAGGGCCACGTCAGAGACGTGAAGGAACAGAACAGGACCATGTCAGAGACGTGAAGGGACAGAACAGGGCCACGTCAGAGACGTGAAGGGACAGAACAGGTTACCGTCAGAGACGTGAAGGGACAGAACAGGGCCACGTCAGAGACGGGAAGGGACAGAACAGGGTCACGTCAGAGACGTGAAGGGACAGAACAGGGCCACGTCAGAGACGTGAAGGGACAGAACAGGGCCACGTCAGAGACGTGACGGAACAGAACAGGGCCACGTCAGAGACGTGAAAGGACAGACAGGGCCACGTCAGAGACGTGAAAGGACAGACAGGGCCATGTATTTGCACAATTAAAAGGCGATGGGGGTATAAAACAAAATGGCGTTATAGTCGATGAAGACACATAGTGAGAGATCAAAATTTGTTGATGATGAAAAGCGTGAATACGGTAGAATAATGGCGTCAATGGAATTATGGAACAGCACTGCCCGAGACGTCTCTATCGCTAAAACCTTATCAAACCTATCGATTTTTCATTTCAAAGTTTTCTAATTTGCTATTATCTCTGAAGACAATGATGATTAAAAAATTGAAATCGCATGAAGATAATAGCATGAGTATTGGTTTTCAGACATCATCGCCTCATAAAGAGTAACGAGGTGTTAGTTGGGGGATGACGGGGGATGATGATTAGAGGGGGAGGAAGGGGAGGGGGGGTTCTATACTATCATCGAGCTTTTTTTTTGTAAAAGAAAGGCAGATGACGGAGAACATGACCCGACCCTGCCGTTTTTTGTACCTTAGAACGAATATGTAATATATTTGAGGTTTGTTTTAAAAGACAGGTCCGCACATAAGTATATCAATGTACATTGTGTCATTAGGGATTTTTATGTATATACATGTCCTAAAGTTTACAAAGAAAACTTTGTAAAAATGTAAGGAGGAAAATAATTATTAAAATACTAAGTGTACCATACACTTAAATCTGATTCATTATCACGTTTTGTAGAAACTCAATTTCTCTTACGAATCTATTGTTTAAAATTATAAATCATACATTATGCATTATGATTTTATCACCTTCACTCAGCGGTACCGTGATTTAAGCACTTTGGCCTCTAGCTGAAGTGAT
Source organism: Mimachlamys varia (assembly GCA_947623455.1). Lineage (NCBI taxonomy): Eukaryota > Metazoa > Mollusca > Bivalvia > Pectinida > Pectinidae > Mimachlamys > Mimachlamys varia. The sequence goes on from OX392528.1 coordinate 46,893,593, forward strand.
CGCTGTTCTGATTTAAATAATTGTGACACGAATTCTGTCCGTTGTGTCTTTTGCATAACTTTAGTAATGACGAGTACATAAATACCCGCAGATAGCACTTATTTTGCATTTTTGCATTAATTTTTTAAATCAGCAACTGTCGATATTTATCAAATGAATGTCAAATAAAGATATTACATTGTAATTGAACTTGAAGTAAGCACAAGCAGAGAGAAAAAAATAGTAATTTATTTTAACAATACGAGAACAAAACTGCATCCAAGTACCCCAGAGGATATACAATTGTCGTAAATCGACAACAGTTGTCACGTGACATACCCTCCCGTATTGCTACACACCCACGTGACCCTATTACGACAGTTACGCGCTCGTTTGTATCACTTTGTGATACCATCTTGTCCACTGACAGAATCATTGCAAATTAATTTAGCCTGTAGCCATTGCGCCCAAATGCTGTGTTATATTGTTGAGAGATAAGGCTTGTAATGTGAAATCATTACACAACAAAAGGTTCGCTTGCTTACATCTCATGGTTTGGAGCCTACCAGTTAAAAACACGATCCATAAAGCTGAGGCACTCGTCACAACAAGCTTGGGTCATACCTAGATCGGGGTCGTTATCGAACGCACGTTTGTAAAACATGTATATAAATAGTGTGCCCCTCCCCACTCTTGCTATACTACGATTGGGTTTCAGTAGTAAAAGTTAGGTCTTTGTAGTTTTAATTGCAGATCAATAGTCAGAATCAGCTTGTCTGTACGTTGCCATGACAAGATATATATATATAATTATAATTGTCAGGTTTGCTGTAATAATATGGTCGGCACTGATCATGACCTGTCATGGATACAACGACCGACACCTAGCAACGGTAAACATAACCAGAACTGCAAACATTGTAAAATATGCTTAAATGACAAAAGTAACTATCGAAACACTGAATTGAAACGATCGAGGAACTGAAATGAAGCCAGGGGGTGGGGGTGTAAGTGTGTGTGTAGGGGGGGGGGGGACTTACAGACTTACATCATAAGTATACTTCACACTCTGCTAGTAAGTTATATATGCATATAATGAAAAATATTAGTTTCGCGGTTGCTAATTGGTGAAATGGTAAATGCAATCCAACGTTGAGCCGACATGAGCTAAACGATACCTACAAACTTAAGCGTTTCTAAAAACGGCTGCAATTTCGGTCAAAACGGATGATACATTAAGAAAGGCAACCAAAGAAACACCGAACAATGCTGAAAACATATGGACATAATTTATCTATTAACTTGCGCGAGTGTTTTCATTTTTCTGTGGACCGCCACTTAGTTCGTCAGGGTATGGAATAAAATTAAAAGACCAACATTTACTGTTTTAGAATATAATTGGTAGTGTGTGTTTGTGTACATGTCGTAAATACATCCGCACATTAGTCAGTACCATGCATGGTGCGACCTAGCCGCCATGATGTGATGTGTGTTTTATATAACATAATCGGCCTTCGGCTGTGACATTCGGTCGCTTAGTTAACCCAGAAAAAGCGTTACCATGTCAACCGTACAAAGTCTCCTCGCTCCACTTTAAAGAAGAAGTAAACATTTTCCAACAGTACATGAAAGTTCAAACATATGTCAGGAGAATGCAAAGAGCTTACACGACCACACCAGCGGCAGATGTTGACTGTCCCGCGCGAGGGGTGCGCGTGGGTCGAATAAATATTTTTGAGATCTCTGTGCAAGGGAACGTACTTTTGATGACTTTTTGATTGGGAGTTTGTCTATAGCATGAACATATGGGATTGGCCAGGTTGCAGAAAAAATAGCTTTTTTCCGTTAACATGGAAAAGTAATTAAGCGTCCAGGTTCAAAAGTAAAAGAATTTGTACATTATTTCATAAAGTTGGTTTTCTGACCCACCGAGATACCCCGGTCAGTTTAAACAGACCATCTGTTTCACTTTCCCTTCAGTCCCTCATCCTTAATACTTCCTGATGCTTTTCTCTTCAACACTTCCTTGGTAAAAAAGCAAACTTGGGTTTATACTGATTTGAGTATTAACTTAAAACTTTCAAAACGTCAAAACGTATTAGCCTTTCGCGTTGAAGGGTTTGTGCCAGTCTTTGGAGCATTGCTGAGAAAAGCTTGGATCACAACGGGTCAACGGCTTTGACATGCGTCAAAACATAACTAGGGATATGTTTCATATTTCTGTTTTATGCGCATTTGTATATGGTTTTTGGGGATATCTTTTGCTTTGTGAACATACATTTTTGGGTTTTGGTGCCCTGGTTCAATTACCACGTGTGTACTTTTGCTGCAGGCTCTGGCGCCATTTTGGCATCTCTACAACAAATTTTTCCACTTACATATTTCCGATTCTAAAATTGTAATGGCGTTAAAAACATTCACATCGTATTGTAATTTCAAACTCAAATGTAAATGTAGCGAGCGAAGCTAATATATCTCAACTTCCCCTTATTTAAATACAACATTTTACAGGAAATAATTTCAGACTACTTTTTTTCAACAGCTATTACAAATATTTGTACCCCAACCGCGAAATCCAAAATACACATACAGTCATGATTTAGAATATGTCAACAAACCTGATTTCAAACGTTAGATTGTGCCATTTCAAGAAAACAAAACAGAAGTTTGCGACTTCGTTGAACTTAATGTATATAAATAATAAATAATTCATAGTTATTATCGTGAAAACTCTGTAAATTTCTACAAATAATATGTTGAAACTGACTAAACTTACGTTAGGTTTCACCGAACATGATTGATCATGAATCCTATATGAATGTAAAGAGAACGTTTACATATTTTTTCGGAAATATTCATAGATTATATTAAGCCGAGCTGACGAGAAGAATAAACGGTATAAGTGTTTCTTTGTCAAGTAGGTATATGCCTTCCCTGTCCCCGTCTATCCCGGAAGTATATTAATCGAGTCGGGAAGGTCACGAGGGACCGCTCAGAAAACACGCGGTCTCCATAACTCCACGGAACGGCTCAGAGAGGCTCCCTATTACTGGCAATATGTATCTCAGAAAACAATGGCGCATACATTGAGAAAACATGCTGGTATGTTGATAAAATTAGCCTGGATTGCTGAAATGAGGAAGATGGAGAAGGAGGACACGCTGCCTCATTAAAAACACATCCAGGCTCCCTTATCTTGTTATTATCTGAGTCTGTATCTAAACCGATCGGCAGAATTAGCCGTCGCGCGTCGGGAAGATAGATGGGTAAGGATATTGTAGGGAATAGTCCCCGAGTCAGCTTCAGCAACTATGGTTAACGAACCGTGACGGGGATACATCTCGGGACCAATTCCCAATTAAACATTTTGAGTCCCCAAGCCAATAATTCACAACTAATGAAACATTAACTACCCACTTCATAGCTGTAGTGATAAAACGTGAACAATGGCACCTCGACACAATGCAGAAGTGCTATAACTTTCTAAACATGGATCGTTCTGTTAGAGTTGAAAATTGGTACTGTCAACTGGTTCATTGCGGGTAAGGAAAACGGTAGATTAATGTAGCTAGTCTCGGCCGAGAGGCTCTGTGGCGTGGTGATGTAAACATAACGGGGAGATTTATGATGTACCAGGGACGCACATATTGAACACATTGATGTTTGCTTGGACGTAAGCACTTGATGATAAAAGCGAGAGATTTAACCTCTAGTACCAGGAGGATGTCAACGTGTATGCCTGCAAAAAAAAAACCTTGGCAATTTGAAGGCCGTCAAAGTAAGGAAATGTACTGCCGGCTTGGAACGTATCAACACACAGTTGTCAGGAATGTGTCAACAAATAAAGAACATATTGCGTTATATCGTTCCTTTAATCACATCAAGAGCTGCTGCGTACCGAGAATCACGCGCGTCAGGATAAAATACGTCACTTCCGGTTAGTGTCATGAATGGGTTTAATTAGGGCAGCGTCGTGTTGTAAATGGGACATACAAATCACACCCTGACGGTTTTATATCGTGTATAATGCTCCATAAAACTATTGGTATACTTACGACTTTTGTTCAGATAAGCGACTCGTGTGCGTCTGCATGGTTGCGCGTGCGGTCCCCCGCGTGCCGATTGTATGTAGATGCGGTGACAGGAAGTTAGGTCTCCTCCAGCGGTATTTCCCATGGTCGCCCAATCAGCCAACCTCCAACTTGCCATCTGTCTAATGTCAGACATCGTGTTTTCTCGAGTTTGCAGGCGAGCAAATTGTTGTACTACGCAAGTGCACCAAGAAGCCTCTACAGGCGCCCGGCCTCGGCCCGCGTGAGCGCGTGCCGGCAAACTTTTACTACCTTTACTACACATCGCGCGCGCTGTGTATATACTTCAGGCTAATAATGCATTTTTCAAGAACTGAAATTTCAAGCATTTTATCACGTAATAATCCCGGTCTCAAGATAACACTAATATCTGAAGTTATTGGTTAATCTGAGAGTTTCTTATCACTCTTTCTGTCGCGTCATCAGATCCATTTTATTATAAACTTCGTCAATGTAACAAAACAAAACATACAAACGACGATAGTTTTGACGTCTGATCAATTCAGAGGCTGACAAATCGGAGCATTCTACTCCACTGGTACTTCAAATATTTAGACAGCAATTTTACTCTCACTATTGTCCTGTGACATAACTGCGGGCGAAACGTGATTTTTTCTGTCTTTTTTTTTTGGAAAAAACAAAACACATTCATCGTAGTACAACAGCTACCATAAGGGATCCCGGTGTTTTTAATGGGATATTTTACTGTTATGTAAGTTGTGTGTGTTATCTAAAATGCAGAAATGTTTATGTTTTGCATTCAAGATTTAATTGTTTTACATTTGTATATTTTGCTTTCTGTAAACGACATTTTGAAGACTCTTTCGGTAGAAGAGTGAAAAGACAAGCTTTCGTTTATAAATCCATCTCGCTTTGTTATTCAAGGCCTGGAATGCATTATTTTGGTGTCTTGCTCGACAGTTTGCAATATTTACCATTGTATGGCTTTGCCACTATATGACCCTACCAAATTCAGTTGGCTTTCATAAGTCCATGAATGCCATTGGCCGATTGTTGACGTCATCATTATTGTGACGTCATAATTGTTACGCTGGATACCATTAACCGTCCCCGGGCGATGGCTGTTCTTTTCATTGAACAAGCATACACCATATACATATTATTTGAGCTAAATGCTGAGAAATTGAGGTATTGATTTTTTTATGAGGTGAACAGATTCTAAACATGGTAAATATAAGTATTGAACTGCTTTTAGTAGGCATTCATAGGCAAAATGAATTCCAACTGGACAAAAGCAATTCCAACACGAAGCGCTTCATTGAATTTGCCTTTATCCAGTTGGCATTCATGTAGCTTTTGAATGCCAACTGAAAGCAGTTAAGTGCTTAAATAACTAAGTCGATGTTGTAAGTATATTCGTCAATGTTCATTTTTAATATTATATATGAATGATAGTCACAAAATTGCATAAACGTGTGTTTGGGCATTCGTTGTAAAATGAATACAATATGGTTTCTTTTACTTCATATATAAACGTGATAATGACAATTTGTTAATTAAATAGCCTTAATATTTATTAAATATTCTAATAAAAATTTTCAGCAGGCTATTAATTTTAACGAAGACATCAGTTATTGTATATAGATAAGTTTTTGAAAAGTGAATTTCTCTAGAGGTAATGGAATCAAGTTCTACTAATCGGTAATACGTCCGCTAAAAATAAAGTCCCAACAATTCCATAAACATTTCCCTAATTTGATTGACGTGTAATGAGGCTGGGGCCAGTTTTGGGAGGTCCCTCCTCCAACTTTAAAGTGAGAACCCTCTTGTGGTTGAGGATGCTGAAATGAAGAGGCTGAGGGTCGTATGAAGCAGCCGACTCTCGAGTCAAGTACCACCAACACCAAACAGCGCCACCACTCAATTCACGTGGCGAACCATTCTCGTCTGTTCACCTCGCCAATCAATGACTGATTTCTAGTACTTAGCCCGAGAGGTTTACAAAAAGGACCTTACGCCATAACTATATATTACGACACTTACCCTCGCACTCTGTCTAGTTATGTCACCTGTTCTGGTTCTCTTACACGTAATCATTTACGGTGGTACTCAGCTCGAGTATACGGGACACCGCGAACCTATTACTTAAGGTGAATTGTACACCACTGGTAGCCGAGCAGCATGGTTCTTATACATTGTACAAAACTTGTTTCACCCCCCCCCCCCCACACACACATCCTTCAATCATTCTGATGCTTACTTAGATGATGTTTAAATATTTTACTCTAAAGGGGCGGATCTAGAAAGATTTCCCATAGCCCCCCCCCCCCCCCCCCCCCTCTCACCTCACGCAAGGTCACTAGATTCATCTGTATTGATAATTTATTGCAACATATTATCTATGCAACGAATATCGCTATAATTTGAAAGCATTGTCTAGTGTAGCAAATTGTTGGCAGCTACAGCGAAAATGACACGATTGCATGATATCGTGTCAAAATGATTGACCGGAAGTTAATTTTGAAGAGACCGGAAGTAAAGTGTGAACGGTCAAAACGTTGCAGAATTACGTGCATTGTTTTCAGCACGCGATATCCGACACGAACTTTGATCCGCGATATCTAATTATTGTTTCCAACATATCTCGTCTAACCTCGTAATCTCGCGTTACTTTTGAGAAGATTGACACTAAATTTGATGCATCAAAATAGCACTTTTGTACATATTGTAAAGTCAAGCTTGTCGAAAGACAGACTTATTGGTTAGCCCGTCATATTACTCTCATAGTGTACGCTGGGGAAACAGAACGGGGTGATCGAGATTATAAACGCCTGGATTTTCTCTTCAAAGTGACATGCTGAGTCGTCATTGTCCTGGGTCACGTGTGCAAATCGCTTGACTGCTGAGCCAATCAAATTTACTGTATCTTTTAAAGGATTTTTGTGATTTTGCCTCAGCGTTATGACTGAGGGCGACCAGTGTCATCCAGTATTTGTACGACGATCGATGCCATTTTCTCCTAAAAGCAAGCATATGAAGTATAACAGTTTTGATAGAACCCGATGGCCTACCTGGTCACCTGTATACGACATACCTGATAAACGCGCTACCACTTGGCTGCTTCCAGCGGTATTGATTCGATGTTCAGTGTGTTTGGATTTTTCTCTGCCTCAATAAAAGCTATTGTACGCGCTGAGAAAGCATGCAGAGGCTTTAACGCAGTGTCGATGTCTGGCTAGTCACACGGGCAACAAACAAACCGGACTATTAGTAAACATGGTTTATATTGGTAACTTATAGATATCTCTGGGTTGTGTATTGTTTCATCTCGCTCCCAATAAGCTTTGGTCTAGTTCATATTAGCTATACAACACTATAACGTTAAGTGTTAAGTGGAGATGAGACGGCAGATTGCACAAGGGCGATTTATTTATTATACGTTATGAGTGTGCATGTTTTGTGTCAATATAAGTGTGTACTTGACGCAAATGTGTACTTCAAAAAGAATTTCAAAAAACAAAAAAAATTGTTGGAATAATTTAGAATCAAAATAATCTCATATCTCAAATGTTTTATATTTTACCTTTTTCTGTTGACTCAGTATTACCGTTTTTTTCTAAATAGTTCACCAAAATGTCGATAATGCATTATAACACATTAGTTGCGCGATATAACGCTTAAGTTTCGCGTTATAACGCGTTAGTTTCGCGAGGCTTTCTTAATGAGGTTCTAGTAACTAATTGACGTTAAAGTGTTGTTAATACGTATTTCAATCGTAAGTACAACTGTTTCCGCACTGTTGACTAGTACAGTGACGAAGTACAACTGTTTCTGTACTGTTGACTACTACAATAACGAGGTACAACTGTTTCTGTACTGTTGACTACTACAGTGACAAGGTACAACTGTTTCTGTACTGATGTCTACCACATTGACGTAGTACAACTGTTTCTGTACTACTGACTACTACAAAGACGAAGTACAACTGTTTCTGAACGGCTGACTACTACGGGGACGAAGTACAACTGTTTCTGTACTGTTGACTACTACAGTGACGAGGTACAACTGTTTCTGTACTGCTGATTACTACAGGAACGAGGTACAACTGTTTCTGTACTGCTACAGTGACGAAGTACAACTGTTTCTGTACTGCTTACTACTACATTGATAAACCTTGTGTATACTAATTACATATAACCAGCTCTGTGCCCCGTTAGCTTGTTTACCACGCGAACCGCAATACAATGAGTTCCGAAGGCACGAACGGATTTGTAAAAGGTGTTGCAACAGGTGTCGCTAGGGTCAAGGTCACGTGACACAGGTACGCCTGTCAGCATCATCAGCTAACTGTATTAATATACCGTAGAGTCGGAGTAAAGGTCTCGCTATGTAGGCCACTCGATATACTGGAATATAAACTATATACTTGTATTGTAACATCATACTGACTATGGCTGGTTGTGATGTTATACCACAACTAAATCCAATCATAATAGTTAACGACATCCTGCTGCCTCAATTCCATTGTGATAATGTACCACACCAAGTTGAGTCGTTGACTTAAGTTTATTGTGATGTATACCACGGCAATTTGACTAAATCAAATAATAATGGTTAACAACATCCTGCTGATTATCTCATTGTCATAATTTACCATTTCGTATTATCTGTGGCACATTGATGGTATACCACACCATATTGACTGTGAAACATTGGTGGTATACCACACCATGTTGACTGTGACACATTGGGGGTATACCACACCATGTTGACTGTGACACATTGATGGTATACCACACCATGTTGACTGTGACACATTGGGGGTATACCACACCATGTTGACTGTGACACATTGATGGTATACCACACCATGTTGACTGTGACACATTGGTGGTATACCACACCATGTTGACTGTGACACATTGATGGTATACCACACCATGTCGACTGTGAAACATTGGGGGTTTACCACACCATGTTGATTGTGAAACATTGGGGTATACCACACCATGTCGACTGTGGAACATTGGGGGTATACCACACCATGTTGACTGTGACACATTGGGGGTATACCACACCATGTTGACTGTGACACATTGGTGGTATACCACGCCATGTTGACTGTGACACATTGGTGGTATACCACACCATATTGACTGTGACACATTGGTGGTATACCACGCCATATTGACTGTGACAAATTGATGGTATAACACACCATGTTGACTGTGACACATTGGTGGTATACCACACCATGTTGACTGTGACACATTGGTGGTATACCACACCATATTGACTGTGACACATTGGTGGTATACCACACCATGTTGACTGTGACACATTGGTGGTATACCACACCATATTGACTGTGACACATTGGTGGTATACCACGCCATGTTGACTGTGACAAATTGATGGTATAACACACCATGTTGACTGTGACACATTGGTGGTATACCACACCATGTTGACTGTGACACATTGGTGGTATACCACACCATATTGACTGTGACACATTGGTGGTATACCACACCATGTTGACTGTGACACATTGATGGTATACCACACCATGTCGACTGTGACACATTGGTGGTATACCACGCCATGTTGACTGTGACACATTGGTGGTATACCACCCCATGTTGACTGTGGTACATTGATGGTATACCATACCATGTTGACTGCGGTACATTGGTGGTATACCACACCATGTTGACTGCGGTACATTGGTGGTATAGGTATACCGTATACCACACAAACCACACAATTACCACGATGTCCCATTGATGTATAAATCCCCGTGTTTACAGTGACACATCAATGTTCTTTTTGACTTTTACGTATCCATGTTTTTTTCAATTTAAACTTTACAAAAATAACTTCAAAGCAACGTTGCTCGTGTGACGTCACCAAAACCACCTCGCAGCGAGGATTGTGGGTGAAGGGGGCGTTACCGTTCTTTCCTGCACCCCGCCAACTGACAGTGGTTTCGTTTCGTCCTCTCGACACAGGCCTTGCTCTAATTGTTACCAATTTGTACATCCGTTTCATGTCTTTTCTATGTCTCACTTTTTCAATCAGAGGGGAGGAAATTAAAACTAAGGCTTTTAATTAATCCTTCAGAAATCCCTAATAAGATGAAGTAGCGGTTTCTCTGATTGTTTCCTTTGATTTACCAAAGAACTTTTGGGTGTGAAGTGCTCTGCAGTGTCCATTTCCTCCCCGCACACTTTGGTGTCCAAGTCACCTAAAGGTCACTCCAGCACTGACCAGTGCGGCTGTGCGTACTGATATGTCCAGTCCAAGCCAGTCTTTTGATGTAATAAGTCGGGTACTTCTCGTATGTAAAATTGAAACGTATGGCAATCAGTGTTAATAGGCTTTGTATATTGGGTTCAAGACTTTTAGTACCACTCTATATTTAATAGACTCGGAAACACATCGCAGACATTCTAAATTTAGAAAGTGAAAAGGAAAACAAGATATTTTAACTTTTCAAAAATATTTCAATGGCGTGTTTTCAAAATCTAGGATATATTTTCCTGTGCCACAATGAAATATGTTTACATTTTTAATAAACTGTTAATCATAAATATTGAATCCGGACGATATGTTGGCATTGATAGAAATAAAAGGTTTTGTACTCTATGTTATCTTAATTATATAGAAGACGAGATTCTTTTGTTCTAGTTTGCCCTAGGTATTCTGATTTAAGACAGAAGTATTAAAAATGTTATTATAGAAATAATCCAAGTGTATATAAGCTTAAGCAATTACTTAATACAAAGAATGTTAAACACTTGTGTAATCTTAGGAAATATCTATTAGCGGCAAATAAGTACTGATCACAAACATGAGATATATATAAATATTTCTTGCAATTATAATAATAATAATTAATGTTACTATTGTACTATTGCATCGTTCATTCTCCTATAGCCAATTTAACATTTTGTATATATGTACATGTAAATATCCTATATATTATATGTTTACACTGATAAGTCGTAAGGCTTTAAGTCAGTAAAGAACTTGAACTTGATTCTTTCGAATTCAAGTTTGGTAATACTCTGATTCTTTGTTATCAACTCGAATATCAGGAATTATAATCACTTCGACTTAATGAAGTTTATAATTTATACACAATATCATATGAAAAATAGGCCCATTCACTTCTACTTAATGAATTTTGAAGCTATAAGCGAACTCCATATTATAAAAATGTGTTCTTTGACGACACTTTGTCGCCTCTATGTGAAATATTTGTTCATATCGCTTCGATATAAATAAGTTCATGTTATAAACAAATTCAAGATCCCATGTCTGATTTCCACACGTAGAGCGCATGCGCTGTGCAGTACTTCCTGGTTGAGTTTTAGATGTCAGTATGGCTGATCATGTCATGATGTAACACGCCGAGATCTGTCGTCTCGGGAATAAAGAGTTCGATAGTTATCAGGGACTGATAAAGGGGACAAAAGGCAGGTAAAAGATCGCGGATACCTCCTTTAAACGGTAGCAGACAATTGTTGTTTTTTTCTGGGTAATCGTCGTCTCATCTCGGGTCGTTGGTATTTTACTTCTAAAATAAGATCGAAAAACTTTGGCTGCATTTAATAAGAATACAAAATGTACTGTGAAACGATTTTCATACAGAAAACCTATCGGTACTCGATCCAGTACTTCAGTTGTTTGATCCTCTTGTGTTCTATCTCAATATAGTATTGTGGATTGTTTAGGCAGTGTTCTCTTCTTGTCAAACTTTGTAACTTTGAGTTTTAAACATGCAAAGTTGAGTAAAGTCCAGAGTAAAGTACAACGTTTAAATGACTAGTGATGCTTACATAACATATTTCGACTGGCACAGGGGCTTGTGTTCTGGTCACTGTGATAGCTAGTACATTGAACCAAGGTGGCAAACACTGTTACATGTGATGTACACAAACCATGGTCCTAGTCACTGTTACATGTGACACACAAACCGTGGTCCTAGTCACTGTCACATGTGACACACAAACCATGGTCCTAGTCACTGTTACATGTGACACACAAACCACGGTCTTAGTTACTGTTACATGTGACGTATACAAACCATGGTCCTAGTCACTGTTACATGTGACACACAAACCGTGGTCCTAGTCACTGTCACATGTGACACACAAACCATGGTCCTAGTCACTGTTACATTGGACACACAAACCGTGGTCCTAGTCACTGTTACATGTGACACACAAACCATGGTCCTAGTCACTGTTACATGTGACGTACAAACCATGGTCCTAGTCACTGTTACATGTGACACACAAACCATGGTCCTAGTCACTGTTACATGTGACACACAAAACATGGTCCTAGTCACTGTTACATGTGACGTACAAACCATGGTCCTAGTCACTGTTACATGTGACACACAAAACATGGTCCTAGTCACTGTCACATGTGACGTACAAACCATGGTCCTAGTCACTGTTACATGTGACACACAAACCATGGTCCTAGTCACTGTTACATGTGACACACAAACCATGGTCCTAGTCACTGTTACATGTGACACACAAACCATGGTCCTAGTCACTGTTACATTGGACACACAAACCGTGGTCCTAGTCACTGTTACATTGGACACACAAACCATGGTCCTAGTCACTGTTACATATGACACACAAACCATGGTCCTAGTCACTGTTACATGTGACACACAAACCATGGTCCTAGTCACTGTTACATTGGACACACAAACCGTGGTCCTAGTCACTGTTACATTGGACACACAAACCATGGTCCTAGTCACTGTTACATGAGACGTACAAACCATGGTCATAGTCACTGTTACATGTGACACACAAACCATGGTCCTAGTCACTGTCACATGTGACACACAAACCATGGTCCTAGTCACTGTTACATGTGACGTACAAACCATGGTCCTAGTCACTGTTACATGTGACACACAAACCGTGGTCCTAGTCACTGTCACATGTGACACACAAACCATGGTCCTAGTCACTGTTATATGTGACACACAAACCATGGTCCTAGTCACTGTTACATGTGACACACAAACCATGGTCCTAGTCACTGTTACATGTGACGTACACAAACCATGGTCCTAGTCACTGTCACATGTGACGTACAAACCATGGTCCTAGTCACTGTTACATGTGACACACAAACCATGGTCCTAGTCACTGTTACATGTGACACACAAACCATGGTCCTAGTCACTGTTACATGTGACACACAAACCATGGTCCTAGTCACTGTTACATGTGACACACAAACCATGGTCCTAGTCACTGTTACATGTGACACACAAACCATGGTCCTAGTTACTGTTACATGTGACACACAAACCATGGTCCTTGTCACTGTTACATGTGACACACAAAACATGGTCCTAGTCACTGTCACATGTGACGTACAAACCATGGTCCTAGTCACTGTTACATGTGACACACAACCCAGGGTCCTAGTCACTGTTACATGTGACACACAAATCATGGTCCTTGTCACTGTTACATGTGATGTACAAACCATGGTCCTAGTCACTGTTACATGTGACACACAAACCGTGGTCCTAGTCACTGTTACATTGGACACACAAACCATGGTCCTAGTCACTGTTACATGTGACACACAAACCATGGTCCTAGTCACTGTCACATGTGACACACAAACCATGGTCCTAGTTACTGTTACATGTGACACACAAACCATGGTCCTAGTCACTGTTACATGTGACACACAAACCGTGGTCCTAGTCACTGTTACATGTGACACACAAACCATGGTCCTAGTCACTGTTACATGTGACGTATACAAACCATGGTCCTAGTCACTGTTACATGTGACACACAAACCATGGTCCTAGTCACTGTTACATGTGACACACAAACCATGGTCCTAGTCACTGTTACATGTGACACACAAACCATGGTCCTAGTCACTGTTACATGTGACACACAAACCATGGTCCTAGTCACTGTTACATGTGACACACAAACCATGGTCCTTGTCACTGTTACATGTGACACACAAACCATGGTCCTTGTCACTGTTACATGTGACACACAAACCATGGTCCTAGTCACTGTTACATGTGATGTACAAACCATGGTCCTAGTCACTGTTACATGTGACACACAACCCAGGGTCCTAGTCACTGTTACATTGGACACACAAACCATGGTCCTAGTCACTGTTACATGTGACACACAACCCAGGGTCCTAGTCACTGTTACATGTGACACACAAACCATGGTCCTAGTCACTGTTACATGTGACACACAAACCATGGTCCTAGTCACTGTTACATGTGCCGTACAAACCATGGTCCTAGTCACTGTCATACACATGTCATGGGTTTAGTCACATACAGCACACTGGGTGTGCATAAACTCGAAACTGGAGTCACTTAGACGAGTGTCGTACACTAAACCATGTCTAAGAGGGTTTTTAATGTTTAACATCTGATTCTCGTTGTAAACCTATTCTGTTGTCATAGCAACACAATTTGAAATCTCGTCGCTTTGAATTAGGACGGCAGTACATTTCTCTAGAATTGCGTAGCGTTATATGGGAATGTGCTGACATCTGAAGTCGCCATGTTAGACGTTTGTTTTTGTATTATTTCAATTGTAATAAATTGTACAGCATAATGCATGATGACGCAGCCTACTGCTAGCTTCCCTTGTGAAACACTGATGCTTCAAAATCAGCCATAGCGGCAGACAAATTTATACCTCTCGGTAAATGAATCCTGACGGCCACGTTTCTATTTAATATTCAAGTTTTAATCATTTTATTGCTAAGTTAAAATAAGGTATTGTTATTTAATGGAAAGTTTACAGAACAAGAACATTGAAGCGTAATAAACGTATAGAAAGTCGTACAGTTCTACAAGATGTCTCATAAGACTCACAGACGACAGACTAAAGCTACAAGTTTGTCAACTCTTTCAGACATTATATCGACATACCTTTGTTTTTGTAAATTATTTACAAACAGCATTTTCAAAGAAGGAATGTTTTATTGTTGAAAGATCACAGACTTCGCATTGTCTAAACATTTATTGTGATATTTTGTTCGTGTGGTTATTGAATTTTTAGCTATTGTAGTTTTGTTTCCAAATAAAGAGATTTTTTCTACAGTCCATATAAAAATAAATTTCTGTGACCGATTTTAATCTGTATCACAGGGACCTAAGAATCTAAATACTGATTATATGAACTAAGATCCATCCTTGTGTATAAGGATTAGTAGTAGTCTATAAATCATATATTGTATATACCATCATTTAGGGTGAAAAATTTCCAGATAAATACGTGCCTCATCAACTATATCCTATACGCCAGAATGAGCCAAAACACATCCTGTTCGTGATTCTCAAGACCCTGTGATCTATACATATTTCTGGTCATGTAATCCTCTTTTCGTCTTTCATTCATACAATGCACGTGACATCTGATACGGTGACTTAGAGTCCTAGAATTCATCCCCCGTCATCCGAGAGTCGTGACAAAACAGCTCTCTCAACACCGCATTGTCACACGATCACTGCAGGAGTCAGTGAACAAATACCTACATTTAACTGTATATATATGTGTGTGTATGTCAATACGTATACGTTAATCCACTGATATGCAAATGAGCTAAGTTAATCCTGTCAATCAGCTGTGCCCTTTACAGATGTTGCGCTATGACTATTGAGTACAGCGTGTATATAACCGTCCGTAAACGGGGGCTTATTCAACATCAGCTACCAATAATTTAATCATAAAAAACAACAAATAGACAATTCCATGATGTTGTTGTGAAACCCCCCTTTCAGTGTAATAAATGATAAAACAGTTCCATAATTCTCACATACGGAGATTGTCGGGAAAAAGACGAATTATTCCGGAATCAAACGAGGATCTTTTCTCTAAAAACAGTTCCACAATTCTCACATACGGAGACTGTCGGAAAAAGACGAAGTTTTCCGGAAACGAACGAGGATCTTTCCTCTTTATGCCCGACATCTTATTTCAATATAGATAACAATCACTCGCAAGCTGCAAGGCTACACAATGAAGTCGTATAACCCATCACTGTGATCCGTCATTTTTTTTCCAATCCAGTTTTCCCTCCATATTTTTGCAGTATTTTCTCTCAATCAACAGCAGCTTGTGTATCTCGTTATAATCCGTGTAGTAAACTACAATGAACATATATAATAAAAAAGAAAGATTTTGGAATTCTTTGAAAAATAGTCAATTGTGACCTTTTTATTATTTCATGATGGTGTGAGTTACCAAAAGATAATAATGGCATCAACAGATATATATACATCCGGTTCTTCTATAAATATACATTCTATGTACAACATCACAGGCAATTAGTCGCGGGCGCCATGGCAACAAGCCACGCCCCTATTTAACCAACGTAACGACAGAGCAACCGTTTAACTCATCAGATGATGGTGATGATGAAAATAGCGATGAAAATGGACATGAACAATTCGAATGTGATATGTAATTACGACGCTCCAGCAGATGAAAACTCATGAATAAACAAACTACTTTGGAGACAAGCAGTACTTGTTCCCATAAAAGTGCATTGGAATGATGGAAGAAGGCGTGGCTACTTTATGCCACGCCCGTTTACCAAGGCCGTGTGCAAACTCGCTCGTCCGTCAGAGATTTTTTGGGGAAGGATAAAGATGCATGTTGTACATTATAAAAAATCGCCTGGCTACAACCCAGGTCTGAATGAATGAGAGGATAAGAAGAACGGAGAAAGAATGCATAAATAAAGGACGGCGAGGTGCACACGATCTCGGAGATCTTTGTTCAATATAAATGATGAGCGCCTTTGGTTCCATATAGTGATTTCAGTAAGTACGTCCCCGCAGTGGAATTGTTCGGGATTCTCACCGGCTGGCCAATGGAATAAATATACAATAAATTAAAACACTTACAAGCATGTTTTCCATCAATATTCTCAACTAAATAGTTATAGATTTTTTGCTTTTTAACAATGTATTGAACAAGTGCTCGGTTCTGATATAAGTAACAAAATCCCATGATATACAAAAAATGTATCCCGGCATGCCCTATTTACTCTATGCGTTGGCTGGAAGTCATTAAATACTGCTCATTTAATATTCAATATAGAAACGTCACTTACACACTTCCAAAAACAACCAGTCAAATCAACAAACACTTGCACGCACACGAAAAAAACACATTCACAACTTTCAACAAAACGTCTTCATGCAAAGATTCAACAAAATTAAGAAATGTCCATGCAGTAACGGAAAAAACACGGTAGCCATGTTTGGTCACGTGACCAGACAACCAGTCACTTCCGGTTCTACACAATCAGCCAATAAATAAATCTAAATGGATGGATTGACAAAGTTATCACAAGTTCGTGTGTCCAGCGTTTATATCTTTATACAATGTCCGATATTTCCATTGTGGTCAAGCAGGCTAGTGCCCATAGTGACAGATGGCTCAAGCACCGATATCTGGAGGGCCAAACATATACACATTGTCCAAAGTGGGAGCACACTTTATGTCAACAGTAACTGCCGTCTTGCCGTCCACTCAGCTAAAGTAGAGTTGCATAATCCGGCTTTTAGCCCACTTTTAATTCCCATCCGAGTGCGCCGCTCCGGGAGACAGAAACATCCATAATTCCAAAATCTAAATTTGGTATCAATGTGAAAAAACAATATTTCGCGCTTAATTTCACTGTACAAAAAAACACAAAAGGCACTTTAAATCAAAATTCCAAAATATGCATATCTGTTTAGCAAAGAATAGCTATTACATCCTGGTATATTGCAAGAGACATGGAAATGTATAAAGGTGTCCATTTGAAGAGGTGCTATACCTCCGTCGCTAGCACCTCGTCACAGTAAAACGACTGTCGATGCACCTGCGGATGATGGGGCGGAGGCACGTGCTGTGCGTGTTGCTCTAAAATGGAGGCCGAGTGTCTATTTGTGTCTTTGCTATGTGACCGGGAACTCCCAATGATGTGTATGTCTGTGTTGTAACAACTGAAAAATAGAAAACAGGTCACGTTAGTACATTCGATCATGTCACAATAAACAGTGCTGAACCCACGCAGTATCTCGCTCATTAACTAAGCCATATCGGCATCAAACAACTTGAAAGAACCGTGACCGATAAAATATTAATTGGAATTCATCAGCTGACTAGTCAGCGAGATGTTTTCCCACGGCAAATGAAGAAGATGCAATATCTGGTAGAGAATGAATTACAGGACAAAAAGGTTTGTCAACAATACTGTGGAGATTATCACCAAGGCAACCAAGTAAAGACAACTTACCTGACATCATTAATGGAGTTACTTCCCGAAGTGTTGTCGGTGTCGTAACACTCACTATGTTTAATGTTAATGTCTTTGGGAGGAGGGGGAGGAGGAGGAGTCTTTGCAAACTTTTCTGTATTTAAGTCTTTGCTAAACAGTAGCTGCTTATTATTTGTTGTTTTTTCGAAATAACTCGTGTGTCCTGGTTTGAACGTGTTAAAGTCATTGTCTTCATTTGTCGTTTTCACATTGGACACTCCGGGCCCACTCTGTGGCAGTGGTCCCGTCGTAAATATGCCCGAGTCTAGTTTGTTGTTGATATGACTGTTTTGTAGATTTTGCTCCTTCTCTATGGCGTGTGGTTCCGCGGGGTTGGGGCTCCTCTTCCTCAGCAGGAAGAAGATCACGACGATGATGAGAAGAAGAAGCGGGATTCCGACACCAAGACACACGATAAGCACAAGTTGCATCATTGTAATCTCATCCTCGGCGCTCTGTTTGATTTCGTTGACCACGTTTACAATGGAGCCGTTCCTGTTGGGTGTCGTGCCGTCCGTAATGCTACAATCCTTCCCGGAATAACCGGACGGACACAAACACTGAAAGTCGTTTAAGAGATCCATACAGCTCCCACCGTTCTTACAGGGCTCGTTTTCACATTCGTTCTTGATCACTCGGCAGTCTTTGCCAGTGAAACCTGGGAGACAGTCGCAAGTGAAGTCATTGACCTTGTCGTGGCACGTGCCACCGTTCGAACATGGCCGGAGTTCGCAGTCGTCTACATCCTTTTGACACAGTGATCCCACAAAGCCAGGAATACAGTGGCATACGAATCCGTTGATTCGGTCCATGCACGTTCCTCCGTTCAAACACGTGTTTTGCTTGCAGTCAATGATGTTCTCCTCGCAATGTTGGCCCTGAAACCCGACGGCGCACACGCACCTGTAGCCATTCAGTTCGTCCACACATCGGCCTTCTGTAACATGGAAAAAAACACACGGGCCGTTAATTCAATTGTAAAGGTAATGGTCGACTGATCGTATAACAGATGGGAAGTGGGCAATAAAGCCTCTCTGGGTTACAGACTACAGAACACACACACTAATATAACCGATCTAAATTGCATAAGGGAATGCCATAACGTGGAACATATAAAGTACATGATTGCATAACTGAAATATGGGTCACGTCCTGGCCATTTGAGTGCGGCAAGAGTACCGGCCATTGGAGTTTAGAGTACAACCCTATTTAGCCTGACCCAGTACCAGTTATCGATTAGTCATCAATCTATCCGTGATAAAACACCTAACCCATCACTCCAATACAGATACGTCACATAAACAGGACAGGTCCCCTTGCTGTGAAGGTATCGACATTAACTAGTCATTGTTTTTGTAGGTTAATTGTTTGGTAAATGAAGGGAGCAACAAGAATCTGTCGCGCCGTCTGTTGCGTCAAACTAAGGTTGACACCCAAGGTTCTATACAACAGACGGCGAGATATATGTTCGCCTGCAAGCCCAACAAAACAGTCGAGGATTAATTGAAAAACATTAAGTCAAATCTCTACAACACTCCTTTTTTCACTCTAGTGTTCTAAATGAAAAGCAATATTATTGTATTTCTTTGTTTCAATATAACGAAAATGAGGCAACGACTCCCTCCAAACTGTAATAATGCTCCAGTCGCCACTCTCCCTGCAGATAGTGTACGAGATATAGTCCCGATATGAAACTGGATCAAGATTTTATACACAGACTATGTGAAGATCTATCTCTGCTCCATTTAGCCGCATACCAATGCATACATACATCGCGATCAATACTGAAATACCTACAATGCACAATATCTGCCATGTGGTAGTATTTGTGTGTTAAACCGTGTTATTGTTATTGACAATGGAATGTGGATGTCCTGTTAAAACTCGGAATGGATCAAGCTGCCACGAAACATACTATAAATCATGGACACCTAGAAAAAACAAGGTCCCAGTCAAACCAATGGGGATCCAAGCCAAACCAGTGGGAAAAGGAAAACCCTCAATTATGACAGCTACAGCAAACTCATTAGGAAAGACTAAGACATGTGTAAAGTCTTGATGCAAAGCAACTATTTCTTAATAAAACAGAGAGATGCCAAGGCCGTACGAGTAATACAAGGAATGGTCGTGGTTTCATTTCTGAGGTGGTTAGTCTCGGTAGTGAAATCGGTGAGTGTGTGTTAGGGAGACCTGTGCTGTTATCCCTGTAGTACGTACTACTGTAGTGGCACCTGCTGGGTCTCCAGTACCTTGCCAAATCAGTATCCTACTAACCCACAGACATAGATAGTACAGCTCTCACTCTGCAACTCCTACCACCGACAAATCTACCATTATAACGTGTTATAGAACTACTCCAATACCACTACTACCAGATATATCAAAACCTCTAGTCCCATAACCAGATAACATTTTAGCCCGTACTAGAGAGGCATATTCAAAGACACATTTCATAACACTACCGTCATCTGAAAATCCTATTACCAAGAAGGCGAAGAACACGTGGTAATGAGCAAGCGCCTACAAGACCATGCTCCTATTTCGTTCAGAACTGGTCACAGAAACACTGATGGCTGTTGTACTTACCGTTCAGACAGGGGTAGGCTGCACACTCGTTGATTTCGGCGTCACAGTTGTACCCAGTGTATCCGGGTAGGCAGGTACATCGGTAGCTGGAGTTTGTGTTCTCGCATGTAGCACCGTTCTTACACGGCGTGTTCTCGCACGACACCGCTAGAGTGTCACATCGTCTGCCCGTGAAACCGTCAGGACATTTACATTTGTAGCCGGTCCCCGAGTCTTGACATGTGCCGCCATTTTGACATGGCTGTTGTTCGCAATCGTCCATTTCGATCTCGCAGTTGGTGCCCATGAAGCCAGATTGGCAGGTACAGGTGTAACTGCCCTGGCCAGTGTTTTTACAGATTCCATTATTACGACAAGGCGAATGGTGGGTACAGAAATTCAAATCTGAAAGAAAAAAGACAGGGATTTTGTGACAGGATGTTAATTTTACAAATCAACTATCACCACACAATAAAATTAACAAAGTACGGAACTTGCTCAATGGCATAAACCCGGAAACAGTCTTATGCAGATCACTTTTGACATTTCGATGTATAAGCAGCACGAACCAATGTTTTTTTTTTCTTTCTGAAAACCAGAATACTTCATTGGGAATGCTAGCTATTTCAGCAATTTTTCATCTTTGAACTCTGTCACCCCTGAAGACACATTTGAAATCTTCCAAATCAAAGGTTGGAATAGTTCAATATGAGATTTCAGGGGTGAGTGAGTTAATTATAAGATTGAGCCCAATCTCTATTTTAAGATATCGTACCTTGGTTGCAAAAGAGTCCTCCCCAGCCTTCTTCACAAATGCACTCCCAAGGCTTCGTGCACGTGCCATTCATACATCCGGGGTATTTCTCGCACTGCTCGCAGAACGTCCCCTTGTAGCCCATCCGACATCTGAAACAAACGATTATAAAACCCATCAGTATTTAAATCATAGCTAAACAAAACCATTGGCTGTAAATCGGTCAACATATCAAAGAACATAGTATGAAATAGACTAAATATCATGATCATAGTATAGTCAACAAAACGCTTGTTTCTAATCGGTCTTATTACAGGAACACCGTTTTGATTATTATAGCTGCGGTTCAGTGTCTAACAGAACTCTTAAAGCTGTCTATCCTAGTCATGGTCAGTGAAACTCTTGCAGTGGTCAGAAATGTTGTTTTCATTATTCTATTAAGGATAAAAGGGATACTATATTCAAACTGTTCTGACATTTATGGAAGTGTATTAAATCATTTACAGTGCTACTCATAAAAGTTTCAAGTGCCTGCCACCAGAGATGGTTTTCAGTGGGGCTTACCTATATTCTACACGTGAACTATTCGGGCAGCTAGCACGTGTAGAGGCGATAGATACTGCACTGCTATTTAGTAAAACTATAGGCAGCGCTGGTGTAGCTCTAGATCATATCAACTGACAAGTTGTAAGAATTGTAAACGGCAGCACGTGCATTTCACGGTATGAATATGTTCACACTAAACATGCAATCCTCCAACGCAACGAATCGTTACAAACTATGGCTTGAAGAACGCCAACAGTTGAAAGTTGTTTTCTCGTTCAAATCAATCATGGCTGCCTTAGCGCGAGAGGGGATTGCTACCGCGTGCCTGGGAAGGGAAAACTTGGGGGTTTTCAACTTACTTGCATTCGTACGGGGCGTCACAGAAGCCGTGATCTGGATGACAACCCGGCAAACAGATTGCTGAAAGGAGAGAAAAAGTTCTACCATTAAAACATTGTTTAGCATGGATCACTCGCCGCACACTTATTAGAAAAGCTGGCGACCCAACATTGCATGTTTCACGTGTATCTGACGGGTCTCCTACTAACCGACCTGTTCATTATAACGCCATTATCACCAGACTTTTTATTTTCTAATTTCCTGAGAAAGTAATCTAAACATCCTACATACAGTGTGTTCTCAATTAAAACTCGCCTTTTTTAAAACACGTGCGCGGCTAGCCTGGTCTGGGAGCGGTAATGGGGTGACCAGTATACCAAACCAGACCGAGTCTTTGTTCTCCTGTTATATACCAACTTTACAGAGAACGTACAATATAATATATAATCTTAAAAAGTTCGTTCAATTAGATCTTTCAACAGTCATAACTAATATATATAGATATAATCCAAAATCTCTGTATAATTCAAAACACATATCACAAGAAAACAATGTTTTTTCTCTATATTACAGTACTATAATTTGGTTCTATGTACATTTGTATGGTGCAGTGTTTTGTATTCTTTGCGGTATTGAATTGTTTGTCAGTCAGTAGGTTGAGATATGATGTACGCGAGTGTATATTGTACGGTAGTGCTTATTTATAAACACAAGCATGTGCACGAATGTGTGTTTAGTGTGCACGTGTGATAGGGATAACAAGACGTGGCGATGGGAAGTAAACTGCACAGTGACATCTGTAAGGCTAGGCCTGAGTCAGTCAGGCGGCCAGCTGCCCGCCATTGTACGGGACCCAGTGACGGAATGCTCGCCCAGCTGTCGACATCCACGGGTAGACACGTACACACACACAGCTAGCTATTGTGGTCATATACCAAAACATTTCAATACTCGAATCATGCAAATCGAGTCGCGTTCATGCACCGTAATTTTTTTAACCAGAGGGCGTGTTTGGTTCGCTACTACATCTAAAACACTGGTACTACGACTGCCATTGTTGGGCAGGTAAACCATATACACTATTTTATTGATGAAGTTTGTGCACCATCTCGCTGTGCGGGCAAACCATAAGCAAACTTTCACATGATCGCGTGTATATGTCTGTTCTGAGCAATCGATTTTCTAACCATTCCACGGTTTTACTTAAAGGTAGTCGGTTGATTTACGATAAAACACTAGTCATAATTGTCCGCTAGGGTTGTCGGCAGATTACGCTGGGGTCCGTCGTCTGCTATCGGGCGGGAAGCAACAGATGGCACTGACGCTTCGTTTCATTGGATATTTGATATGCTATCTAGTTCAGGTGGGAAAACGTCTCCTACCCATGTTCTAGTATTCAACAGTTTTACATGCGGATATTAGTATTAAAATTGTTCAAAGCCATTTTTTCTCTGAATAACATTCGATTATATCCTATCCGAGTGCCAGTACTTACAATTAAGTATGTGAAACTTTGCCGTATACGTTACCGGTCGATCACAGAGGTAAATATGAAGGATGGGTGCTAAATGTTTGAAGTAGGTGTTGTATTTCAGACAAATTTGTGTACAATATTGCAATTCGGTTGAGTTTAATCGACTACCCCTAAAAACTGTCGGGTATGATGTTGAGCAATTCCGACTTCTACTGTATATTACATGAACTAGATTCGACTGCTGCTGTTTATTACATGAACTAGATTCGACTGCTACTGTATATTACATGAACTAGATTCGACTGCTACTGTATATTACATGAACTAGATTCGACTGCTGCTGTTTATTACATGAACTAGATTCGACTGCTACTGTATATTACATGAACTAGATTCGACTGCTACTGTATATTACATGAACTAGATTCGACTGCTGCTGTTTATTACATGAACTAGATTCGACTGCTACTGTATATTATATGAACTAGACATAACTAATATTTTAGAGATTATAATTTCGATGTTTTCTACAATTTACACGGGTTTTCTACAAGAGTATGTATCAGTTGGTTTCGATGTTTTCGAAGAACAGTACAGTGATGTTGTTTAGAATGTTTTCTTCGTGTATACAGTGATGTAGTTTAGAATGTTTTCTTCGTGTATACAGTGATGCTGATTATGACGTTTTCCTCAGATATCCAGTGAAGTTGTTTTCTACATGTGTCCAGATTTAGATATTTCCTATTCGTACAAATTATTGTCAACGGTGTACAACCTATACCCAAGATGTCTAGTTTCAAATTCGGTCAATTCTAACATAATTCATTCGATAATATATAGTCTACCTACCCAGTGCCCAATGAGGGTGTCCTATTTTACGTTTAGTAACTGTCAAAGAACCTAACTACACCCTACCTATGCCAAGGATACAATGGAGAAATACTACTTGTAATAAATCCTTAATGTACATGTATTGTTACGGGGTATGTATGTCAGATTGGCCACACATACATGGGTATTTTAGGGGAAATTGAGGTGAATAACTTGTATGAGCTGAATTTTGCCTAAAAACGCATATTCTAAGGTATTTGTGAAAGAGGGCACCGTTTGAGTGACCATTTGCTGGTATTTGAAGTTATACGTATATATTTGCCTGTGTTATTTGAAGTTATACGTATATTTTTACCTGTGTTATTTCAAGTTATACGTATATATTTACCTGTTTCGCAATAGGAACCTTCCCATCCCTCCAAGCACACCTTCTGGCCGGTTTCGTCACACCTGTAATGTCCAAACGGGTCATTTCGGGGTCGACAGAAGTTGGAGCACTCGGTACCGTAATAGTTGGCGTCACAGTACACTCTGTAACTGTAGTTGAGTTCCGTGTACCGTGTTGAGTGCGTGAATGAGAGCCAGTTCCCCCCAGCATCCAATGACCTCTGCGTCTTCAAGGTCGACACGAGCTCTCGGGGACTTCCTGTAAATAGATAGATACGGGGTCGTGAGAACTCCTACCTCGCTAGGTGACATGAGGGGACTACTAATGACCCAGGTGGGGCCAGGCGAGCGTGCCCCTCCATCAATATCCTAATCCGTATTGTCACCCTTTTTACCGATGACCATCACCCCTGCCAGACACTGGGCTAGAATTACAGGTCCCCCCTTTGTTGATGAAGCGCCCGTACTCCATTCTCCCTCCCACAATACGACACAATTAACTCGACTCGGGCAAAAAATGCTCTATTCTTCCCGATCGCTGAATAGTAAATTGAAGTCGGGTATATGCGAGTGAAGGCATGGGAAAGAGTCGTGTTTATGAACAGCGACGGAATCCCTGGGAAAACCTGTTACACTACCCTGTCCTAATAAACTAGCGATGGTGAACAATCCAGTATTAATTAAAACAACTTGTTATTTCGACACCACGACCGTTACTAATGTCGGTCTTCTTGTGCCATATTACGTTCACAGATTAATACGGGTACTGGAAGGTGAGAGTCTTTTACGAGGAACTGACAACTGTAAACATAACCCAGTGAACGCCATACAAGCTTACATGATAGATATGTGTTATGGTTGTGAACCTACGTTTATAACCCGATGAAGCAATTATAGGCGTTATCCCCAAACTAGTTATTTCCTTTTGAACCCAAAGTTAGTATCAAAATCGTTTTCAGATTGAAAAATACGACGATTCACCGAGATGGCCCTGGTGGTATACACAAGAGTTTGGTAACATGTATTTGGAGCCATTTTGGAGAACATTACTCGATCTAGGAATCAGAAGACAATTTTATAGCCGAATCAACACGACTTCTCCTTCTATTACGGAAGCGTAACTTAAATACGGAAAGTCATCGGACACTTAAGGTAGGATTCACCAAATAACGTATCATGTTTTGGTAATACCTAATAGGAAATAATGGAGAAGCCTTGTTTTTAGGACGATTAATACGTAGCTGTCCCCACCCCTTCCCAAATAACCCCGATATTGCTACCTGTCAAAGGGGGCTTGCTCTCGCCAATGACATGACTATGGTCTTATGGAAAATAAACCCTGAAAGCTGACGTAACCCGGGGGTTGAGACCTACTACCTTCAGTATACAAGCTATTTTGTGTGTGGGTACCCAGTCTGGCTCTGTATCCGACTAAACGGTATTACATAGTTCTGTGTATATACAATGCCCCAATAATCCCGAGGTGTTTTCAAAGACAATTTGCCAGGGATCGATGGCTTTATAGATCAGGCCGGTACAGCTATTGTTTACCGGCCATGTGTCGGGGTCCCACGGCCCCAAATCCGGGCCTACAGACGACAGCCAAACATCGGCCCTGTTACACTATATACTACTCCAGTGTAGTCCATAGAGCACGGTTTGAACAGGAGCAAGGTCACGTGTCTGCAGCAGTGCACGGCCTTTACACGTCCTTAGAGGAAAAAACATGCCGTCTTCCTGGTGCGCTTACATAGTGCACACACGGTTACCAACATCACACATAATCACACATTACGATCCACGCTTTTTTTACATCAAACATTTTGTTGCGCGATTAGATTAGATCCATGGGCCCGCGCACACACGTGCCCCGGGCCATTTGTTGATAAGGGACGGTATTAACGGCCCTGTCGCGGGACTGTTACCCCCGAGTACCAGGGGAGGGGGTCCAGCAGATATATATACTCCACGTCCGTTACACAATCACTAAATACACACGCGTACATTCCCAACACAGAATCATCGTAAGGCACAGAATATCCAGGTTTTAACACACGTACGTAATCCATGTGAAGGGTATAAGTCCCAAGCTGTAAAAGAAAAGGTGGGGAGGGGAGTGTGCAGAATACGTACCTTGTGCGGGACCGTTCAGCGTCACGTCGTGGTAGGCATTGACTATCAGGGAGAACGTACCCTAAAATACAAAGAAAGATGAAAATTAATCTCGATAAAAGAGTTTACCGACTTCCTAACGGGTAAAAAAGGAAAGGCGCGGTATTATGGTTAGGATAGCAAGCTGTTTCCAGCATGTACCGGTACACCTAGTGCAAATCAATACCGAGGTATCTTACTGTTCCATAGCGATATCGAAATGACAGCTATCCATAACGATACCAGACCAACGAGACACACCCATAGCAGTACAATGTATCGGAAACTATACCCACAGCAACGAGACACACCCATAGCAGTAGTGTATCAGAAACTATACCCACAGCAACACTAAACCAATAACTATATAGAGATGTAACAATAACTATATATTGATATCATATCTATAGTGACATGACAACTATACTGCTGTTATAATACTTCCATTGATATAACCGACATGAAAACTATACGGGTATGACATTAACAGTACTGTGACAATAACAGTACTGTGACAATAACAGTATTGTGACAATAACAGTATTGTGACAATAACAGTACTGTGACAATAACAGTACTATGACAATAACAGTACTATGACAATAACAGTACTATGACAATAACAGTATTGTGACAATAACAGTACAATAATGTGATAATAACAGTACTGACGTAACAACTAGGATACTGGTGCCATTGCTAAACTATCTTGCTACAACGACGTGATAATAACTGTACTGATATGACATTAACTTTACTGACATGATAATAACCAAACAAATGTGACAGCCACTACAGTAACATGGCAACTATACTGATGTTATAACAACTAGACTGATGTTATAACAACTAGACTGATTTCTATACTTGTGCGACATGTTATCTATTATTAAAACTGTACTGATTTTGAGACACATGACAATAGCCCGAGTTGTCAGTGTAAATATTGCGTACTTATAGGACTCCAATGTCTCCCCTGAACTGAAACCACACTAAATGTACACTATAACTGTACTACATGTATACTACAACTTATTACATGTATACTACAACTGTACTACATGTACACTACAACTGTACTACATACATGTACACTACAACTGTACTACATGTACACTACAACTGTACTACATGTACATTAAAACTGTACTACATGTATACTACAACTGTACTACATGTATACTACAACTGTACTACATGTATACTACAACTGTACTACATGTATATTACAACTGTACTACATGTACACTACAACTGTACTACATGTACACTACAACTGTACTACATGTACACTACAACTGTACTACAACTATATTACATGTATACTACAACTCTACATGTACACTACAACTGTATTGCATGTACACTACAACTGTACTACATGTACACTACAACTGTACTACATGTACACTACAACTGTACTACATGTACACTACAACTGTTCTACATGTACACTACAATTGTACTACATGTACACTACAACTGCACTACATGTATACTACAATTGTACTACATGCAAACTACAACTGTACTTCGTGTATGCTACATGTATTCTATAACTGTACTACAGGTACACTTTAACTGTACTACATAAATGTACTTTATGTACACTATAACGTTATACTACATATACACTATAACTGTACTAACCGTACACTGTACTACATAAACACTGCACTACATAAACACTATAACTTTACTACATATACACTGTACTACATGCACTGAAGCTAGTGTAGGATCAGTTGTACTAAGACCTACACGGTAAACAAATTACGAGCGGTGTATAAACAACACTATAATGTTGCTGATGCTGACTTACCGGCCACGAGTAAGGGATGGAGAAATTAAGAGGATTGTCAAACTTCACGGGCAGTTGAGCACTGAAATTCACCGAGTTAGATCCCAAAATAGGTGTTGTAACACTGGCGAATGTACAAGCTGCATCGTCGGGTATCTTCTTTTGATAATGTGTAAGACAGATCCAAAAGAAAGTCCGACAAGTATCACTGCACTTTCCATCCTTTCGAAATCCATTGCAACAGTTACCGTCCGTATTTAATCCGTCCTCGTTTTTAAATAACGTTAATTTAAGTTCAAACACTGCTGTACATGTAACCTGTGAAAATGAATAGAAAATTGAAATTAATAAAGTATACATATAACTACAGTTTGTACCGGTATATAGTTAGTACGTTTGCTTGTAGCCGAAACATGTATGCACTTAGATGTAAATATACACGTACTGTGTTCGTTTACAATATAATAAAAAAAATAAAATAAAGTCACAATTAAAAGACAAATGATATATAATGGTAAATAATGTTTGAAAAGTATAAATAATTGACTTACCATAGATAGTTGTAATGTTAAAAACCAGAGCACAACGAAGCGTGTACTCGTGTCCCTCATCCTGTTGTTTACTAGCCGTACTCGGCACAAATTATTGTAGGTAGCTGGCTAAGGCCTCGTTCTGGCTAGGCTCCGCCCACCGTTGATTGACAGTTATCTACAATAGTGATTGTCGGTGATAAACGAATGGACACTCGGGGTTTGAATTGAACCTATTCAAATACTGGTTTAACTTTATATATATAATCGTACAGGTGAATTTTGTCTTGGACAATTGTCTTGTTCTTAATACACAAGGACATATATACAGTTATACACAATCGTTACATCCTTACTTACCTGTATAGATTGTTATTTTACCCTTAGTCGTGCAAATTTGTTAGTTTACTTTATATACACAAAATTAGCGTTTATGCAATTGAAATCAATAACCTTTCCACATATGAATTCAACTCCATAAAAGATCGACTCTTTTTTACAAATTATAATCGATTTCTGCCCAGTTTCATAACCACACGTGTCCGACCGCCCGTGCCAGTTTTACACACGAGCAAAGAACGTGCAACAGGTAGAAAGTGCCACAGGTAACAAAAACATACAAACAAAAGTATCGGCTATAAAATAAACACATCTGTACATCTTGGATATTAGCTTAACGGATAAAGGTAAGCACGCGGTTCAAGGCTTCCGAGCGTTATGATGGAGGGTTTAAACAGGTAAATACTGCAAGGTAAACCGTTGTCAGGTTCGTGATCCTTTTCAAACCGGAAAAAAATAGGGCACACATCTGTCGATGTAGTATCGTATACACACGACTGGGGATACCCGGTGTTAAGGGACGTATAGAACTACAAGAGTAACACCCCTTTCTTTACACGGCTAAAACAATCACTTACCTAATTGATAAGAAATTAGTCCGAAGTTTAATCCTACGATTTGCGACATTTTTTTAAACATAAATATCCACAAGTTGTTTCCGAGACCGGGTCTGAACGCTGGCACGTGCTAAGCCGCTCCGCGCCTTTTGTGTTTGTGTGGAGGTAGCAAGTTGTTGTGTGTCTTCAGCTGTCCCTATACCGAAACACCTGTCGCTCTGACCTGCTCTATAGATGCAAATTACCTTCCAAATAAGGAGAGCGGCACGCGCTGTTGGAAGCAACAGTTTTATTATTCGACGATTGCGAGTCGAGATAAAATTCATCATCTTTGAGGATAAATTTCGGCCCGATACACATAGGTAATGAAAGCTACGGCGAAATTTGGCGGGAAGTCACGGTTCATGATTCTGGCGTGATGGATAAGATTTTTAGAGGCACCTGTTGGGCACTCTATATAGTCTCGACATCTGGGCATTTATTTCAAACTTAAATCATTGGCAAAAAAAAGAAGATGAGATTTAACATTCTGATGAATCGGAAACTCCGATCGTCTTCAGGAAACTTGGTAACGACATTTGTAGGTCTAATTATTTAATTATATAAAATAATAATTGTGCTTTCTTATCACCGTTATACCAAAAACGTACTTGAAATTAATTGATTTGACAACGGTCGAATATTTGTAATACTGATCTGAAGAAATGTTATATACGGAAATAGTATATGTGTGTAAGTATCTGTGCCAATTAGTAAGACTGACAGGTGTCTGGTCTTAACGTAAACATACCTGTTTTCAACTATCATAACCGTAATCCACTATGAATGATGGTACCGTGATTTGTAATTAAGATCTTCCGACTGCTAATTACAAAACAGGTGTTTCGTCCTTGTTTCTGTGAATTCGAATGGGGTAATGAATTTCTCGTGTTAAGTACAACAGTAAGAGGGATTACTCGTGCACAGTAGAATCTAACGAGTGGTGCCGTGTTGGTGCTATTGAGCGATAGGACGTTATGCTGCACTACGATAGTATATTCGACATTCCATTACATAGAAGATGCAGATACAAAACGTACGTCGTGTTGCGGGCGTCTCGCTCGAGTGCGCCTCGTCAATCACCCCCACCTAGCCGCGCGACAGAGGAGGAGCCTCGATTCCCATTCCGCCAATCAGCGGCGGGTGACAGCGGTCGGCACGAGCCAAAGTGTGCCGGGCAACCTTGAAGCACTCGAGTGTATCTTCTCGTTGAGCGCGCCAGCTGAAGGTAATTTGCATATAGGTGAAAACTACAACCAACAGGTTATTTACTATAGCCGAGATATCTTTATGATGAGTGCCGTCCATATATTGAATTACCACACTTGTCTTTCTGTCTCGCACCTGTAGCGTCAGCGAATCGAAACCCATTTATATGAATCACATACTGCCCTTACACAACACGTCACGATTTTTTTATTTAAATATATTTCCCTTCGCAATTAAAAGTTGACAAACATGAGGTCGCTCCTTCATATATACAGACAGTATGGAAAGGCAGCACGCTCTGTATAGAACACACCTTTACACAGGTAAAAAACGCACAGGTAAGACCATAGCAACTTAACATAAAAACCTTTAAGTCGTTAATTTTAAAATATATCTCAATTTGCTGTAAAAATGTCCTCTCTAAAATAAAAATGAAAAGTACACAAATACACAATGATAATTTTTATAGGATTTATTTGATTTATTTTTTCAAAGATTAGAAATGAACCGTTATTTATTTAATCCTATATGCAAAAAAAAAGTTAAAATGCACCTGATGTTAGATTTTCCATATTCTCATACATTTTTTTCCCAAGTTAAAAAAACCTATTCAGCGTTGTGAACGAATTGTTATATCATATTGATATATAAAGGTTATGTTATCGCTTGCTTTACCTTGATTTAGTACCCTATATAAGGTTATCGGTATATCGATACCGGCAATTTACTGTACAGAATACAATGAAATATTTAGCGACAGACCACGATTTCGGCCATTTGTAAGCGATCGGTACTGACACTTTTGAGGGGTCGCCTCATCTGTAGCGATAATTTGGCCCCATTGTAAGGTGCTCAGGTAGGTAACTTTCACCTGTTGATAAACCTATTGTCGTGGCTAATTAAATCAACGATCACCCGTGTCCTGACAAAGCAAGGCACGGGTGTTAATTGATTAGCTTATTGATGATCGCTCGACGGGTGCCCAGGTGCCCTAATCAAGGGCGTACGGCGCCAGGTAGGTCACACCTACCTGTTTGGAGAAAAAAACAGTGCTCACCCGTGGGAACACCGAAAGGGGCTAATCAGAGACCCAAAGGATCAAGTCGGGGCTAGGGCGACATGTACTCCATAGGGACCATCTCAATGTCTCACCCACCCCCAGCGGGAGGGGAGTGACGTGTTTGAGTTGTCCCGCTGTTCCTAATGTACGAGAATCTACGTGTGATCGAAAACACGTTAGTACACAAAACCGTGCATTGATTAGCGAATTAAACAATGCCGTGTTAATTGATGAAACTTATTGATGTTCCGATCAGGTTCAAACAAAACGTGTTTCGAAAATAAACAACAATAATTTGATAAGCATGTAATTATGTGATCAGAACTTACTATTAAGACTGATATTTTGATTACTCTACAATTAAATTCATTTTCATTGCATTTTACATCCAAAAAACGAAATATGAGGTACATATACATACTTCAGTAAATGTATGCATGAATGTTCCGTATCTTCGGATGTCATTTGCTAATTTTCACTAAATGGGTATATAGAACGGTAATACATAACTGGACTAATTTAATTATTGTGTGCATTGGTAATATCAAGGACTGAGATAGCTAATTTAAATCCATTGTAGTATTACTTGAATTCAAGGGATAGTATACGATTCTTCCGGACATGTAGAAGCAAATCAAGGCTGATTCTGACCACTTAAGTTTTATTTTATGAATAAAATCAAATTTTAATTCTGGTATTATGAACCTTATTCGAAACTGCTTAATACGGGGGAGTGGGGGCGCAATCTAATTGCGACAGAAAATGGGTCGATTGATTAAGCAGGTGATAACTGATTAAATATGACACCGTACCTGTCCCCAGAGTAACAAAGGTGGAGGTTGGGGAAAACCGTGGGACAAAATCAAACATTTAAAAATAAAATCGTGACAAAAATAAACGCTAACAATAATATTATGCCATATTATGGGGCTCGATGGCCGCACTATTTACTTTAGCCAGTAGCATTTCAAGGAAAGGATACCCCTCAATTTCCTTGATTTGCATAATAAAGTGAGGTAATTTAAATGAGGGGGAGCAGAGAGATGGTTCCCACACTTCGTCCTCTACAAACGCCGTACGGCAAGATATCGCGCTGACAACCTGCGCATGTCAATTGAGTAATAATTAGCATATTCTTTTGTGTGATATTATAATTGTCTCGCAATAGCTCGGTCGGCTTCTGTTCCGGAATGCACCAGTGATGAGCTTCGATAATTCGGGCCCGTTTGGCGCGAATACTCTTTGTTTCGATCCAGGATGTTTTTGGTGTATTTTTTTTTTATACGTGGCGTTGTCACCTGCTGAAGGTTTAACCATCTGCCGCAGTAACGGTACTGGTCGTGGCCCTTTCCCGTTACAGGTACTCTAGCACAACACCCGGACCCCTGAACCGGTAAAACAAACACATTTCAGAACACAAACAAGCAACAGATGGCGTCACAGTGCACTTCTTTGTCTTAGACCGGAGCGGTTCAAATATATATGCGGAAAATAAACTTTGAATACACCGCGTCATCGGTGGGTCACAACAGGTGTTCCCATTGTTTGGGTGAAGGTAAGAGGGGGACCTCAGGTGTTATAGTCTTACCTGTGTTGTTGTAAGCAGACAATATTAAACGCGGGACTTGTCTTTATAACACCGACAGTCGAAGTACACACAATTTTCCGCGAATTAATTCCGGTACGCTTGAACGACTTGCCGTCTTTGAATACTGAAGATTATTACATTAATTAATTATTCTGTCTGTAAAGGAATGGTATACTGGATAAAGTTCAGAACGATTTTTGAAATGAACACCGTGGAATTAAAAAAAAAAAAACATATAATATATTGTGCACTGACGCACGCTTTTCTTTTAATATCTCAAAAGAGGAAGTTTAAAACGAACCTAATTGAATTTTTAAAAATTTCGGACAATGAATTGTTGAATGAATGAATGAACAGCGGCTAGGGTATAGAGATCAAATTCAATGTTTTATATATGACAGTACAACATTCAACAGGAGCTGATGATTGCCAAACGACCGCTTTAACGTCATTTACGAATGTATGCTGGTTATAAATAGCATGTTCATGTTTTGTTTTCTCATGACCTTACTAGAAAAATATCAAGGGGAAACGAATACGCTCAATACACAAGGACATGTAGGACCTGTAGCAGTCAGTGGTTTAAAAACTTGCGATTTTTGATCATTTTGACGGAAAACCAAACGAGCAGGTAGGACTGAGCTTTGTCCGGTCTCCGACACAGAGTTCGGGGTGCAACAGGTGTTGTCGATATTTGCATTACAGTGGCTGGCGGTGCCTAGCAGCCCATAACAAAGGGCTCTTTGCGACCCCCGGACATACGGCCAGGCCTTCGCCAGCTGCTCCTTTGAATTTAGGGGCCGACTATGACCCCGGTATAAAAGGGGTCAGTGTTACGTTTTAAAGCACAGTTCATGCTATTGAGACTGATACCCTTCAACGTTTTTATAAGAAACTCAAAATCGTCGCGAACAATAAAACCTGTTCCGTGTGGTTGCTGAGATTTTGCTGTGTTTTCAACTTCCGGTCCTACAGCGCAAACTCAAAAACGAAAAGTCGCCTGTGATTCGTTAATGTTCTACGATGGCACGCGTATAGTCGCGTGTGTAAGTAAAAAGGGCATGGCATTGCTTTAGTCTTGTATATATGGACTTTGACGAAACCCAGATGCCATATAATTGAATAGGTCAACTTCCGTTCTGTCGCCATATGATTGGTGTAGCCTGTCATACGAAGTTCGCCACATGGCTGAAAACCCCTCCACTATCTGACCACAAAAAGTTGCGTTCTGTTAGCTTAAACAGTATTTCCTATCCACAAATTACATACAGTATATAGAGTAAACCTTGATATTGATATGATAAAAATAGCGGCACCCGTTGTATTTTCTTTACATCATTTGCCATAAAACACAATTCTTTATTTTAGCCAAAGCCGGTATGTAAAACAAAGAGCTAAGACACCGATTTACCCGATGTTCTGCTGGCCACTTCCGCTTCCGGGTGCGTTTAAAGTGCACCAAGGTGTTTTATGTCAAAAGTCGCAATCTAAACGATGCACTTTCTTGATAACTGAGCCATTATCATCACGTGGAAATTTGTTACGGTATGATTTCATTCATGAAGCCGCGGGGATAATTTTCATCATATCGAAAATGAAAGCTCTTCCAGTTTCAAACATTAGCAAAACTTTCGAACCGATGCCAGAAATTTCAAACATGTTATCAAGGGATATTGCAAAGAATTTTCCATACGTACGCCATAAAGTATTTATATGTCTGCTGATAAGGCCGCGCCAGATTATCAGATCACCCCACACAAAGTGTGATGATGCTGTACAACAGTAAACTGACGAGGAGTCCCTCTCCCCCGGGGCCGCAGATCTACAAACAGCGGAGTCGCAGATAAAACTATCTCTTGCAATCTCCGTTCAATCTCCACCGTCATTAAACCCGAGATGAAAACGTAATTTTACTTAATAACTGCAAAAAAATATGGATAGGGATGGTTTTTGTTTCTTCTGAGAAAGAATTATTACATAATCATTTCACTTTTCCACGCCATACGGTGACGTAAACGACTGTTAAGTACGTAACACACAGACACCGGGGTTTCCTACTTTACTTTCTTATTTCCAATTCACTGTCCTGGTAACTCACAATTGCAAGTCTGGCCGCAGCCATGTTCTATATCGAGCTTGACATTTTCGTGTAAAGTAACAGAATCTTAGACTTTGAGAAAAACTCTTGCCAGAATTTTGTTTCTTCAGGATGACTGTAAACAGGTGGTAATGCTATCTTGTCTGGTTACAGGGGAGAAGCTACTGACTGATTTTGTCACGAACAAAAAGTTATGGCATGTCATTCTGAAAGATTATGTCACTTTTAAGAGAGATTGATTGCAAGGTGTTGGTACGAATTCTGTCACTTTAAGGCAAATTTGGTGACGTACAATGTCCCCTTAACGGACATGGGTGACACGACGAGTGTGATAGCCATGAGTGTGACCATGGGAACGAGGCCGCACAACCTTCCCAACCAGTTTACTCCCAATTTTTCATTAAATATTAAAAGTCTTTCGCACAATTTAAAAATTCAAACAAAAACCAAAGTGCTATGTATGCGAGCTGTAATTAGGTACTGGGAGAGGGCCGCCACAACTACACCATAAGGGTACCGCTACATGCTCGCACACAATTGCGTTGATGGTGGAAATTGTCGAATTTCCATTTTTTTCCTTCGAAATTAATTAAAATAAAAACTCTTAAGCATTCGCAGCCATTAATTTTGTGAAAACCTACAATTCTTCCAGAGATTTCCCTCAGCAGCAGTTTCGACTTATTTCATCGTTTGCTGTTTAATAACGAGACCATGAAAACTGCAATACGAGCCGGTTTGTCCAAATGCTGTTGTCAACACAAGCAGGCACACGATCCGTCATGGCATGCTGGAGTGTCAAGATGTCAACCTACCAAAGTTTATTTTATTATACGCTATTTAAAGCTTGGGGAGGGGGAGAATTTAAAGCTTAGGGAACAGGAGAAGAGGATGTTAAAAGATTCTTGTAATCAAGGGATAAGGGAAATGGTCTGCATTCTGGCGCTAAGCAGTGCCTTGTTTTAGCCACTGATGTAGAAAAACGGTTGTCCATTACAACTCATTTTCGAATTACTAACATGAGTGAATGTCAGCCATAATTTACCCAGCACACTAAACCATCTGGGAGCAGTTTGTGGCCGACTGGAGCACGTGGGAACCGTTCTCACGCGATATTTGATACGCTTGGCTCGTGCTCTCCCCGTGCCCGCGTGCTACAGCACTAACACCATCAGCTGTTATCAATGAAGCCAAAATACCGAAACTTAAAACGACTTTGAAATGTAACAAGTTCCAAATTCACAGATTTGGTCCTCGATTGAAGTCCCTAGTATTACACGTGTAACACCGGCGTTTGTTTGCGGAGGGAGGGGGGGGGGACCTAGGACCCGGGGGATCCGTGTGTACAGTAAGTTTAAGCGACAGTGACGACCAACTGATGGGAAACACACCATCGTCCTTTTGGCCACTAGTGCTAGTGCCATCAAAGTGGCCCCATGGTCTTTGACTACAAAGCATCCTCATTATATTCAAGTAATGAGCACTGGCCGAAACGACCGACCTGTCTCGTTATCCCGGGCAGCAGACGGGCCACAGACTACCACTTTCCTCTCGAAGGCGAGACACAGTTGGTTATGTCCAGTTACCCTAGGGGGAGAGACGAAATGATGACCGTCAGATTATTCCGATAAGGACGGACTAGACCCGGGACAGTGTCGTACAATTCGACTTACCCCGGGGACGAGGCAGTGTCATTTATGTCGAGTTACTCACGGGAATAGATTCAGCAAAGACAGATAGGCCAAGTTGCACTTGGCAATAAAGATAATCATGTTGTCATAATTTAAACAACTCAAATATAATCTATGACACGGAATTGGATTTTATGGAAAAAGTAAGGAGTCTGATGTAGGGAGCCCCCCTTCTGGCGTATGGCGACCCTCCCATTGTCGAAGAGGGGATTGGAGGGAGAGATTGTGATCAACATGTTGGTTCGCCCGTCAATAAGTTGACCACAGTCGCCAACTCGTTGACTCTCCAAGTTTTGTCATTGCTAATGTGAGTTAATGTAGTTTTCGAACAGTACGTGCAAATATGGTGTAAATATGGAATTCCCGATTCCTGACTTCGTGGTCTGGCCCCAACTATGCCAAACCATTCCTGGTAGAGTTGACAGTTCAAGCTAAGATAAGATAACGTGGCCGTCCCTAGGTCCAGCGCCGTAGTCAGCTTAGTGGCGGAAAGCGGAAGGGGTGTTTTGGAAAGATTTCATAAAAAAATCCGAACTTATTTCATAATTTCAATATTCTATATGACCGCTCAAAGACAATCTGAAAAATATATGTCGCGTGAAAGTTTTCGAGACACGAAACGTTTTTTTTTTCCCCAATAATGTTCAAGACGCAAGCTAACAGTTCTGCAGGAAAATCGATTGTGTGTACGTTTCGGTCTTAAATAGGTGACCATACGACATTATAGACACACTAGCACCGATAGTCCTGATAAAAGACGAAAATATTTACAATGAGCTGTTCAACATAGAACTGTATCTCCAGTTACGTAAATAATAACTGTCACCCACTATTCCCTCTGAGTTAGACTTTATGTGTAAGGGGAGGTAACTCCGATTTATCTCGTATGACTAACGGAAAATTGTGACTTACCTTTTTATCTGTTTGTCTTTTCAATCCAGGAACGTTCCTGAAATTAAAAGAAAAATATCTGTAATGATTTATTTATTACCGTAAAAAGTCATACATATAATAAAATGTTTTCATTACTTGAGAGATCTACACTAACGGGGTAACCTGACGAAGTTTATCAGCCTAGCCAAATGTGTCCTAGTATATGGAGGTCAAGCGAACGGCTAAGTAACACAGAGACACCAGGCGAAAACCTGATGTACCCAACCAAACACACCCTTCAAACCCAAACAAAGACACACGGAGACAAAACTAGGCGATTAACTTGTCTCAGATACAACGAAGACGGGAATGTGTTTGGAGGAGGGAAAGGATAAAACGTATTTTATTTACGATATTTCAAATATTTGTTTGGATCCACTATATAATCTAGTTTTCGGTTTGACTAAACACTCGTAGGGTTAATAAAGAACTATTCTGTTTGATACAGATTACGAAACGAGATGTGCTTGGAAAAAAACCCCGAAATATTTCGTTGATTTAAACATATTGATTATAAACAAAAGGATCGGACACAAGTTATTTCAGCTCATCAAGTCCTCTCCTTAATGAACACATACGCCAATAATTTTCAAATCAATCTCGTGATAACAACAATGACGAATATGGAAAATTATGACAAATATAGGTGGAAAGAGAAGAAAACAAAGAAAGAGGATGAGGAGGGGAGATGGGGACAAGATGAGAGAAGACGAAGAACGTAATTAAATAAGCTATACAACGAAATATTTGGGTATGCAAATATGTAGATCGAGTGTATTCTAATCAAAATTGAAACACATAATTGAAACACTTTATAAACATATTTTGTACAAGCCAAAATGTTCCTAACACGTGACAGTTTGGTTTGGTTTATTTTGTTTTAAGTCCTGCTAACATGCCAGGGTCATTTAAGGACGTGCCAAGTTTTTGAGGTTGAGGAAAGCTAGAGCACCCGGAGAAAAACCACCGACCTACGGTCAGTACCTGACAACTGCCCCACGTTAGATTCGAACTCGCAACCCAGAAGTGGAGGGCTTGTGGTGGAATGTCGAAACATCTTAACCACTCGGCCACCAAGAGAGAGTGACTCATTTCTGACAAACATTGATTGCTACAAAATATGAACACAATATAGGATCTTTTGACTAAAATAAATAACAAAATAAATTGATTTTTTTCTCCTTCCTGACTAAAGATACGTATAAACTGAATGTGTATTGGGACACAAGCTAGATAATAGAATACGGAACACAAAACGTGACAAATGAGATCAAAATGTGACGAGGAACATAAAACCTTCGAATTCGTCCACGAATAATTATCAGGTTTATTACCTTACGTTTAACACGTGAACGCTATATATATTCAAGTATGTGAAGTTTCACATAATTTACCTACGGTAAACATATACGGTCATTTCTGTGCGAACTATGCGAATTTCATCAATCGATCCGAGACAAACGGAACTCTCCGTAAGTCTCGAGACGAGTGATGTGAATTGTCTCGACCAAACAGCCGTCTACCCTCGTCGTTCCGGAAGCAATTTCCCCATTAATATTGCCAGTTAAAATCGTGAGTTATCTGCTAATGTCTTATTTTTTCGGCAACACTGTCTGGGTCTCGGAGGGGAATATACCAGAGTTACTTACCGTGTCTGAAGCTCAGACCTTTCATTTACATATAAGTACAGCGCACCGTTCCACAATTCATCCATTCACACAGACCGACCCAAAGTCCACTGATTCAAGTCGATTTGTTTTCTAACACAGTCATCGATTGTGATTAATGTAAATTTTCAAAATATTCCAAGGCGGGGGTGAATAACAACGAACGGAAAATGATTTCCTTTTATGATAAAATATTTCTCAACGAAAATCCACAGCCTTGATTAACAAGATCTAAAATTAAACTGGTATATTACATGAACATGCTACACACAACAAAGGGGCTCTTGTTTGTGTTTCTGGAAACAGCCACTTTAAACACCGATCTAATACAGGTACGTATGCCAGGACAATGCTGGGCATGTCCCCGACTCTTTGAATGTTAGAACAAAACATTTAAACGGCAGCTCAAAGACACATTAGTCAATCAACACCCATCAGCTATGTGAAGCATTCCCGACTCCTGCAGGACGTGGCCCCCCTCCCCACAAAAACAAACAAACAACATGGATCGTATCTTGGGAGTCAGGCAGTGGTAAATAGATACATAACAAAATGACACCAAATCACCCAATGTTTTCATTAATTTGGTTAAGTGAAGTTAAAACCAGTTGACAGGGTGTTTGACCTTGGGAGCAATATGAATCCGTAGACAACGAAACACGACCGAGAGGACCTACTGGGGCGTAAACCGTTGTGGTTAGATCGCCGGGGAGTTGGGCCTTTGTACTGATGCATGTGATCAGAAACAATAGCAATGCTGATAGCTGAAATGTCGCAAGTTTATCGACGTTCGATCTTGATCTGTTTGACACGGAAACTGTTACCGTAAACTACTACTTCCCCTAACAGTAAGGCCTGACAACGCAGCCGAACGCTTTGTCATTCGAAACTCCTCACTTCTTTACCGTCCCAGGGTATCGCTAACATCGAATGACACTTAATTTCCCATAAGTCAGGGTTCTGTTCACGTGAAACCACAATTAGCGTTAAATCCAGCCGTATTGCTGTCGACTATATTATTTAGTGAATCGTCTTCAATCATTTATCACTCAATTCCCTTTCATTAATGCAAAGCTCTTCACCGTGTATATCTTGTTTCGTGTTCATAAAATTTACACACAAAAAAGACAGTCTAATTATGAATAATTTTTCAATTATCAAATAAAAAATCTTGTTTAGCTCAACGACAAATCAAAATTTTGTATAAAACACCGTCATATCAAATGTCAACTGCCTAAAGTCAGTTCAAAAACTCTCACCGGCGAAGCGGCAACGTTTCTGGACTTTTTAACGAAAGCATTTTTGGCGTTAAGAATAATTCTTAACTTAGAAAGATCTCCTTATTAAAAAGTTTAGTGTCAAAGAACTCCATGTTCATACATTTCGTGTAAATGAGGTTTCGTACCTTTTTCAAAGTCATTACCTTACAAGAGAGACACATCCTCTTCGAATTCACCCGAGCAACTTAACTGAATCTCAACAACGATTAGACATGCATTTCGTCTATTTCTGACCATATCTACGTGATGCAATATATTGTAGGTACCGACCTACCACGATAGATCACGCTGAGCAATATAATACATATACAATTTATAAACGAGCGATCTATTTTTAAGTTGATGTCAACCAAACAGCCCAGCAAATTTTTCCCACAGTAAGCCCAGGAATGCTAGGCACATGTTGTAGGGAGGGGGCAAAACAGCACACATCTTTTGAAGGGGGGGGGGGGGCAGTCATTTATTACCCCCCAATGACAAATTTTATCTCTCCAGTGTCTGTGTTGCTTTCCCCGTTATCGTGAGGTAAGTAATGAAATCTCACTCGATTGATCTGGAACATCTAAATGTTTTACGATCTTTGGATGCGGTCCACCCTCGAAGTTACTAGCTATCCGAACCACCAACCCCAGGTTCATTAAACTCGAAAACACCGGTATTTGTTATCTTTTTTCTTATTTGTTTCACCGAAAAAAACCCCAACTAAAATGCCCAACTTTCCCACCACTTCGTTGATTGCGACACTGTAGAGAGATGTTCTGAAATATTTCCGGTTAGCGCTATTAGAGTCACAAATATCAAGGAGTTTTGTATGGCCATGTTATTTACATGTAAAACCAAACTTCAAACACATTCTGAAGGTGTTGATTTTGATATACTAGTAACCCCGTAATGTTTATAAATAGATCATCAATAGCTATTAGGATTTTCTCAGTGGTATATATCAATGACATTTTACCGTGATCCTTTCCCTCGATCCGTAATGT
The DNA here is from genome assembly GCA_947623455.1 of Mimachlamys varia. Lineage (NCBI taxonomy): Eukaryota > Metazoa > Mollusca > Bivalvia > Pectinida > Pectinidae > Mimachlamys > Mimachlamys varia. Next base: position 46,936,807 of record OX392528.1, read on the forward strand.
GTATCTTGATACTGAGGTGGGTGGGGGTTTTAAAGGTCTGGCCTTACTAAGGATCGCGAGTATTTAAAACCCTGATGCAATGTGTAAGTGAAGACTGTGGGAAAATTCTCTCCCGAGGAATGTTCTAGCCGAGACGTTGCAGCCGATACAGGGCATGTTTAATAGTAATGGCGTTCTTGTTCACCGTACAATGTCCCCCTACTGGTACAACAATATCCAAACATCTGGAGCAGGCCGGTTTGTTATGATAGCAAGCCTTATCTGTGATTACAACTGTTGTATTTACCCTCAATAACGATCTCAGAGGCCTCAGTATCAGCAGCCGACTGCTAAGCCAATGGAGAGACAGGACTGCGAGGTCAGAAGGTCAAATATGATGCAATCAGATAAATCGGTTATTCGCTTCATTTGATAACTGGCGTTTTTTTATGGTGATATACTTTGCAATTGTATTAATGTTTTTTATTTTCAGGCTTTCGCCAGGCGTGGAGACTTCCGACAGGAAATGGGGAACTCTTTACTGTGCTAGTTCTCAGCAGTTTTTCTGTTCTCAATGACAACTGTCAACAAAGCGCAACAGAGGTCGCCAGCTGTCAACAGAGAACAATCGTCAACAGGGGGCAAATGACAACAAAGTTCCACTGTAAACAGGGAAGAACAAACATCAGGAAATCTGTCAATAAAGACCGTCTAGGAATAGTGTGACGTGTGTTCCTTTGTAAACGACACCTGTCAATTAAGAAAAATCTCCAATTAAGTCAATTTGGCTTTATGCATGTTTGACAATAAGAGCTGCATATCAATAAAGGCTGTTTATCATTTGGTAATTAAGGGAAGGTCTATCAATGAAAGTTGTATGTCATTAAATCATGGATGTCATTAATGTTTATAACCATTAATGATAGAAGTCGTCAAAAAATGGGTTGAATGGAAGTCTTTTAAGTTGAATGGATGTCTGGTAAGTTGAATGGAAGTCTGTTAAGTTGAATGGAAGTCTTGTTAAGGTGAATGGAAGTCTTTTAAGTTGAATGGATGTCTGTTAAGTTGAACGAATGTCTGTTAAGTTGAATGGAAGTCTGTTAAGTTGAAAGGAAGTCCGTTAAGTTGAATGGGTGTTTGTTAAGTTGAATGGATGTTTGTTAAGATGAATGGATGTCTGTTAAGATGAATGGATGTCTGTTAAGTTGAATGGATGTCATTAAAGTTTATATCAACGCAAGATGGATGCCAATTAAGTTGAATGAATGCCATTAAAGTTAATATCTATGAAATATGGATGTCAATTAAGTTGATATCAACGAAAAGTGGATATCAATTAAGTTGAATGAATTTCATTAACCTTTATATCAATAAATGATGGATGTTATAAATGATGGATTTCATTTAAGTTTATATTAATGAATGATGGATGTCAAAAATAATGGATGTCTGTTAATTTATATCAATAATGAAAGATGGATGTCAAATAAAAATGAATGAATGCCATTAACTAATGCATGTCATTTGAGTTTATATCAATGTAAGACGAATATCAATATATATTAATGCAGAATTTATGTTATTAAAGAATGGATGTCAGGTCAGTGATATAAATAAATGATGAAAAACAGTAAAGATATTTAGATCAGTATTTTTAAAAATTAAGTCTATATTGATGAAAGCTTTATAATTATATCGGTGAAGGATGTGACTAATACTACACACTTATGTTAATCAACATATATGTAAATAAATATAAATATGCAACAAAACCTTAATGTTCTGTCAATGAAGTATGAACGTCAATAAATGTCACGTATTTCTATAAAGCAGACATACCATGGACAGTACAATGTATAAAACATGATGTCCTTATAGACCAATGAACTGCAATTGTATAGGATACAAGACAATGAACGTCCTTTGAGATGTTTGTTTGTTTATCTGGGATGCCACTGTCAGCTGGCTAGTGTTGTGTACTGGTATATCAGGGTGTTATACAAGGCTCTGTTATGTAAGCCCTATTGTCTATCAGAACTGTTCATTATGTGGCTTTTGTCAGGAGACATTCTAGACTAAAGTCCGGGTCACATAGCTCACCCACATTTTTGTACAAGTATGTGGCCATTTTTGTAGAACTAAGTTATTTACTTCTTGAAGAGCAGTAGACATTTCACAGCCTTGAAACAAAACAAAAAATGCCTTGAAATCTTACTTATATAAAATAACCCAACACATGATTTGGCACATCAAAACTGAAGGGAAGGCAACTTATAGAGTGTCTATTTGAGGTTAATGCTTATTTTGCTTGGAATTGCTTAAAATGCAATAAAATATCATATCTGACCAAATAAGTAGCTTACAAAAACACAAAAGGGGTGATCGCAATAAAACCATGTACAGGGAAAATATTTCGGGTGAAATCTGGTTGAAACAAGGCAGATTGTATTGGTAGATCGGAGAGGTTAGGAACCTTTACATAGGTTTTAATTAGTGCACACATCATTTTTCCTCTGAGTAGGGGTACACCTATTGGAGCAAGTGTGCTTAATAGGCCTAATACAGTAATGTCGTTTTTATGTGTGCTTTAATTAGGCCTAATATGATAATGTTTATTTTATTTCATTCATTCAGCCATTACTCTCTAAATAGAAATACAGTAATATTTCATTTAATATCACTTCTTGTTTGTCTGAGGAATACATGGTATTGAATGGAACATGACATAAACAGGAAACATGTTTTCCTGCTCATTCCGGTAGTCAAAACATGGAAATGATGCCATTTGTTTGTCTAAGTAATATTGCTATATTACATTGTTTTAAAATGACATATAAAAACTACATTGATGTCCTAACTAAAAAAAAGTTCAGAATCCTCAATGTAAAATATCTTCAACTAGATTTATAACAGACTGACAAATCATTGAAGTAATTATTTCATCAAAAAAAAAAAAATAGGTAGTCAGACTGGGGGAAATCAATTAATAAATCTTATTTATTGTTATCGTTACAGACTCATTTTTTAGATTGAAATATGAATATTACCTAGAAAAAAGAATATTGATGACACAATGTTTTTTTTCCCTGAATCTTTTGAGTGATTAAGTACATTTTTCAGACATCAGTCATATATACCTCTGTACTGTTGTAAAATGATACACAGCCTACTCAATATTTCATGAATGGATTTTCGGCACTTTCAGTTTCTGGAGCCATATTGTTAGCGAACCTGAACGGTGTACATTGATGGATGATGATATTTCTCCACAGAATCACCAAAGTTCTGCCAGTCTGACAGGGAAAATGACAGAGTAGAGTCATATTTCTAGTAGGTCAGAGATGGTGTTTGGAGATGGCCCCCTGGACGGGTTTGATGGAAGTGTTGGGGAGATGGCCCCCCATGGTGTGCACAGAGGTGCCATGACACCTCCTCCTTCCACACACCTACCGAGACCCACAGGGATGTCTTTGAGGATGCCAAGTCAGAGTAAATTTACATGCAACAAGGAACTCGGATCAAAGTTGTGTTTTCGGTTGGAAGATTTTCCCGATCAGACTCTCCCCACAGGAGGCGACGTGACTTGAAATCAAGAGAAATGGAGAACCCGCAATCAATATAAAACGCAAGCAGCAGATGATAGACTTTCATAAAATTATGATACCGTGATGAATTGAGTTCCTTTGAAATATCATCGTTTTTCACACAAAAACGTGAAAACAAGCCATATATTGTGGTATGTTGGCAATCCGTTGCGTGTAATGTCATTCTAGGGTGAGGAGCAGACTGGGTGGACCTGGATCCACCTGTCCTCCCCCTCCCTCTAAATGGTTCCTACCACGGAGATCTCCGTGGGGAGCTCCATTGGGCCAAAGAAAATCTACACCCAAGTTTTTGCAATATGCACTGTAACATTTCAGTATGAACCAAACAAGATTTTTCTTTTTACAAAAACTATGGAACATCAAACTACTATTCCCATCTTGAATAATTTATTGGTCTGAAGCACCTGTTTGTGTGAAAGTGTTACCTTACGGTCGAAAAAAACCCAGGATTACCTGTAATGGGAAAATCTATACCACAAGCATCTATTCCCGGACCAGATGTGATCTATTATTGAACCTGAGAATGGCCAGGTATGGTTCAGTCAACATACCTCTAACACAGGTTTTTGAAACAGTGTAATATCCTGTTATCATACCTATATAACATGAGTTCAGTTATGGTTCTAAACTCGTACCAGTTAAATAGGTATGCTGATACCAGGTATGGTTTTGTAATCATACTTTTAAAACAGGTGATCTGATACCAGGTATTGTTCTGGTATCATACCTGTAAAACAGGTATTCTGATACCTGGTATGAATCTGGTATTATACTTTTAAAACAGGTATCCTTACCTGTACAACAGGTATTCATACCTGTACAACAGGTATTCTGATACCAGGTATGGTTCTGGTATCATACCTGTACAACAGGTATCCTGATACCTGGTATGGTTCTGGTATCATACCTGTAAAACAGGTATGCTGATACCAGGTATATGGTTCTGGTTCATACTTTGAAACAGGAATGGTTTTATCAACACAAGTAAAATCCAGGTTTTTTCTATCAACATCAACATTAGAATTCCCCAGACATCTGGTCACTACATCAACCATTTACCAAAGATCTGACCATTTCCTGTTTCCCTCATACCAGCTCTAACCAGAGATGTCAAGGTGTGTTTTTAACAAACATTAAACAACAAAAAAAAAAGTTGGTCTGTATTAGTCATTAAATGATGAGCTATTTGAAGAATTTGATTTGTTGGCCATGAATTGTTTCGCAGTTGTCCCCAGTATCAGATAGTGGGGGAATGGATCTACACTTGGATGGGTTGATAGAAACCACAGGCCAACGCAAGCACAGGGACACATACGCCCGCCAGAAACAAAACCCTGGAATTTAAATTTGTGAATGGACTAGGTATCACTTGGCTAATATCAGACAAATTGATCAATGTGTGATTATCTAGATAGGGTGAGCTTCGACAAGGCGCAGTATGACATCACCTATCACAGGGCCAGGTATTTAGGGGGCTGATATGGGCCCTGTTTCCACAGTGTTATGTCTGCCGTACAGGTGGGGTCTTCGTCTGGGATCTCTGAGAGATAGCCTTTCACCTACAGTCCTGGCGTTAATGTCCTTTAATCCAATTTAAAACCACAGTAAGATTAATTGTTTAAAAATTAAAAAAAAATTGTTTCTGTAGAAAATATAATGGTTTTCCCATAGTTACCATGGCAACAACAAGTTTGACCTTGACCTTTAATCAGAAAATCATGAAGTAAAAATGAAAGATGTACTTCCAGGCCTTAATTAACATGAAAAGTTTACTCAAGGTAATCATTGGGTAATCCTGTTTCAGGTAACTGAATAACTAAGGTTAAGGTGATTTTAAGTAGTTTTAACCAGTAGGCTATTTTTTTTTTAAACTAACAGGTAAGCACCAGTAATATTGTTCTCAAGTGTGTAAATCCATTGTGAAAGCGAGACAAACGTTAGGTAAAGGTGCAATACATGCATCTACACACCAGTAGGACATACCGGTCAATACATACCTGATGCTCATACCTGTAAGACATACCTGGTGCTCATACATGTAAGATATACCTGGTGTTCATACATGTAAGATATACCTGGTGCTCATACATATAAGACATACCTGTCAGACATACCTATAGGTCATACCTGTAGAATTACTCATCCTCCCTATGACCAGCTGATGGACAGACTTACACATCCCCCATTGCCCTACTAACGGACAGATTAGCGTGTCCCCACCGTCCAGCTGATGGACAGATAATGTGGATGAACATCAGGGTAATTAGCCTACAATGGACGCCATGTGCGTGTTCCCCACATTTTACCTGTGATCATCAACACCTGTACACGGCTTGTTAGTGACTTATGGGGGTCGATTAGGTTTATGGAATGAAAACAATACAAAATGTGTACTTTCTGGTACTTCCACATAATTCTCTCTGTTTAATCTAAGGGTGGGCTTAATTGTGGGCATGATGAGATTAAAGAAAAATGGGTCAGATTAGATTACAACCATGTTCTGGAAGGGATCATTTTATTTATCTTTTAAAACAAAACTTTTTTTTTTCCTGAATTGTGATCACCTTTGTCCTTAATAATGAGATAAATTTGAATCCTGATTGATTCAGTGTAAGGTGAAAAGAGTGGTCGGGTGGCGCAGTGGGTAACACACTTGCCTTTCTGTTTCATAAAGGCAGCTGGGGTTCGATTCCTATTAATGTTCTTATTAAGCAGTATCCGCTGTAATAGTGTCTATGAATATTTCCAGGGGGGGGAAAAAAGATGATTTGAATAAATAGAAACAGTTTTCAATTGAACCTAATATTTAATCAAATTGAGCCTGCTCGTCATTAGCTAAAAACAAACACCTCAATTATTGATGAAATCTAAAAATACAACAGTAAACAAAAATACACAGATTTTGTAATTGTACAAAATACGCTATCAGACATGTTTTGTTTTGGAGAGCTGTCTTGATGACGTATGCGAAATAAACAATTCATAAAACATGTCACTCTTAATAGCGTTCTTTTTTTACGTCAAACAAAGACAAAAAGAAATTCTTCAATGAAAATTTACCAATGCTTTGACAACATACTGTCGCCGTGGAAACCATTGTTTGACGTGGCCACAGGGTATTGTCATTAGGTGATGAAACACCTTGATAAAACCCAAGTAATTACACCTGCCTTAATTACAAACCCAGGTGATTTTACAGGTGTCACTCAGGTGCTTCTCCGGTGCTTCATCCAACCTCCACCATCTAACGATACATCCAGAACAATGCTATGTGTATTACACGTTTTTGTCTAGAGCGTCTTTGAGTGAATATGCCTCGCTGACTGGTGTACAACATTACCGTACGTGGAACAAAAGACATTAAGAAAAGAATAAAGCAAATTCAAGCTTCAACATTTCTTTCTTAATTACTTTATATTTTTATTTTTTATCTTAATTCCTTTATGTTTTTATTTTCTATCTAATTCCTTTATGTTTTTTTTATAAGATATTCATTGCTTTGATCAAACACGCTTTGATATTCAAGTATGTACCTGAAATGCTATTTGCTTAATGAGATATTGTAATCAATTGAAACCAAACCCATTTAAAACTGGAAATGCCTAATAATTAAAGTCTTCAGCTCAAACTTCCATCAGAAACATTTCTGTGTAAATCAATTGTTGTGAACCAAGAAAGCTGCTTATTCTGAATCTAAATGTTGATAAAAGGTTCCTTAGTTTAAATAGACCTGCAGTGTCACAATTAAGCAAAATGAATTATACAAACATTCACAATGCAAACCTAAACCTAAGGGTACAGGTTGGAACCTTGCAGAATGCCCACACATCATTTTTTTCTCTCTGTTATTCCTTTATCCAAAAAACTGCTTGCTAAAATAGCTTAATTGATGGAAAAAATTAATTTCACATATTGATATAGTTTTATTGAGTGTTTAAGATATTTTTATTTTGAAATAATATGCATTATTACACATTTTGTCAGCTTATAAATAATGAAATTTTGAAAAATTAACTGAAGTTAAAAATTTGTGAGAAGTTCCTAATGTAAAATCATTATACCAAAATTTTTTAATCAAACACTTCTACCGGTAATTAAAAAATGAAAAAAACAAAACAAAACGAATAGCTCCATGAGATATGTTTCCCTGCAGAGTACAGTAAATAAACCGACTTTCAAAACAATGAAAGTTTACGAGCAGCTAATCTTTCATCAACTTCAGCATGCACAACATTTGTAATCTTGCGCATTCTCCAGATGTCAGCCAAAATGAAGAAATTGAAACTTAATGAAAGAAATGCTTCTATCGCAAAAAACACAAGCAGCTTATCAAAAAAATACATGAATGTAATTTTTCCAAGTAAATGGAAAACCTTTCACAGATCACAATCAAAATTAGAAGAAATGGGGAAATGTTTACAGAGTAAATATATAGCAAGTGCATATTAAGTATCCATCTTCCTACATAAACACCGGCACTTATGTTAAAATCTCATCGCTAACTAGAGCTGCCTTCTTATCGCCTGCAATTTCCTTCCTCTCTAGTAACTACAAGTGGAAAATGACTCCGAGATTGTCCCTCTTGGAAAATCTGTTTCTGGTTTAATGCATCTTCTCTATATAAGATATACTAGTCTGTAATATGTTTGTACAAGTAGGCCTTCCATATACAAAGCGCCAAACACATTCGTTTTCACCAGAACCACTTGAAATAAATAACTAATAGCATTCTGACAAGCTACTAGATTTATTTGTTACTTTAACAGTTTTCTACAAACGAAACTATATATCTGTAGCGCTTTTCATTTTTGTTTCATCGTTCCTGACATCGCAAAGTGTGAAAGGTAGATGCCCTTTTCTACTTGTACTTTCTGAAATTACTTTCACTTCCGCAAATCTTGATCTCTCAGACACTTTGAAACGGCCCTTTGAAAATGATATATCACCCATTTATAATGCTATAGGAACATTGACATATTCTGAACTTTTCAAAAATTAATTTAAAACAGCCATTTGCTTGTTATATAACTGGAAGAAAGTCAAGGGGAAGAAAATGGTTTTTGATTATCTTTAAATGTGATCAGCCATGTTTTGTAATTATATTTGACAATTTGGCCTTGAAGATTGTTTGTTTTTTTTATGACAAATAGTCTCCAGTGTGTAAGATGTTTGCAACATGCAGAAACAACATAAAATTCAATTTAAATTACCCAAGGAAGAAATGACTATACTTAATTCAACTCTTAGAACAATAGTTATTCAGCCTCACAATATACCGGTATATATGTGTGTCTTACAAAGCTCGTTTACCACGCAAGTTCATTCCATCTTCCAAGGTCCACCCTCCCCCCCCCCCCCAAAAAAAAATCCATTTATGCTAAAAATGTATATATACATAAAGTATTCTACATTTATGTAGAACAATGCTTCATAAAGCGTAATGTTTCAGTCCATTGGTGCCGCAGATATTGTATACAAAGCTACAAGTACAGTACAGTAGCTCTGCCGTGGGGCGTTTTGTTACCTCAGTGTTTACATTGTGGGGATGATAAAATTGTATACATTGCACAATAGCTGTACCATAGGGCGCACACAATGGCTTCAGAAATCTATAGGAAAATATCTTCAAGACATGTAGATTGCTTTTATACCGCAATTACAGATTCTGTATGCGTGTTTAATATACCCGGCAGTATGCATACATGGAACACTGTCTGTAATTCTTACAGGAGTATTTATAGCAAAAACATATCACATATGCAAACTAAAAAAAAAAAAATTCTTATTCAATTTTATATTCATAGAAGTATTTTTTTCCAGTTATGTGTTAAATGAAGTACAGGTATTGCATGACTAATTATTAATTATCACCCGGTTTTATAATATAAGAGTACAAGAACTTGTTTCTCACGGTGGTGTACAAATCTTGGAGTTATACATCTGTATATATATATACATGCCAATCAGTTCCTTTTAACACTCTTGTGAATTACCAGATGTACATAAAATGGTGCATACATGTATAAAGCAAAAATATATTTTGTAATAACTATTATTTTCTATTTTAAATCACAGCACTATTTTACTGGTATCACAGCACAGAATGGTGAAAAAATTGTAATATTGAAAAATGCCATCAAATATGTAATTATAGCTACTGTGATGTCATGATCTTGAGAAAAAAGAAATCATCCAAACTGTTGCAGCCCACCCTGCTATACAAATAGGTACTAGCATATGCAGGGAAGTTATTCTGTGAAAAGCTGGCACCTGCATTCTGCTGTCATAGCAATTACAAGTTTATAAAAAAAATCCTACTTTCCCACACTATGAAGTCGGAACAAAATATTTTTTTTATTTCCCTGTGGTACAATAACTGCACTGATTAATATTACATAGGTTAGACATTCTGTTATAGAAAAGCCTAAAGCAAAAACATTATATATTTATATGTACCTATAGAATCCATATAGAACCCAAACACAGTAGAACAACTGTGAACAACCCACCCATTATAGCTTATTATTCTAGGCTTAATGTGGAGTCGGATGTGTAAGTCGTGTTTCTATACTCCATTGTGTCAACCTTCACCAAACATCTGCACAGTTATGCAAAGGTTGCGCTTTTTAAAATATAATGTACAGTATTATGTCACTGAAGCAGCTAGTTAACCGCAGCTAAATGATATTAAGGGGATACGTTACCTTACACACTGAGTCTGGGATTATTTTATTTAGACTTAAGGCTATATGTTACCTTACATATACCCATACACTACCTTCCATATCATGCACTGAATTTGTTTCTGAGTTTAACTATTTAGAGTTAAGTCTATATGCTACCTTACACAAACCCATACACAACCTTCCATATCATATATTGAATTTGTTTCAGAGTTGCACTATTTAGAGTTAAGGCTATATGCTACCTTACACATACCCATACACTACCTTCCATATCATACATTGAATTTGTTTCTGAGTTTAACTATTTACACTTAAGGCTATATGCTACCTTACACATACCCATACACTACCTTCCATATCATGCATTGAATTTGTTTCTGAGTTTAACTATTTAGAGTTAAGGCTATATGCTACCTTACACATACCCATACACTACCTTCCATATCATGCATTGAATTTGTTTCTGAGTTTAACTATTTAGAGTTAAGGCTATATACTACCTTTCAAAACATACCTGGAATTCGTTTTAGAGTTAAGGCATATTATGCTACCTTACACATCTGTTTCAGAGTTAAGGTTATTGCTACCTTCCGAACCATGCCTGGAATTTGTTTTAGAGTTAAAGCTATATGCTACCTTACACATTATACCTGGGATTTCCTTACAAAATTATATATGGGATTTAGTTTAAAGTTAAGGCTACATGCTACCTTACACATCATACCTGAAATTTGCTTTAGAGTTAAGGCTATATGTTACCTTACACATTTATATACTGGGTTACTTGTTTGGGATCAGGCAAAAGGAGTATACATGTATGTTTTTTATCTTTGTATCTTAAAACTTTCTATGACAACACTGGCAGACTGGGATACTAAAACACTTTGAAATAGGATTGTACATTTTGAACTATTTGGTACTTCTAAAACAAACTAAGAATGTGTTTGGTAATAATGTAATAAGTTGACATCCTGCATTTTATTTGCCAGGCAAAAGAAATAAGTTGGAGCTGCAAGGCAAAACTATAAAACGCAATAACAAAAAAGCTAGACATATATGAAGACAATGGGTGGACCAAAACGAGCTTGAGTGCAATCATGCATTCTGATACAAACATATATAGGTAGTTAGTCATTTGTAGACAATAAATGTATATATATATTATATATCACATCGCAGGGTGGGGTGGGGAACACAGGATATGGTTTCCTAATCGCTAAGTTTTCACAATGGAGCTGGATTTGTCACACATACAGGTATACAGGCATCGTTAGCCAGGTGCTCCTCACAATGTACCGACCGGGTCTATACCCACTGACAGTCCAACAGGACTGGAACAATGGGTGCTGACCACACCGAATGTTTTTTGTTTTGTGCGGAACACAAAAGTCTGACTGACAGACAGACCACAACCTAGAGTACAGGTTCCGATATACCCCCTCTGGCTAAGTACGTGAGAAAAACTGCAAGGAACCAAAGTCACAGCCACTGGGAGGCCAGTGGCTGTTGAACCTCGGCCAAATAGTTAGTACCCTCCAAAAAAAAACACCCAAACACTTACCCTCTACTAAATTATAGTCGTTACTCCATTGTAAACCAGCAAAATTCTTTCCATGGGGAAGTTAAAAATCCATTTTTTTTTTCGAAACACATCGGAGGGAGTTAATTCCGGTCGTGCGGCCTGTTACCTGGTATAGTAGCTATATACCTGTGTACCTGACCAGGTACGCCGGTTTATTAGGCAGGCGTCTAATCTATTATTGATACACACTAACCAATCCGGGCCGCCTTTGATGACTGATCTGCCACTGTCTTCTATAATTGTTTCTATGCCAGAACTGTGTAGGGCCCCTCGCAGCACACAAAACAACCAATACTCAGTATCACACACAGGCACATATGATCCCGCGGACTCCCCTCTATCAAGATCGGTTAGCCTAATGGGACATTAACATAAATATTTAAATACTACCGACATATGCTTAAATTCTAGAATTTGAAAAACATTAAATGTATAATTTTTTGGATAAAATTCAACATGGATCCCATTATAGATCAAATGTGTGAAAAGGTAAGTTTTAACAGAAAATTATACCTTTTTATTTTCTTTGAAATTTGACAAGATTATTGAAAAAGTTAACGATACTTTATTAAAACAGACTTGTAACTAACAGTATCAAACTTATAGAATCTTTATGAACAAAAACACAACGGGTCTGTTTAAGGTTTTAGAAACCACTTAATAGGTAACAAAATTGTACATAAAATATAATGGAAAAAAAAAAACAAAAATCACAACATCTATATTAAAGTTTGGTAATTTTGACGGAAATCTAATTTCAATATCGTAGGTGTTAAGCTTGCGAACTTCCAAGTACTGGTTGTAGGTAGTCATCGCCTTGCATATCTAATGGTGTAGAAAAAATAAGTGTCTTTAAATACCCAACAACAATTGGGCAATGTGTTGGTTAAAGTGTGGGAGGGGGACAATATACCTCATCCTCGTCCGAGCTACCCTCCAGACACACTCCATCGAACACTACAGTCTCGCAGTACGTGGACACAATGGGATATTTACCTGTATGCGTATTTGGTACTATGGGTTCATGTATTACTCATACAAAAAAATAAACGGTTGATTTTAGTTAAATCGTTTATTAATTCTTTTCTGCGCCCATTTATAAATCTGTCTTTTACACAATAGCCCTAACAGACAACTGACGTCAGTAGCGCGGGAAATTATGTCGTTTATCCACGTGAACTTTGACACTTTCTCCGTTCCTGAGAACTCAATTTTACAAACATTTTACCGGATTAATGCTTTTACACAAAAAAATCATTTTTTAATTTCAATATTGCTTTATCATAGAAATGAACCTTTCTCATGGTAGTGAATCATTCTATCAGGGCTATTTTCTATCTCCTATAGATATCAAAATTCTTTAAATTGAAGCAACAATGAAGTTTAATTATCGTTGTTAAATCACCACATATCATTGTGGTTGATCTTGAAGAGGTTTTAAACGGACGATTTGAAGCGAGATCTCTATCCCGATTACATCTGGTCCTCACTAAGTCTGATCTGATAGATTGATCTACCGATCTGACCTTGACCTCCAACGCCGAGATACAACATTCAACCTTGATCTCCAATGCCCAGAAACAAATTTTTCAATTCTCCCAGGAAATTGTAAGTCGTAACAACTACTTAAGTGTGTGAATGAGACTGCAATTTTGACCTAGACGTTGTTAAAAAATCTACGACAAGCCTGTTTCATAATTTGCACTACAAGGAAGCAAACCTTTGTATTATATATAGGTAAATGTAATTGATCACATACACTGTAGATTAACCAACCGGAAGTAATTGGGTGAAGTCAGCCACCATCTGTGGAATGTACCTCGTCCTTCCCTTCATCAATGTCATGTTTTTTCAGAAAATATGTGGTGGACCAAGATTAAAGTGACATTTTTCTTAGCTAATTAACACGTTTTTATCTTTATTTTATCAATGTTAAGCATTGAAAGGAGGGGAGAGTGATGGGATTTATCACTCAAGTTCTAAGAAAAGAACAGTATAGAGATAAGATACAGAATATATATAATATACCTATATAGTATATGAAGATATCTTACTTCACTTCCATGGTATTTTGAGTGAAAAATATTTTTGTGTTTGGTCACTAATACAACTATTTGGCAAATATTCATTGCAACATTTAAAGTCAAGTTACATATACTGTAATACAGGTAAGTTACATATACTGTAATACAGGTAAGTTACATATACTGTAATACAGGTAAGTTACATATACTGTAATACAGGTAAGTTACATATACTGTAATACAGGTAAGTTACATATACTGTAATACAGGTAAGTTACATATACTGTAATACAGGTAAGTTACATATACTGTAATACAGGTAAGTTACATATACTGTAATACAGGTAAGTTACATATACTGTAATACAGGTAAGTTACATATACTGTAATACAGGTAAGTTACATATACTGTAATACAGGTAAGTTACATATACTGTAATACAGGTAAGTTACATATACTGTAATACAGGTAAGTTACATATACTGTAATACAGGTAATTTCTGCCAGTTGTCTTTTTCCCTTATTTGTTATCCAACTTATATTAATCACTCTTGTTGGTCTGGATGTTAGTGCAAGAGGGGTCTTATTGTGGGAGGAAACCAGAGTACCTGAAGAAAACCCACATGGTTTGGCAGCTGATCTCCATACCTTTATACAGTACATGCATGTACTTGATGTAGTTTTCTTTTTATGAATTCAAATCTCGATGGTGTTGAATGAAATTTTATTACAGTAGTCATATTCTGTAAAAAGCAATTTATTGTTTATTGTTCTTAGGGCACTGGGATTGAATATTTTATTAAATTTTAGGCAAATATGATTGAAGGATTTTATCAGGAATTATCAATATCTATATAACTAGTGGGATGGGCTTCATAATTATTGAAAACATATTTCTAACAAGATATCTTGTAATACACTACTATAGTACAACTTTTATACCTCTCATTGTATTGCAAAAACAAACCTAGTTTTCTAAAACAATTAACACAAGTGTTTTAATTGTCTTCAATTGAAATTGAAATCCAATTCTTCTTAAATGTTTACTTTTATTCAAATTTGGTATAGAAATATGTAAATGAAAAAGTAGCTAATATATGACATTTTCACTGTGTCTGGGTGCTTAGTACTGCTTTAGTAGATGTATATATATAGAGTTTCAATGTGACATTTTCCATAACGTTGTCTGATTTACCAATCAACAAAAAACTTGAACGATGATAGACTTGTATTTAATCGTCATATGTGTGCTGACAGACACGCCAGTTATGGGTCATGTGACCATATCAATTCTTCACTCTGACGTCTACACCTTGTGAATGGACTGCTGACAAATACATATAGTTAATATATATGTATACTGCGGGTAAAGTACACAGATCTCCGAAAAAATCTTTATTAAATGATGTAATTCCATTTATCTCCGTCTCAAAGCACAGGAAGACATTGTCCTGGATAAACGCCATTTAAACACCCAATCACATCTGATCCGGAAAGATCTTGGAGTGGCCCGTTATTTAATGAAGATGGAGGACAGAGATACTGGGTTTGGTGTTGTTCTGAGGCCTTACAAGGGTACGGCCCTGTTCACGATGGCCAGGCGATCATGTCTGAGCAACGGTCTTGGATCCTAGTAGACATAACACAAGAACGTCGTACTTTGGCTCGTGTTTTGTGTGGTACCGATGTACCCAAGATGGCCGCTATTGTCTCGGATGTTTAGGATTATAGACCAGAAACTTATAGCTCAATAGTTTATCTCTTCAATGTTATCCAACTTAGATTTGTTCAACACTAATAGGGAAGATTCAATCAGCCGATTGTTTTTTCAATTTGTCCAGCAGAGGGCGCTACTATGTAAAAGGAAATTGATTTACTGTTACGTCTATATTAACCAATCCCACAATAAAACAGACAAAAATTTGCTGATATGTCATGATCCAACTTTGAACTTATTAATTACAATTATTAACATTTCAATTCATTTGTCACCATATGTTAAAACAATTTTATCCTCCTGATTAAGAGATACAAAAAATAATTTTACCAAATTCAGAGAAACTTGTGTAATATGATCCTTGAGTAATTCTACAACGGTCTCAAATACAACATTATAAGGCTGTTTCTAATGAAACATATCTGTATATTTTGACATCCTGTTTAATCTGATCAATTGTGTATATCGATCATGTCCAATAATGTAGAATTGACAGGTTTTGCTATATTGAGATTGATTTGCATTGAAAATAACCCTTTTGCACTTAGAGTTCCTTTCATGACTTTCCTTAAGGTTAATAAAAGAAATATAAGGGTAATTAAACTACGCATCAACCTCATTTTAATGTTAACGGCTATCATTGAATACAGCCAAATAGGAAAAAGGTAGAAAAGGCTAAACAGGTGGAGTTTATACTTGTGCTGGATAAGATACAGATAACAGTTGGAGGGTTTGTATCTACATAGGAAATTAAAGAACAATAAACAAAAGTATAAACTTACCTTATTTATGTTTTAAGGTTCCAAGAGAATTTCCCATACACAGATGTCATGTCCAGAGGATTTCTACAAAGACACAAAAAGGAACAAACCCTCAGAATCTATAGTGAAAAATTTGATTAATATTTGGTTTGGTCATGAGAGCATTATGCTATATAACATTGTGGACTCCACAGTCCAGTTGAACAGATACCAGATGTATATTACATGTACATCTAAATATTTAAACGGTCAATAAAAATAAATAAAACATCCATGAGTTAGTTGGTGAATGACAGTACCATTGACTGTGTAAATAGAAGACTTCGTTGTCAAAGCTAAAAATGTGACATAGATAAATATCTGAATGCCAATTGAAAAAAAAAAATTCACCATTGCTTTTAATTTTTTGCAAAAATATTATCTCATTCCCTTTTGTGCACCTGATGCAGTCAGAAGGTTAAAACACCAGGAATGTTTCGACCCGAGTTAACTACCTGTAGAGGGCCAAATCTACTTGTACTAACGAGTTTTTTCTCAGGTAGAGCTGACCTGCATCAGTACCAGAAATATTTCTTATCTTACTTGTCTAAGTGATCTATTAAGTGAATACAGAAATTATCTCAAAGGCCCAAATATATAATAATGTATTTTCATGTAATTTGGTCTTGTCAACTTAAATGAATAATTCATTGGTCAACTTAAATGAATAATTCATTTTTCCAATAACTACAAAAAAAAGAAGGAAGTTTCGTTAGTTTTTTGGTTCAAAGACAAAATTGTTTCAATAAACTAAGTATAGATACAGATATTATTTTTTACAGATCAAATGGAATGTAATTTTGATAAAAATGATTAAGATGCTACATACCAGGTAACTTAAATAGGTATATTGTCTTTTACTTATTCCTATGGAATTTTCTAGGTCATTGATTTTTGTTTGGTTTGCTCTACAAAACCATGGACTACATACTCAGAAGATGAACCTCGGTCACCGTTGAGTCAAATGATAAAAAGGTAATTATGTATGAAAACAAGTCTGTAAGAATAGGATTTACCTAGAAGCATCTCCCATACAGAACTATAAATATACAATGTACCTGTATCATAGGTTTGTAACTGTTTACCTGTTGACGAGATATCTCTGATGAGGCTATATATATATACCTGACTGAGGCACCCTATTGAGTCAGGTGTATAATTAGGGAAGATACCCGTTATCTACCTGTGAAAATTTTGCCGTACAAACATCCCACTCTGGACACAGACCCCGACACCCCGACCAGTGGGAGGTTGGACTGTATTGTTTATAAATTAACACTCCGCGATATGCGAAGAATTCAAGAATTCGTACCCAGTCATGACAGTAATCCCCAAATATACCCTTCACTTTTATCTGTGGTCAGTCGGGTCGATTCTCAGGTAGGAAGTTTGTCACCTGTACGGTGGTCGTTAAGGTAATACAGGTGTGCTTGGTTACCCGTGGGTGTGATAGGGGCAGACAGTTGTTAGCCGCACCATTAGGCAGATACCGCGGAAGATGTCAGGGACCATTACTTATGAACAGGTCTATTCTGCTTTCGGATTGGTCCATTAATCATGGTGACCACTTCATATTGACCACAAAGTGTACATCCCTGTATCGAGTCTTTTCTCACGATCATATCACTCTTCAATTAGCTCACATCCCATTACAAAAGATCAAACCATGCGATTTTGAAAAATTTGGTCAGTTATTTCAAAAACATGATAAATTGACAATATCTTCTTAAAAAAGAAACCTCCCAAAAAATAATCGATCATAAGCATGTTTACATAAAATGTCTAAATTCAATGCTTCACCTAAATTTCATTTTTTTTGAGCTTCTATGTTATCTTGTACAGAAAGTACGGTTAGAAGTGATCCATTATTTGATCAGACCCCAAAAAAGTTTTTCACTAAAATATTAAAATATCAATAATCAGTTTCATTATTCATTCTTTACCAGCACAGGAATCTTGATACTTACATAGGAGTGTGAAATCTACATCCAGTCAAACTCCAGGTAAAAACCTATCAGGTGTACTATAATGTCCATATGGAAGTTGTAACAAACAGGTGCTTTCACTTTCTACTTAGTTGATTACACATTACAGGTAAACGTAGATATAAAACTCTATACAGAGGTTTTATCACGAAAATATGCACACGGGCAGTCTAAATATCTATAATATCTATGTAAATGTATTGGGTTGCGTGAATTGCGGGGATTATTTCATTCGACCTATTGATAGTGTGCAGTTTCTCATGAATAAAAATAGCCCTGACTAAACAGCGTGGGAAAGTCTTGTGTGTTAAAGTTACAGTAATGATTTGGGGTTTATAGTTGATTGCAAGATAACGGGTGTATATATCATCATATAAACTACAGTAGCCAATGACATCATCACGATTTATTTCCTGTCTTTGATACACCATTTCTTGATATTAATCGGTTTTGGGCGTAATTTTTTTAATGACAGAGGTCTCGATTTAAAATTTTATACCGACCTCTCATTTACGATATGGGGAAGTTTCAGAATCTTTTGAACGACGGAAGGAGAAAGTGACTTTAAAGGGTCAAGTACTTGGTCATTTCGAGTATTGTTATACATCTGGTACAATGGCCAACGACACCCACCCTAGTCCTGTCGCCCCGGTTTGTAAACACCGCCAAACAAACCACACCCCCCTCTTTATTAAGTCAAACATGAAAGCTCGGGACCACTTCGCCTATTAAAGAAATCTATAAATGATAACTAAGGCTTTAATGAACTGTGGCGGAGAGTCTCGTCCCCAGTCAGTTTACTGTATTGATACGCAGACATTAATTGGTAATATCAACATACCGACATGCCTGGAGTTTTTCAACTGAACCGTTATACTTTGTTTACTGTACCTACTGCGAGGGTCCAACATGTTGATTTAGCTGCGGGACTGAAAAATCTTTTTATTTGAAAATGTTAAGAAAAAGCATATTAAAAATTTGAATAAATGAAAAATTTTATTAACAGTAGATGTATTTCATAAGCAGGAAATCAATACACTGAAGAAGACTTTTTCATTTTAGATAAACTTTTTTTCCCTTTAAGTTAAAATTTCTTCAGGTATTTTTTTTATTGGAAAACCATTTCTTAAGATTTAGGGGAGGTTTTGAACCTTAATTCAGGTTTTCTAGTGCAGACATGAGGGTTATAATGTGTCCAGCATGCTGACATACCCATATACACTTTTTCCAATGAATCTCTCATAAAAAATCAAGATTCATTACCGTCGAGACTGTACGATTTAAGCTTTCTATAGCGACATGATCTAATACTTAAATAATTAAAGTTGTTCAGACATTTGTGTGCAATTATTGTCCATCTGCTATCAACATGTCCGACTTCCTGTCAATTCTGTTACCATAGTAACCAAAATGTCACCCCTGTCCCTTTCCACTGAATGATTATGGATATGTTTTTGAACCAAACAATATCGCTTTACCAGACAGGGATGAAAAGTTTCTATTTTGGTTTCTCTATATCACCAAAGGAAATTTTCGCAAAAAAGGAGGCTTAACGTTTGAATTTCTTTACAGATGACATTGAATTTTTATTTTGACAATCAGCCATGAACATAGGTAAAACATTTCCTGTTGTTTTTATCAGGCTAGGCCAACTGAAGGTTTCTTCATTCTGTCTTGAGATTGTTCATCATAATGATTTAGATAGGGTATACTACTTTATTAGACCCAACACACCGGGATGATGAGGTACACTAAAAATAAGCTGTGCTTGTTAAAAATTGATTAACCTTTCTAGAGGACTAGACATATACTAAAAAACTAGAAACAAAGCAATTCAATAGAACATTATATTTTATCTGAGAAATTTTGTAGATAAATTACAAAATGCATGTACAGACAATTTGCCTCCCCCCCCCCTGCCCCCCAATTCCCACTAACACAAGTGATAAAATATTAGGTAACACAATTGTTTCATTCAAAAAAATATTTAGAAGCCCTATGGCCATTTAAAATTCTTTTTCATTAAGGGTGACCTAAAAGAAGTTTGGTTTTGCGAGGATTAGGATTATAATGATAATCCTTACAAGATGAATTATGGTACAATGTATTTGTTATGTGTTTTTAATCAGAAAACGATATCCAGAAAGTCCGTAAGTAAGTGTGGTACCATTTCACCATGATGTAGAAATGTCGACCAGGGGTCACTAAGTGTTTACCAAACAGATGATTTCTACATCTGTAAATAGTGGAACAAGATAACCTCTTCATATCTTTTGATACAATTTCAACCCAAATAAAACCGCACCGTCCGTCTGATAATCTTATCTCTTATTATAATGCTAAAAAGCTTTTTTGTGTTCATTAAAAAAAAAAAAAACGGAGATATGACATATTCCGAAAATTACTTGTAAGATTACATATGATAGGATGTGTCGATTGCAGATAAGTTGTGACTGGTTTGTCTGCCCTTTGTCGGGCCAAGCGAAGGCCAAGTACTCTGTAATTACGACTGGCTGCGGACCAATGTGTCCGACATGCCACAGGACGGGCCACTCTGCACTGCCCTCGAGAGTCAACTAATTTTTTCCGTCTCTGATGGCAGTGCTGCACGGTGGATCCTAGGATTGTTTTTCTGGTCGTGGTTTGGCTGCAGTGACTGTTTATCTCGTGTGATGTTTTCGGGGTGAAGGCACATCAGACATTCGGTCGGAGACAGAAGTCGAAGTCGGGCTAATCGACGGCTCTGTCAGAAACTTTGTTTCGGTGTACCCCGGTGTCATGCAACCTTTTGGCTAATTGGGCCACTTAAATGCATACCCTGTATAATAGCTACATTACGGAGAAACCACTTTTACTTCTACAAAAGAAAAGCAATGCAGCATTTCACAAAGAAAATTTCATTTTATTGGATACAAGAGCTCTGTATACGGTTCCCAATTATACCCTGTCACATGCAGTTCATTCTGACTGCTACTAACCTAACCCTGATGCAGTATTGTGTAAAGATTCTTGCACCAGTCCAACCCCGTCGCTAAGGCAATGTACTGGGTTTGAATGTCAGATATGTCTGCATAATCTGTTTTGAATATGGATAAAGCAAGCACTTCGAAAAAAAACCAAAAAACAAAATTACGATTATCAAACTGCTTAAATTTGTAATTCTTATAAAAGCTTACTGTACATACATTTCAACTTTGATTCAAATAAAATTTGAAAGCAGACACCAAATTTTTTTTTAAACTAATTGTCCCACATTTTGAATCACTACATGGATTAATGCTGAACATGTGTTCTCCATTCAATCTGGCTCTTATTATCTTAATTTAATGGTATAATATTCTTTGGAAATTGAACAAGAGGCCCAATGGTCCTGCATCGTTCACCCTGAATTTTTCTCACATTTCAAACATTTGAAATACAAGCTGTTTTCTTTGCAAAATGTTCGGCGCTTTCCAAGGAAGCTACCAGAAAAATATCAAATCCCTAGTCCTTTTGGAATTTCAGAAGGTGTTGTTTGAAGGTTTTGGACACATTTGAGCTCTGTGACCTTGAAAGTAGGTCAAAGTGTTTTTTCTCGAAACTTTGTTCAGCTCCTTCCAAGGAAGCTACACCAGCCAAATATGAAGTCATTATGTCTTTCGATATTTCAGAAAAAGTTGTTTAAAGGAGCATGGCATAAGCCGACTTGGCCCTTTGGGCCAGGTGAGCTAAAAAATAATATCGCAAAAAAGAAGGTAATGTTAATATTGGCTGATCTTATTTTCAATATGATATCATTGAATTGCTCACAAGTCCTTGAATTTCTTAAAATAAACATTTCCCATCAGAGCTGTGTGAGAATATCATGGATTGGTCTATGTATTTTATTCTATTTTGAGGGTCTAAATCTATCTGGTTTTCTGTACCGGATTTACTGGAGTCAAAGACACTAATCTTGTCATCTCGGGGCAATAAAGAACCTCACATTATAAGGGTGGGCTTTGTGCTGATGAAGCTGAAGGTATATGCTTGAAGGCGCCTCCCTCCACGTGAGGTTAAACAGACCAGTGTGAATATGCAATAGAATCGCTGCCATTGATAACAAACGCGGCAATGTTCAATATCAGCAGAACTCTTAAATTCCTCATAACTGTACTGCCCCCTGGTATCACCTATATAACAGTCCCTGGTTTCACCTATATAACAGTTCCTGGAATCACCTTTATAACAGTTCCTGGTTTCACCTATATAACAGTTCCTGGAATCACCTTTATAACAGTTCCTGGTATCACCTATATAACAGTTCCTGGTATCACCTATATAACACTTCCTGGTATTACTATATAACAGTTCCTGGTATCACTATACAACAGTTCCTGGTATCACCTATATAACAGTTCCTGGTATCACTTATATAACAGTCCCTGGTATTACTATATAACAGTTCCTGGTATCACCTATATAACAGTTCCTGGTATTACTTATATAACAGTCCCTGGTATCACCTATATAACAGTTCCTGGTATCACTTATATAACAGTCCCTGGTATTACTATATAACAGTTCCTGGTATCACCTATATAACAGTCCCTGGTATCACCTATATAACAGTTCCTTGTATCACCTATATAACAGTCCCTGGTATCACCTATATAACAGTTCCTGGTAGCACCTATATAACAGTTCCTGGTATCACCTATATAACAGTTCCTGGTATCACCTATATAACAGTTCCTGGTAGCACCTATATAACAGTCCATGGTATCACCTATATAACAGTTCCTGGTATCACCTATATAACAGTTCCTGGTAGCACCTATATAACAGTTCCTGGTATCACTTATATAACAGTCCCTGGTATTACTATATAACAGTTCCTGGTATCACCTATATAACAGTCCCTGGTATCACCTATATAACAGTTCCTGGTATCACCTATATAACAGTTCCTGGTATCACCTATATAACAGTCCCTGGTATCACTATACAACAGTGCCTGGTATCACCTATATAACAGTTCCTGGTATCACCTATATAACAGTCCCTGGTATCACCTATATAACAGTTCCTGGTATCACCTATATAACAGTCCCTGCTATCACCTATATAACAGTCCCTGGTATCACCTATATAACAGTTCCTGGTATCACCTATATAACAGTTCCTGGAATCACCTATATAACAGTTCCTGGAATCACCTATATAATAGTCCCTGGTATCACTATACAACGGTGCCTGGTATCACCTATATAACAGTCCCTAGTATTACTATATAACAGTTCCTGGTATCACCTATATAACAGTTCCTGGTATCACCTATATAACAGTTCCTGGTATCACTTATATAACAGTCCCTGGTATTACTATATATCAGTTCCTGGTATCACCTATATAACAGTCCCTGGTATCATCTATATAACAGTCCCTGGTATCACTATACAACAGTGCCTGGTATTACTATATAACAGTTCCTGGTATCACCTATATAACAGTTCCTGGTATCACCTATATAACAGTTCCTGGTATTAATATACAACAGTTCCTGGTACCACCTATATAACAGTTCCTGGTATCACTTATATAACAGTCCCTGGTATTACTATATAACAGTGCCTGGTATCACTTATATAACAGTCCCTGGTATCACCTATATAACAGTTCCTGGTATCACCTATATAACAGTTCCTGGTATTACTATATAACAGTTCCTGGTATCACCTATATAACAGTTCCTGGTATCACCTATATAACAGTTCCTGGTATCACTTATATAACAGTCCCTGGTATCACCTATATAACAGTTCCTGGTATCACCTATATAACAGTCCCTGGTATCACCTATATAACAGTTCCTGTCATCACCTATATAACAGTTCCTGGTATTACTATATAACAGTTCCTGGTATCACCTATATAACAGTTCCTGGTATCACCTATATAACAGTTCCTGGTATCACCTATATAACAGTTCCTGGTATCACCTATATAACAGTTCCTGGTATCACTTATATAACAGTCCCTGGTATTACTATATAACAGTTCCTGGTATCACCTATATAACAGTTCCTGGTATCACCTATATAACAGTCCCTGCTATCACCTATATAACAGTCCCTGGTATCACCTATATAACAGTCCCTGGTATCACCTATATAACAGTTCCTGGTATCACCTATATAACAGTTCCTGGAATCACCTATATAACAGTTCCTGGTAGCACCTATATAACAGTTCCTGGTATCACCTATATAACAGTCCATGGTATCACCTATATAACAGTTCCTGGTATCACCTTTATAACAGTTCCTGCTATCACCTATATAACAGTCCCTGCTATCACCTATATAACAGTCCCTGCTATCACCTATATAACAGTCCCTGGTATCACCTATATAACAGTCCCTGGTATCACCTATATAACAGTCCCTGGTATCACCTATATAACAGTCCCTGGTATCACCTATATAACAGTTCCTGGTATCACCTATATAACAGTCCCTGCTATTACCTATATAACAGTTCCTGGTATCACCTATATAACAGTTCCTGGTATCACCTATATAACAGTTCCTGGAATCACCTATATAACAGTCCCTGGTATCACCTATATAACAGTTCCTGGTATCACCTATATAACAGTTCCTGGTATCACCTATATAACAGTCCCTGGTATCACCTATATAACAGTCCCTGGTATCACTATACAACAGTGCCTGGTATTACTATATAACAGTTCCTGGTATCACCTATATAACAGTTCCTGGTATCACCTATATAACAGTGCCTGGTATCACCTATATAACAGTTCCTGGTATTACTATATAGCAGTTCCTGGTATCACCTATATAACAGTTCCTGGTATCACCTATATAACAGTTCCTGGTATCACCTATATAACAGTCCCTGGTATTACTATATAGCAGTTCTGGTGTACCAGCACTTCATGACATCACTAACAGTGTATTGATACTCAATATAGGTAGTATTTTTCTACATAGTACTCCAAAATCTGTTATTGTACTCAACTCAGATCCTTAATTCTATAAGTACTCCAAAATCTGTCCTGGTATTCAAAACTAATCCTTAATTCTAGTACTGACTACTTCACAATCTGTCCTGGTACTCCACTTCGGACAGGTCATACTGTATATAGATGTTAATCTTCATGAGAGTTTTAATTTTGCTACATTAGATGTATCAGACAATCTGATTGGCTATATTTGATATGATATGACAAATCAGAATCTCTGATTGGCTGTATTTATGATATGACAAATCAAGGGTTCCGATTGGCTTGTAGGTGTGATATCATATATACAACTCAAATGTTACCGATTGTACAATCAGCTTTAACAGTGATTAGGGAGGCTCGGAGATACAGGCTGATTTCTGCAGGGATTCAGTGATGAGTGCCAATGATTGTCAGAATCTGACGTTATTTATCGGAGTAAATGTCAAACTTCTAGTAAAACGCATCAATATCTGATCGGCCGCCTTACCCATCAGTCTCCGTAACTATCGCCGATCTGATATACACGCCACACATACACTCCGGTATGTATCTAATCTGAACGCAACATAACACAACCAATTTTTTTTTCTATCATTTTTGCTTTGGTATTTCCATTGTTTTTAATAAAGAAAATGGCGGCTAGGCGTGATATGAGGATGGTTGGGACTGTCAGACGATACAGAAATACTGCAACACCAGTCATACACACAAACATGAGCGGCACTTTGATAATTGTGACAAATCTAGATTTCCCACACTTTTTGCTATCATTCTTCGCAGGGCTGACATTCTAGTAAATAAATTACGAGGAACGGTGATAGAATTAACGACACTCAGGATTAATCTCTTGCATGTTCCATTACATATTCTTTTAAAAATATTTTTGGCTTCAATTCAAGTCTAATGGCGTTTTCACAGACATGTGTAAATACTGCTGTATTATGATACAAACAAATATATCAAGAATCCATTTCAAAGCTAGAACACAGTCACAAGGGAACACATAGCCTTATGCTGTATCACCATATTACACAAGCTGTATAAACAATCTGAGTTACTGGGCGACATTGTGTTCCATTCCTCAGAGAAAGTCTGCAGTACCAAATTAAACCATGCTGGACCATCAAGCTGACAAAGTCAGACCTCCAAGCATTGTCAGCTTTACAAACATTTTTTTTCTTCATTCTTCATATTATTGAAATATTTCCATGTATCTAACGTTTTCAACAAAATGGGATTTATCTATACAGAGTTTTATAAGTTCTGATTGACAAAATGTTTTATGATATATGTATATTGAATTTTTCATGATATATGTATATCGAATAAAATTCTTTCACTCATTTTTAGCTTATGCCACAGTGCAGTGGCCGCTCGGCCGGCGTCCTACATCGGTCAACTTTTTCTTGTTCAAACTTCCATTTGTCCCTGAACACACATTTCAACTCTATATATAAACAACTCAAAGGACTGGAAAAGTTCATTTCAAAACTTCAGGCATGAATGAGCTGAAATAATTTTTCCTGAAATAGACAAATTGCCTTTACTGACTCTTTAAATTGATTCTTTGCTTGACAATACATAATTAAAATGACTTTTTTCGCCCCTCCCACGTCTACTTCCCAGACGGGAATGGCTGGTTGTGTGTCAGTGGGTTAGACGTTTATGTAATGGTTTCAGGCTCTCAGTAATGTTTATATAGAACCAGTATCTCACCAACCTGATCTGTATCACAAGTCATCCAAACATTATACATACCCCATAAACCTCCCCGCTATCTCTTACTTTTGGGCCAATTTGCCAAATCACAGACAATGCTGTCTGGTTCCTTTTTGAGGTCATCTAGAAAAATTGATTGGAAAGCAATAGAGAGGAGCTTTTCAGAACTTGCACGGCCATGCACAGGGGTCAATCTAAAAATAGCAAGTTCAAGGGTCATTTAGTGACCAGTAAGGTGAGAGGTTGGTGACCATTCAGGTGTGGAGGAACTTGACTGGGTCGTTTGTCCGCGAACAGGTAGCTAAACTGATTATTGGTATATAGGTGTTAACTTCTGAAAATTCCATTGAGGGAGGTCTCCCCCATTCCACATTTCCAATGAGGGAGAAAAAGTGTGTGAAATATGTCTGAAACCGCATTGCTCAATTGATCTTTCTCTTTTTATGTATCAAAAGAACTCTAATAGGTATTCATTTGATTCAGACACACCTGTTATACTCATTTGACCACAGCTAAGGATGCAGATTTTGAGTTTATGTGAGTTTGGATGTAAATGAGGGAGATTTCAAGGGAGATTGGTAAGTTTTGGACAAAATGAGGGAGTTTCCCTTCTAATGAGGGAGGGTAAACAGGTATATTTGGTAGCTAGAGCATCCATCTAGTGTAACGGATGGTCCAGGGTTCAAACCCTGGTCTGGCCGTACATTTTTCCTCTCATGCCAATTGGTCATTTATCATGCAGATAAGCCAGTGTATGTCAAAAGGCAAATGGAAAACAAAAGCCTGTAAATTCAGCAACAAAGCAGACAAGGAATACAAGGTCAAATGTTTAAGAATTACAAGGTCATTACAAGGTCAAATGTTTAGGAATTACAAGGTCATTTGTTTAGGAATTACAAGGTCAAATGTTTAGGAATTACAAGGTCAAATGTTAAGGAATTCCAAGGTCAAATGTAAAGGAATTACAAGGTCAAATGTTTAGGAATTACAAGGCCAAATGTTTAGGAATTACAAGGGCAAATGTTAAAATAACATACAATGTCACCCTGGTTCATAAGTACATGTCATAGGTTAGAACTCACAAGGTCAAATATAAGCAAGTGAAAGGTCAAAGGTTAGGCAAAGCAAGGTCATAGGCAAGGGAAATACTCATAGATCAACAATAATCAGGAAAATCAAAAGTTGGCATGAGTATGTGATGAAATGTAAGTTTCCATCAAACAGATAATATATAAATTGTTGAGGATAAAAGTGTATTAAGGCTTATAATGAGGTATTTGTGTCAGATCGAGCACGATCCAGTGCATATAGATACTCCATTCAATAGGACAATCACCTATATACACATATAACACACTGTATATAATCTGAGGAGAATTTCTGGGTGGGTATTTATAGCCAGATGGGATGCCAGCTGATCTGGTGTTTTAGGTACTTTAGGGATATTCATGGTATATATCAGACTTGATAACAAAATATATATATGAACATCTGGTGTGACACATTTCAATAATTTAATTTTCAATTCCCTGTCATTTAAGAGGTCATGTACATTTTTGAAACACCACCATTTTTGATTGACCACCTGTTTTAAAATATACCTGTCTTGCTTGAGGAACAATTCACTTAACCCCTAAAATTTCACTATGAACTATTCCAACCTTTGAATTGGAAGAGTTCAACTGTGTCTTCTGGGGCAAGCATGTTGAGAGATCAGCTGTTTCGAGATACTGGCTCTATACCTTTTGAGATACATGTACATACATCTTTTACTGTCACAGTTTTTGTCATAAAAGCGTAACTTCATGTTCTGGATACTGTCTCCAGAAAACACCTGTTCTGAGAATACACTACTCTCCCTGTCACATCTTATGTCACAGCCTCATCAACTTTTGTTGATAATCAAAGACAATTTAAAGTCTACTATCTTTTTCTTGGTAATACTGTAATATTGTCCGAGGTCAAAGTGGTTCATATTGATCTTATTGTGAAAATTGTAAAAAAAAAAACACATACACAAAATTATTGTTTTCACTACATCAAAAGAAGCTCTTCTATTAAATATATGTATAAAATAATAAAATAGAATTAGAGTCCTTGTGGAAGACACACTATAAATAATCCAAGGAGAATTTCTAGGTGGGTATTTAAATGGATATAAGTAAGTAATTCATGAAATATGCCACATCATTGTTTAAAACAATTTGAAAATACATTGCATAATTAAACTACTATATAATATTCCCTTGAGAAAATACCAGGCTACATGCTATTTCTTTCTAAGAATTCCAAAATCAGCAATCATTTTGACATACTGAAGCAATTAAGAGTGAAATGTTTGTTTTATGTTCTTTTTTTACAATTGTCCTCGCCCCGGTTGTGTACCAGTATTGATCTCTAGATAAACAAGCTAGCGCTGTACGTTTCTATACCAAGTATTTGTCGAGTCTATTAAGCGCTTCCCACAGCTTCTTCATACAGAATGGCTTATTGGAGAAATCAGAAAGTCAAACACTTGAGCTATTTATCAAACCTGCCATATTGGAAACCTGCTGGCCTATGTTACAGCCCTGTGTCCCCGTACAATGGTGGGGGCTATAGACCAGAGACATTGGTTCCTACACACACAGACACTCCGTCACTCTGTCTCTGTACTACCATACATACCTATCGGGGTTTTCAGGACTCCTCAGTACAGTATCCTAGATGCATGCCAAGTTCCTTGCTTACTGGACTTGGTCCAAGATCTGACATATATATACTCCAGTACTTTGTCCCACACAAGTCACCTAGTCACAGACACTTACAGTTCCCCAACAAAACGCACAGATGAAGTTGATCGAATTTTTCCAATATTTTTTTTTGTACACCAAAGGAAAGTCTTGCTTCCACTACTCAGGTAAAAGTGTATGTAGCGTACCTGTGCTACAGGTGTTTACCTGACAGGTGAGAACCACCTGTATATGTCTGGCAGCCTCCGTAGCATCATGTGACCACACACTGCCGTCTACACCTATATCTCCCTGCTCCTGTCAGTCAGCCTATACCTCCCTCTGGCTATCTGTATTCCTTCCTATGTCTATCTATACAGATAAACCTCATTCGATATGTTTCTGTATGTCCATCCCATCTTCCTTCAATCTAAACATAATAATCTTGTCTGGCTGTCTGTCTATCACCTCCTCATCCTCCTTTCCTTTCTGTGTCTATTCCTCCCTCATTATCTCTATCTTTTCTTAAACCCTGTCAATTATACCAGAGCTGTAGTTTTTTTAACACTTCTATCTGTCTATCACTCGTGTATAAAATGTCTCCTCCTTCTACAGCTCCTCGTAAATTCCTTCTTCGTCCCCAGACCTCCTCCTCCTTCTCTCTATCTGTCTGTCTGGTGTATATGTCTACTTGTCTATCCTCCCCCTACTGTCTCTGGGCGAGTTCCAGAGACCAGTGAACTCTAGCTGATTTGGCCTGACAATTTCTGACAATTTGGCCTGACGATTTGGCCTGATGGGGGAACAGGTTGCTGTTTTTACACCAGCGTTTATGCAATGGATCAGGGGAGCCAAACTCTACTCCCGAGATGAAAGAGGCCCACAGACAAACAGCAGGCAGGTCGGCTGATAAGGAGGATATAAACGATGTCAAAGTTTGGGAAATGTCTCCGCTACTGAGGCTATTCTGATCCTTACTAACACTGGGAGGAGATAACTAGGCCTGAAATCTGTCCACCAAAGTGTACTGCTAGTGTCCCCTGGGGAAGTCAGATGGCCAAACACATATTGTATACTTCGGAACTTATTTTCTTAAATCTGGTATATAATGTATCAACACAGGGACATATTTCACAGTGTCCAGTATGGAAAATGTTTTGTCAAGTCCCCTACCTAGTGTCCATCCAGGTTTATCTAGTGTCCAGTCTAGAACATATAGTGTCCAGTCTGGGACATATAACGTCCAGCCTAGGACATACAGTGTCCAGTCTAGGACACACAACATCCAGTCTAGGACATACAGTGTTCAGTCTAGGACATACAACGTCCAGTCTAGGACACACAACGTCCAGTCTTGGACATACAATGTCCAGTCTAGGACATACAATGTCCAGTCTAGGACACACAATGTTCAGTCTAGGACATACAGTGTTCAGTCTAGGACATACAATGTCCAGTCTAGGACATACAACATCCAGTCTGGGACATACAATGTCCAGTCTAGGACATACAATGTCCAGTCTAGGACACACAACGTCCAGTCTAGGACATACAGTATCCAGTCTAGGACATACAATGTCCTGTCTGGGACATATAATGTCCAGTCTAGGAATACAACCTTAAGTCTGTGACATAAATTATAAAATCTATGATATACAGCTAGTGTCCAATTTGTGACATACGGTGACCAGTCTGTGACTTATAGTGTCAATTAATTAGTCTTTGACATAGCATTCAGTGTCCAGACTTGGTGTCAGTGACTCTGACTCGGTGTCAGTGACTCTGGACTCTGACTCGGTGTCAGTGACTCTGGACTCTGACTCGGTGTCAGTGACTCTGGACTCTGACTCGGTGTCAGTGACTCTGACTCGGTGTCAGTGACTCTGGACTCTGACTCGGTGTCAGTGACTCTGGACTCTGACTTGGTGTCAGTGACTCTGGACTCTGACTCGGTGTCAGTGACTCTGACTCGATGTCAGTGACTCTGACTCGATGTCAGTGACTCCTGACTCTGACTCGGTGTCAGTGACTCAGTGTCAGTGACTCTGGTGTGGAAGTGGAGGTATCAGGAGAGTGCATTGTACTACACCAGTATTGTACGTAGTGTGGCCCTACACAGTGGTCGGGGATATATAAAACAGTTGTTTGATTGATTTCGCTGGGCGCTGTTTTACTACATATGTATATACTTGTGTGCGGATCTCAATCTTGTTTTATTACAACACCAAGTAATGAAACCATGCAATCTGATCACGTCTAAAAAAACAACAAAACGAAGCACTATACTCGTCCGTCCGTCCAAACAAATTGGAGTTCTCACATTCATTTCTTCCATTTATCAGACGCAGAGACGGACAGAAAGGTCAGAAGGACCCTAGCTAAGCCTAAAAAATATCTCCAACCAATCAACAGTTCTATACTTGGGGTATGTCTATCTCCACATCTCACCTCAGAGGTCGACCTCGATTTCCAGGCGTGACCGCTACACAAGACTCTACCCAGACAGATCCATGTTAAAAGACCCAGTACAAATTGCCTTTAGAACTAATTCATTCATGAGTTCATGATTAAGTCAATTGGACCTGTGAGTAACATGACTTTATTAATAATGTTACGGCCAGGCATTGTGTCGTTGTAAACAATGGATGTATTGTTGACTCCGGAAAATATTTCCACTAAATAAACACTTTATATACAGCTTTCCAAACAGCTACATCAATATTTCAACCAGTAAACGAAAATATATGGAAATTAATTCAATAATGATACAAGTAAACTGTTGGGAATAATTCATTAATAGCTATTCTTGGAATAAAGTGTAACATGGATCATTGGTGAATACCAATATTAGCCAGGAAGCTATAGATGAACACTGCAGTCAGTATAAAGGGGTGCTATTATTAAAGGGGTTTACAGGTTTATGTTTGGTTGTTATAAAGGGGTGTCATTATAGAGAGGTTTATAAGTGGTTGTTATAAAGGGGTGTCATTATAGAGAGGTTTATATGTGGTTGTTATAAAGGGGTGTCATTATAGAGAGGTTTATATGTGGTTGTTATAAAGGGATGTAATTATAGAAAGGTTTATGTCTGGTTGTTATAAAGGGGTGTCATTATAGAAATGTTTATATCTGGTTGTTATAAAGGGGTATCATTAAAGAGAGGTTTATCTGTGGTTGTTATAAAGGGGTACCATTATAGAAAGGTTTATGTCTGAATTTTATATAGGGGTGTTACTATAGAGAGGTTTATATGTGGTTGTTATCAATGAGTGTCATTATAGAAAGGCTTATATGTGGTTGTTATAAAGGGGTGTCTTTATAGAGAGGTTTATCTGAGGTTGTTATAAAGGGGTGTCATTATAGAGAGGTCTATGTCTGGTTGTTATAAAGGGGTGTCTTTATAGAGAGGTTTATATGTGGTTGTTATCAATGAGTGTCTTTATAGAGAGGTTTATCTGAGGTTGTTATAAAGGAGTGTCATTATAGAAAGGTTTATATCTGGGTGTTATAAAGGGGTTTCTACATAGAGAGGTTTATGTCTAGTTATTATAATATTATAATGGGGTGTCATTATAAAAGGTTTGCATGTCCTTATCATAAAGGGGTGGCATTATATAGAGGTTTATGTCTGGTTGTTATAAAGGAGTGTCATTATAGAGATGTTTAAATATCATTATTATAAAGGGGTGGCAATATTACAGAGATGTTCAAATATCATTATTATAAAGGGTTTAAATTACATAGGTTCCACAGGCTGTATTTTAGAGGTCTATATTACACATATTTTTGTTGTGATACAGTTTTTCAGTGTACACAGTTATAAATATTACAGAATGTCATTATAAAAAGGTGTTAATTACACATACCTTTATACAATTGTTATTATGCAATTATGTTATTATTAGTTATTGACGTTATAACTATGAACCAAACCCATGACCCCTTACCTACTAGACGGAGGCTCTACCCACTGAGCTCAAGAGAAATTCTCCCGCCCGCGCCAGCAGGAAGCAGTTTGTATTTAACACGGAAAATATACTGTTAATGCAGCTAAGGAAACAATGATATTATTTTATTTATTATTTTTTCTGAATTCCTTTTGTATCAATGACCTCCACCTGTTTCAGCTGCTAGTCTAGCCACCTCTTATTTAGGCTAGGAAAATAAACTTTATGTAGGGGATTCCATTGTTTGCTATACAACCTCAGTAAATTATTATACACATATACATAGTCATATTAGGTACCAAAATGTTGAGGATACCAACAAATAATACATTTATGAATGATAAGTTTTGCAAGTTAATTTAGTTCAACTATTACATTGAATAATATAAAGTGGACTTCGAAATAAGAAAAATTCAATGGTGATTCATGATTATTTGTGTAGAGGTAAAATTATACTGAATTAGATTTAGATTATACTGGTCACAAACTATTGATATTGACAACTTAACAGTCCCTCTTAATTCTGTCAGGTTACAGTACAAACCTGTCTAATCTGACCCTGGGTATCTGAGTATCATAATCTGAGTATTTCGACATTCTGTCTCAATCTGACCCTAGGTATTCTAACATTCCTTCTGATCTGACCCCGAGTATTCTGACATCCATTCTAATCTGACCCTAGGTATTCTGACATTTTGTCTTCAACAATGCTATAATTACATTCATAATAACAATCTACAAACCTTTTTAATCAAGCACCTGTTTACTCTGACTAACATGCATTGCCACACAGGGTGACAGGCTAGACCGAATTCACTGTACATCACCACATCAGCGTAAGATTTGGTTTTACACACTTTGAAAAAACAGAATTCTTGAATTTGATACATGTGACATTGTCCATTGTATCCCATCCTCCCCTAGCCTTATATACCTAACAGTATTGCCTATATTGTCCATTGTATCCCAACCTCCCCTAGCCTTATATCCCTAACAGTATTGCCTATATTGTCCATTGTATCCCGACCTTCCCTAGCCTTATATCCCTAACAGTATTGCCTATATTGTCCATTGTATCCCGATCTCCCCTAGCCTTATATACCTAACAGTATTGCCTATATTGTCCATTGTATCCCGACCTTCCCTAGCCTTATATACCTAACAGTAATGCCTATATTGTCCATTGTATCCCAACCTCCCCAAGCCTTATATCCCTAACAGTATTGCCTATATTGTCCTTTGTATCACGACCTTCCCTAGCCTTATATCCCTAACAGTATTGCCTATATTGTCCATTGTATCCCGTCCTCCCCTAGCCTTATATCCCTAACAGTATTGCCAATATTGTCCATTGTAGCCCAACCTCCCCTAGCCTTATATCCCTAACAGTATTGCCAATATTGTCCATTGTAGCCCAACCTCCCCTAGCCTTATATCCCTAACAGTATTGCCTATATTGTCCATTGTAGCCCAACCTCCCCTAGCCTTATATCCCTAACAGTATTGCCTATATTGTCCATTGTATCCCAACCTCCCCTAGCCTTATATCCCTAACAGTATTGCCTATATTGCCCATTGTATCCCAACCTCCCCTAGCCTTATATCCCTAACAGTATTGCCTATAAACAAGGAAACCTCAGAGAGCTCTTTCTTCAGTGTTTGACCCCCTGCATGGATCCATGAATGATTGAAGGTGAAAAAATTTCCTTTCAGAATTGGCTGTTATATGTTTTTACCAGCCATGATTTTTCAGGAAATGTGACAATGAACATGGCGGTGAGATAGAATTTATGGCCAATACTCTATCATGCTGGCTGTTGTGCTGCAGACGGAGGAAAAAAATCACAAAGTCTACAGTCAGTGAGGCTTTAAATCACCTAGGACGGTAAATCTCAATCAGGCCGTAAGATAGAAAGTCTGATAACGTAAAAAATTCACACGCAATTCCAACAAAGTTTTAAAAATTTATAACTGTTTGTTTCACTTCAACAATTCTCTCTTTAGTTTAGTACTGAGATCAATAAAGACAGAGGTAATGGTGGTAGTAATGGTGGTAGAACGGGATGTTAAACACATTTATTCTACAGTGAGAAAACCATTGTGTAATTTTCTCTCGCAATATTTGAAATATAATTGATTAAAAAAATCTTGTACAAAGTTTTCAACATTACTTTGTACTAGGTGTTGGTTAATGTGATGTCATTCAATATTTTTTTTCATTTTATTTTTTTATTTTTTGTCTTGTTCCATCTGCCCTGTTTTCAAACTTTTGTCTTACAGAAACAAAGGCATCTATCTTGAATGGGACGGGAGAGTTTTTGTTTATGAGTTATGTGGGGTGTCAACATCAGCAGCCATTACCCTTTTAACGGGTATGTGTATACTCGTAATGTGCTAATAAATCAATGACCAAGGTTTATCAGAGATTTGCGAAGATTTTGTCATTGAGGAGGAGAAAGTTTATACATCAGGCAGACGCCACATGCAATAAGACGGCTGAAAAATGGTGGTGTAAAAATAACATCCCCCGCCTGTCACTTCCCTAATATCTGTTTTGATGAATTAGCCGGAAAACCAAAGTTTGTAAGAAGATAAGATAGAAAGGATGAAATGTAGCTTTGTTTATTGAGAGGGAGAAACAAACAAAGGTGTGTTTTGAGTAACGAGGGCAGTTAGGTATGGACAATTTGTGAGTGTTTTGAATAAAGGGGATATGTGGGAGGGGATATACTGGTGTGAGGTTTAAGTTACTGCTTTGGCAGGGTTCTAAGGTCCATGTGTTTGAGAAGTTAGGGTGGTTGGGTTTAAATCATTTTTTGTCTCTGGAGTAAGAAGGGTAGGAAGAAGGCTACTTTTGAGTTTTTATTTTTGAGTAGTATATATTACTGTCCCAATGTACCACTGCTGCTAGGGTGCTCCCCCCACATTATCAGTATCCTCTACCACTAGGAGGATACCACATCAAAAGCACATGGATTATTGGCACTCATTACGACCAGGGGGCACCACACACATTAGGAGTACTATCTACCACAAGGGGCACCACACACATTAGGAGTACTATCTACCACAAGGGGCACCACACACATTAGGAGTACTATCTACCACAAGGGGCACCACACACATTAGGAGAACTATCTACTACATGGGGCACCACACACATTAGGAGTACTATCTACCACAAGGGGCACCACACACATTAGGAGAACTATCTACCACAAGGGGCACCACACACATTAGGAGTACTATCTACCACAAGGGGCACCACACACATTAGGAGAACTATCTACCACAAGGGGGCACCACACACATTAGGAGAACTATCTACTACAAGGGGCACCACACACATTAGGAGAACTATCTACCACATGGGGCAACACACACATTAGGAGAACTATCTACCACAAGGGGCACCACACACATTAGGAGAACTATCTACTACAAGGGGCACCACACACATTAGGAGAACTATCTACCACATGGGGCACCACACACATTAGGAGAACTATCTACTACAAGGGCCACCACACATTACTAGAACTCTCTACCACCACGGGGCACCACACACATTAGGAGTACTCTCTACCACTAGGGGGCACCACACATTACTAGAACTCTGTACCACAAGGGAGCACCACACATTACTAGAACTATCTACCACAAGGGGGCACCACACATTACCAGAACTCTGTACCACAAGGGAGCACCACACATTAGGAGAACTATCTACCACAAGGGGGCACCACACATTACTAGAACTATCTACCAAAAGGGGGCACCACACATTACTAGAACTCTGTACCACAAGGGAGCACCACACATTACTAAAGCTTCTACCTCCAGGGGGCACCACACACATTAGGAGTACTATCTACCACATGGGGCACCACACACATTAGGAGTACTATCTACCACAAGGGGCACCACACATTACTAGAACTCTCTACCACCACGGGGCACCACACAAATTAGGAGTACTCTCTACCACTAGGGGGCACCACACATTACTAGAACTCTGTACCACAAGGGAGCAACACACATTACTAAACTCTTTACCACCAGGGGGCACCACTCTCTACCACCAGGGGGCACAACACACTTACTAGAACTCTCTCCCACCAGGGGGCACCACACACATTAGGAGTACTCACTATCACAATGGGGAGCCACACATTACTAATATTCTCAACCAAAAGGGGGGGGGGGGCACCAAAAAAATTTAGTCCTACAAGTTGGATGAAGTTAAGAGAGTTGGGAACAGGGAGTGGCTTGGGAAGGTGATGGAGGTACATATCAGAGATCAAGGGCCCCCAGTACAAGGCACACACAGGTGATGTAGAGCTCTGTGCCAGCGTAAGGTGTGCCTCTTGGCACCACTCTGTAACATAGAAAATTTTACTTGAGAAGGGATGGTAGGGATCCCCTAATACATATGCTCTGTGGGGAGTATCACAGGCAAGGATTACACGAAACAAAATCTTACACATGTTTTTGTCAAATATTACAAATATTTCTCTGGCTTCTCCATAAACTAGCTCAATCATTATCACTGCTATGGATATCAACTGGCAACTCAATACTAAACTGTTTTTTTTCTCCAATTTTTGAAGAGGAGGAAGAGGGGGGGGGGAAGGAGGAGAGGCGGGGGATGGTTTACCTACATTATAGAATATGTATATAAGACAGTGATAAAACTGAAGTGTTTTATCGTAAGTTTACGTCTGGAGATACAGGAGGGTGTGATCTTCAGGTGTCAGATCGCGAGGCTATTGTCTTACCTGGGGTTAGCACACCTACAGCAAATATTACTGTTAAACCCTGCACTCTAAAACCACAGCCTACCACACCTAATCACAGGAATATTCTCGCAAGAAATATTACAGCTCCGTTTCGTA
Source organism: Mimachlamys varia (assembly GCA_947623455.1). Classification (NCBI taxonomy): domain Eukaryota; kingdom Metazoa; phylum Mollusca; class Bivalvia; order Pectinida; family Pectinidae; genus Mimachlamys; species Mimachlamys varia. The sequence continues at coordinate 46,975,449 of OX392528.1, forward strand.
CTCAAATTTCCATCTGAAAAATTTCTACGAGATAGATTGCAAAGCACATTAAGATTTGATGACATTACGCAGTATTTTTCTTACGCCATCTAATCAAAGTGTCAAACCACCATTGTGGCGAGAGAAATCAGAATTATAAAATTTATTGCTGAGGTAAGTAAAATTGATTAACTTCAATGCCTGTCAAGATTTCTAATCTAATCACATAGTTTTTTCTTATTTTTCAATTTTTAATCTTCATGGATTTTATCAACTTGTTTTTCATCAAGAATTCTTAAAAACTTCCACTATATGATCAATATAACCAATTTTAGTGTTGCTGTGTTATGTCTGAAGAAAAACCTCAGGGTTTTTTGCAAAATATTGCAGGAAATGCATATAGGATCTTATGACTTTCTATTAAATAGGAAATAAATCAAATAAGCTTAAAAAGTTCATTTCAGTAAGCCACTGGCATTCATCAGATTTAACTGGACTGGAAACTTACTTGAGATTTTGGTTATAGATAGGGATATATACTAGAACAGTATATTTTCATTTCAGTTGTTTAAATTTGGAAAAAAATAAATTCCTGATGTTTTAAAACAATAGTGACAGATAAGACAGGTTTCTATTAAATATTTAGGGGTCGGATTAGATAAGTTTAACTGCATACCATCAACACTATAATTACAGTAATCTTCATTCAAATTTGTTCAACCACAAAATCTTACAACTTGTAAAATGTGAAAAAATATATGTAAAGGCTTCTATTTGTAGCTGAAAACATTTACAAATATTAAAAAAAAATCTATAATCTTCGTTAATATGAACTTTTCTTATATATATGTATAAGTAAGTGAAATTTAATTAATAAAGTGGCATTTTTTTTTTATCTTGGTCAACAGTGTATAGAAATGGAAACATTTGGAGGGAATGTGAATCTCAAGGTTCCCACGGAGCTTACGAATCCCAGGAAGCCCACTTGTCCCCATTAATATTGGATAAGACGATGCTACGAAGTTGTGACAATTCCATTACTTATTGATACAGATCATTGGAACTCTCAATTAAGCTTTCTCTTTCAAACCCGAGCTGAAAGAGGGCCACTATACTGTTCGCCGTTCAATCCCTTTCACAACCCAACAAGTCTTACACACGAATATCCGCGAAAGTTGTCCCACATAAATGATGAAAATGCAATTCTGTATTTTTTATTTTAAACAGACGAATTCTAGAACGGCACAATTAATTTTGTTTTTTACGTGAATAAATTTTAAAACACTGAGAATTAAAAAAATAATTTTCTTTCAGCACTTTCTCCAAGTTCGTGAGAGAATGGAACATGTTGAATTATAAATGGCGTCGGTCATTGATCGCTGGTTTCCACTATGCCTATCGATCGTACCGTTTACCTTACCAGGAGAAGTAGCTGCCAGGCCCTATGGATCTCACTGGGTGCCTCTAATCAAATTTCACTTTATATAAAACGTGAAACAAATTTCATTGAGTGACTTTTTAACTGCCATATCGATAGGGTGCAAATTGCATAAGAGAATTATTGGTTTTTCCTTTTTTCTCTCCAACCAATTCTCTTGATAAGCAATGTTGGAAGTAGCTGTGCAAATGTAGTTTTTGAATGTGTTTGTTCCAAGTTTGTGAATCTCTGGGGATTCCGAAGAATTTTGTTAACTAAAAATTTGCAGTTAGCTTGTATATATATACATTTTATGTCTGTCGTTTGCGATAAACAACAGCTTTTTGTACGCAATTTAGTTGTTTTATCTTATCCTGTGCACAAAACCTGACAAATATTCGGTTATTTACAAGTCTTGTCAATACATACGATACGGGTACTCTATTGAAAACTAGCGGGTTACATAGTACACGCATGGCCACTTCTGAGCCAGATCTTTGTTTCAATTGTATAAGTGAACAATACCCTTAGCCGAAATCACATTTAATAATTTAGTCACAATTTAACTCAATTTGTATCCAGTCAAGGGGAAAAGCATTTCTATCGTTAGTAGTTGATGGTAGCCAGAGTTATTGCGGGTCTGATGCCTATACATTGTCTGCCGCACTCCTGGTCACATGACCTCGCCATGTGACCTTGTCTGTCGGTTTTTAATTTGGTAGATATAGATCACATGAAGTATATCATGAAACAATAACAACAATTTAACATTCGGCTGAACCTTCTCTGGTTAAATCTAATTTCTTTTCATTTAATTTATTTTCGATGCATGTTCAGAACATTCTCTCCAACTTCCTTGAAACACTCATTACTTGTAATATCTGCAAAAGATAAAATGTCTGATAGCAGAACTTCAGGAACATTTTATATGTTTGAAATTCCATTAAATATAGGTAATATTGTTAGATTTTATACACTTTTTCTAACGATCGTAGACGATGCCAAGGACGATTTAAGTGTAATTTCTAAATTACAACCACTCAGCTAAACCGATACAGCGGTATCATACTGTTTCTTCTCCCATACCCGTCACACTAACGTCAATCCATCGCGGAGGAATAACTCCAGTATCAATCTGTCGTAATTTGAACATTGAAACGGCATTACATCTTACAATATTTATCAATATGTACCATTACCCAGTATGGGGTCAGATTGGATTCTTCCCTCCCATTCCTTCCCCTATTGACCTGCATTCTCACTCAAACATAACTTTGGAAAGTCTGCGCAAATATGCACCTGATAATATGTGTATTCAGCCATATTTCTAAAGAATCGTCTTGACTTTTTGCTGATACATTAAAACATGAATCCTCTTTAACTCATTCATCCCTGGATTTCCATAATGAACTATTCCAACCTTTGAATTGGAAGAGTTCAAGTGTATCTGCTGGGGTTTATGAGTTAATTTTTTATGACACACTGATGGGTATATATTTGAAATCTTCATCTCGGTTTTATATTTGAATTTTGACATGAGAAATTAAAATAACCAATCGGTAACAATTCCAAACTTAAAATTCTCTACCTATTGAATTAACAGTAACTAATGATCCAAAGCTGAGTCCCTTACAGGTACACTATACATAGTTCACCACTGCAATAATCTCCCCCCCCCCCCATCATTGTGACATAATCTCTGCTCCCCCCCCCCACCACATCATTGTGACATATCCCCCCCCCCCCTAAATCACTGTGACATAATCCCCTCCCCCATCCCATTTTGTATGCCTCTTCCTCTGAAAGTCTTTTGGAAAATAATCATATACTTGTGACAAGCTTTGGAAATCATTTAACACCTGAAGTTTACCTGTCCCAATGGAGGGCGATTGTTACCAGAAACACAAAAAGGTCTTACACTGCACTTTTCTACGCATAATAGTTGTCATCAAGAGAAAATAGAATATTTATTCTGCCGGAAGTGAAAATGGACTCTGCTCCTGGGGTCTGTTATAACACAATGCATTATCACCTTTACCAATCATAAATAAAGTAACAGATGAACATTTCAGGGAGATGATATGGCATTTGTTTGGGAAATAACTTCAGGTATTAACTTGATATTTAATGGCCATGCATACCTGTTCAATATGCTGCAATTTTTTTTTATGAAATTCACATTTGTTATTCCAAGAAAAATATCCATAATGTGTCATATGTATTTTACAGCTTCATATTTTTACGAAGTTTTACGAATACCTGTACCTAGGACGTGAATACCTGTACCTGGGACGGTTGGTGTATTGCTATATGAGACAGGAAGTGTTTCTATACGCCTGTGTGTTGTGGGACAGTTTGGACCAGCAATCAATCACCACTCACACATGATGCTGGAGTTATAAAAATAAAACACAGCCAAACAAATGCACTAACTGTGGGGCACCGATAAAATACTGTCATCTAGGACAGAGTAAAATACTGTCATCTAGGACTGAGTCAAATACTGTCATCTAGGACAGAGTAAAATACTGTCATCTAGGACAGAGTCAAATACTGTCATCTAGGACGGAGTCAAATACTGTCATCTAGGACAGAGTCAAATACTGTCATCTAGGACACAGTCAAATACTGTCATCTAGGACAGAGTCAAATACTTTCATCTAGGAGAGGGTAAAATACTGTCATCTAGGACAGAGTAAAATACTGTCATCTAGGACAGAGTCAAATATTGTCATCTAGGACAGAGTAAAATACTGTCATCTAGGACAGAGTCAAATATTGTCATCTAGGACAGAGTATAATACTGTCATCTAGGACAGAGTAAAATACTTTCATCTAGGAGAGGGTAAAATACTGTCATCTAGGACAGAGTCAAATACTGTCATCTAGGACAGAGTAAAATACTGTCATCTAGGACAGAGTCAAATACTGTCATCTAGGACAGAGTAAAATACTGTCATCTAGGACAGAGTAAAATACTGTCATCTAGGACAGAGTCAAATATTGTCATCTAGGACAGAGTCAAATACTGTCATCTAGGACAGAGTAAAATACTGTCATCTAGGACAGAGTAAAATACTGTCATCTAGGACAGAGTAAAATACTGTCATCTAGGACAGAGTAAAATACTGTCATCTAGGACAGAGTCAAATATTGTCATCTAGGACAGAGTAAAATACTGTCATCTAGGACAGAGTCAAATATTGTCATCTAGGACAGAGTCAAATATTGTCATCTAGGACAGAGTATAATACTGTCATCTAGGACAGAGTCAAATATTGTCATCTAGGACAGAGTATAATACTGTCATCTAGGACACAGTCAAATACTGTCATCTAGGACAGAGTCAAATAGTGTCATCTAGGACAGAGTCAAATAGTGTCATCTAGGACACAGTCAAATACTGTCATCTATGACACAGTCAAATACTGTCATCTAGGACACAGTCAAATACTGTCATCTAGGACAGAGTCAAATACTTTCATCTAGGACAGAGTCAAAGACTGTCATCTAGGACAGAGTCAAATAGTGTCATCTAGGACACAGTCAAATACTGTCATCTAGGACACAGTCAAATACTGTCATCTAGGACACAGTCAAATACTGTCATCTAGGACAGAGTCAAATACTTTCATCTAGGACAGAGTCAAATACTGTCATCTAGGACAGAGTCAAATATTGTCATCAAGGACAGAGTCAAATACTGTCATCTAGGACAGAGTCAAATACTGTCATCTAGGACTGAGTCAAATACTGTTATCTAGGATAGAGTCAAATACTGTCATCTAGGACACAGTCAAATAGTGTCATCTAGGACAGAGTCAAATAGTGTCATCTAGGACACAGTCAAATACTGTCATCTAGGACACAGTCAAATACTGTCATCTAGGACAGAGTCAAATACTTTCATCTAGGACAGAGTCAAATACTGTCATCTAGGACAGAGTCAAATACTTTCATCTAGGACTGAGTCAAATACTGTTATCTAGGATAGAGTCAAATACTGTCATCTAGGACAGAGTCAAATACTGTCATCTAGGACAGAGTCAAATACTGTCATCTAGGACTGAGTCAAAAACTGTCATCTAGGACAGAGTCAAATACTGTCATCTAGGACAGAGTCAAATACTGTCATCTAGGACGGAGTCAAATACTGTCATCTAGGACAGAGTCAAATACTGTCATCTAGGACAGAGTCAAATACTGTCATCTAGGACGGAGTCAAATACTGCCATCTAGGACAGAGTCAAATACTGTCATCTAGGACAGAGTCAAATACTGTCATCTAGGACAGAGTCAAATACTGTCATCTAGGACAGAGTCAAATACTGTCATCTAGGACTGAGTCAAATACTGTCATCTAGGACAGAGTAAAAATACTGTCATCTAGGACAGAGTCAAATACTGTCATCTAGGACTGAGTCAAATACTGTCATCTAGGACGGAGTCAAATACTGTCATCTAGGACTGAGTCAAATACTGTCATCTAGGACAGAGTCAAATACTGTCATCTAGGACAGAGTCAAATACTGTCATCTAGGACTGAGTCAAATACTGTCATCTAGGACAGAGTCAAATACTGTCATCTAGGACAGAGTAAAATACTGTCATCTAGGACAGAGTCAAATAGTGTCATCTAGGACAGAGTCAAATACTGTCATCTAGGACGGAGTCAAATACTGTCATCTAGGACAGAGTCAAATACTGTCATCTAGGACAGAGTCAAATACTGTCATCTAGGACAGAGTCAAATACTGTCATCTAGGACAGAGTCAAATACCGTCATCTAGGATAGAGTCAAATACTGTCATCTAGGACAGAGTCAAATACTGTCATCTAGGACAGAGTATAATACTGTCATCTAGGAGAGGGTAAAATACTGTCATCTAGGACAGAGTCAAATACTGTCATCTAGGACAGATCAAATACTGTCATCTAGGACAGAGTAAAATACTGTCATCTAGGATAGAGTATAATACTGTCATCTAGGATAGAGTCAAATACTGTCATCTAGGACAGAGTCAAATACTGTCATCTAGGATAGAGTATAATACTGTCATCTAGGAGAGGGTAAAATACTGTCATCTAGGACAGAGTCAAATACTGTCATCTAGGACAGAGTATAATACTGTCATCTAGGATAGAGTCAAATACTGTCATCTAGGACACAGTCAAATAGTGTCATCTAGGACAGAGTCAAATAGTGTCATCTAGGACACAGTCAAATACTGTCATCTAGGACACAGTCAAATACTGTCATCTAGGACAGAGTCAAATACTTTCATCTAGGACAGAGTCAAATACTGTCATCTAGGACAGAGTCAAATACTTTCATCTAGGACTGAGTCAAATACTGTTATCTAGGATAGAGTCAAATACTGTCATCTAGGACAGAGTCAAATACTGTCATCTAGGACAGAGTAAAATACTGTCATCTAGGACGGAGTCAAATACTGTCATCTAGGACAGAGTCAAATACTGTCATCTAGGACAGAGTCAAATACTGTCATCTAGGACGGAGTCAAATACTGTCATCTAGGACAGAGTCAAATACTGTCATCTAGGACAGAGTCAAATACTGTCATCTAGGACAGAGTCAAATACTGTCATCTAGGGCAGAGTCAAATACTGTCATCTAGGACTGAGTCAAATACTGTCATCTAGGACAGAGTAAAAATACTGTCATCTAGGACAGAGTCAAATACGGTCATCTAGGACAGAGTCAAATACTGTCATCTAGGACGGAGTCAAATACTGTCATCTAGGACTGAGTCAAATACTGTCATCTAGGACAGAGTCAAATACTGTCATCTAGGACAGAGTCAAATACTGTCATCTAGGACAGAGTCAAATACTGTCATCTAGGACAGAGTCAAATACTGTCATCTAGGACAGAGTAAAATACTGTCATCTAGGACAGAGTCAAATAGTGTCATCTAGGACAGAGTCAAATACTGTCATCTAGGACGGAGTCAAATACTGTCATCTAGGACAGAGTCAAATACTGTCATCTAGGACGGAGTCAAATACTGTCATCTAGGACAGAGTAAAATACTGTCATCTAGGACAGAGTCAAATACCGTCATCTAGGATAGAGTCAAATACTGTCATCTAGGACAGAGTCAAATACTGTCATCTAGGACAGAGTATAATACTGTCATCTAGGAGAGGGTAAAATACTGTCATCTAGGACAGAGTAAAATACTGTCATCTAGGACAGATCAAATACTGTCATCTAGGACAGAGTAAAATACTGTCATCTAGGATAGAGTATAATACTGTCATCTAAGATAGAGTCAAATACTGTCATCTAGGACAGAGTAAAATACTGTCATCTAGGACTGAGTCAAATACTGTCATCTAGGACAGAGTCAAATACTGTCATCTAGGACAGAGTCAAATACTGTCATCTAGGACGGAGTCAAATACTGTCATCTAGGACAGAGTCAAATACTGTCATCTAGGACAGAGTCAAATACTGTCATCTAGGACAGATCAAATACTGTCATCTAGGACAGAGTCAAATACTGTCATCTAGGACAGATCAAATACTGTCATCTAGGACAGAGTCAAATACTGTCATCTAGGACGGAGTCAAATACTGTCATCTAGGACAGAGTCAAATACTGTCATCTAGGACAGAATACAATAAACAAACTTATCTATAAGCAACTGAAAAAAGAACATTCTGCACAAATGATCTTTTCTATCGAAAAGAATAAGCTTAAGAATTTTCTTTAAACTTCAATAAGGGGCTGCGGTGACCGAGACGTTAAGGGGTCCCGACATTCTACCACTAGTTCGAAATCGACATGGGGCAGTTGCCAGGTACTGCCCGTAGTCATAAGACACCTCAACAAGCACTTGCTTGACCGCTGTCTAATCATCAGACACCTTTAAAGGTCACGCCTGACCGCTGTCTAATCATCAGACACCTTAAAAGGTTATGCTTGACCGCTGCCTAGTCATCAGACACCTCAATAAGCACTTGCTTGACCGCTGTCGAATCATCAGACACCTTTAAAGGTCACGCTTGACAGCTGTCTAATCATCAGACACCTTAAAAGGTTATGCTTGACCGCTGCCTAGTCATCAGACACCTCAATAAGCACTTGCTTGACCGCTGTTTAATCATCAGACACCTTAAAAGGTTATGCTTGACCGCTGCCTAGTCATCAGACACCTCAATAAGCACTTGCTTGACCGCTGTTTAATCATCAGACACCTTAAAAGGTTATGCTTGACCGCTGCCTAGTCATCAGACACCTCAATAAGCACTTGCTTGACCGCTGTTTAATCATCAGACACCTTAAAAGGTTATGCTTGACCGCTGCCTAGTCATCAGACACCTCAATAAGCACTTGCTTGACCGCTGTCTAATCATCAGACACCTTAAAAGGTTATGCTTGACTGCTGCCTAGTCATCAGACACCCCAATAAGCACTTGCTTGACCGCTGTCTAATCATCAGACACCTTAAAAGGTCAAGCTTGACCGCTGTCTAATCATCAGACACCTTAAAAGATCATGCTTGACCACTGCCTAGTCATCAGTCACCTCAATAAGCACTTGCTTGACCGCTGTCTAATCATCAGACACCTTAAAAGATCACGCTTGACCGCTGTCGAATCATCAGACACCTTTAAAGGTCACGCTTGACCGCTGCCTAGTCATCAGTCACCTCAATAAGCACTTGCTTGACTGCTTTCAAGTTTATCAGTAGCAGACCCTCTGTAATACATACCTTGACCAAATCAATATATTAATACTACCAACATGAGAATTGCACTTTCCTTAAAAGGTCGGTCAAGCAAACACCTTTTGCGAATATAATCAACACAATTGACGTTATAAAGAGTATTGATTGAGTCTTTGGCTGGTAATGAATGGCAAACAAACTTGTTGAAAGTGGAATTTGTCTTTTAGATTAGACAAAAGACGCGTTATTTGGTTAAGAGAAGTACCTATTGGACAAACATTGCCACCGACTGTCCTGGGAATGCGATTCTATGAGAGACTGCCTTTTGTCTAGAAGTAGACCATTTTAATAGATTTTAATGAGTGTGTTTGCTGGAATCTTTCAGTTTGCAATAAGCTCAGGGATGTATCAATAATATTCACGAAACCCAAACCATGGTCTGCCCAGAAAAACATGACCCCAAACACAGGTCCTTAAAGTTGTCCACCACACGAACTCATGAAGAGAAGCAATGTTTGGGTTGATTCTCATAACTTTATCAAATGGCTCGGAAGATAAAAGCGTTTAAATACGCCAATCAACTTTCATAACTGTAACACAAACAATACTTCAATCCCCAGGTAAACGCCCATCCAACAGTGTCGCTTGGAGAAAGAAATGAAAACATTCAATTAAACTTTCGCTAGTCAAGTAGTTCAGTGTCTGAAAATCAGAAATAAATCTCTACAATCACATTTGTTTAGAATGACTTTATGCACTCCTCAAATCGGTGTTAGCCCCCATATGGAGAAGTGAGGCAAATTGCCAATGAAATGTGCCGAGATACCATAGCTTATCACATAACTTCACTATAACCTCCATAAAATGCCCTTCCTTTAATTCGCCATCTCGCCTACTGCCAACATATTTCATTAACCGCCATCTTCCTCTTTTCTCTAAATAATTTCTTGTTACATGTTTCCAACACCACAACATTCTATAGGAGTTTGATATACAAGTGTGTATACTCTGGTATATACATTTTCTCACAAACTAAGAATGCTATTGTAAATAAGAATTCCGCCATTATCTGTCGAGTCACCAAAATGATGAGATATGATGATGAAAAGGACAGGATTTTTATAGCCAATTCTTCAATTATCAACATGACTTGCTAACAAGACAAGTTCGAAAAAAGCATATTCTAAACAGCTAATTGTTAGCCATATCTTCCTTATATAAAAAACCACCTCCCAGACATGTATAACCTGGCACATTTGATGCAGGCATGTTCAAGCTATCATTACTACATGCAACTTTTTTTTTATTACCCATCATTTGCGATAAATAAATGATTAAATTGTCCATTAACGATGATAGTATATGAGTCGATAGATTTGATTGGCTGTTGGAGCCGAGTCAATAGATTTGATTGGCTGTTGGGACTTTATGCAGCAAATGACAAGCGCTGCTAGTGTCTGTCCCCTTTCAAGTGATGGAGTGGCTGAAATCTCTCAGATTCTGCCATCAACCTCTTTAGGGCGAGCCTTCAATCGGACTCAATGGTCTCTCATCTGCCTTTGATGGTTAGTGAGGAGCGTTGGAGCTGGGCACACAGTATAAACAATATCCCTATACACTGTATTGCCTGTAAAAACAGTTCCTAATACACTGGCCGGGCTAGTAAAGCTTTTGTCTGTATGATTCCCCCTGAGACCCTAGAGTCAATTGATTTCCAAAACAGGATACTTTTGATAATTTCATCCTTCAGATTATTTTTTCTTGTAGCTCGGCATTTTTTTTTCATTTAGTAAAAATTCACTGATTACTTCATGTCTTCTTTTATCAAATATCTTTTAAGATTGGTAATTATGTAGAATTTTGAAACTGCTTTAAAGGGAAACCAAAAACTAAATTGCATTGGCAACTGAACAAAATCTCCTTGAGTTATAAAAATTATGAAACAAGGGAGACAACCTCCAGAACAAATTTGGGTGATTTTTGCAGTTTTAAAATTCTGAATATCTTTCTCAAATGGCATGTTTATAAAATGAAATTCAGAAAAAGTTTCCAGAGATAGCTAAATGAAATGATCAATTTTGCAAAAAAATGAAAAAGAAAGGTTTGATATGAAGTTGGTGTTTAAAAATACCATATACCAAGGTAGCTCCTAAAACAGTATGTAACAAAATAATTGAGACCACTATAATGATTATTTTTTTGGAATATAATCAATTTTGAAATTTGTAATGATTAATAATCATATTTGGAAACCTGAATTCATGAGTACATTGTCTAAAAACCTTATAATTACTATTTTTAATGATCACCTTAGACGGCTTTCGGTTCCACTTGGCTCAGAATAATATTTCTTAATATTAAAAAGGAAAGATGATATTTGCTTCCTTTACATTGTAATTCAGGGAAGGGGAAAGTTGAGATATTTCATACTAAAATGGCCCAAAACAAATTGTATACAATCTCCAGGTACACTGCCGGGGGGAAAGTAAAAATATGGGTAACCTATTCAATTTACATCACATTACAAATTGCCCACCAGTGTTTCAAAGGTTCCCTGTGATTCTAATTTAGTCAGATTGATGAATTTCAATTACAAAAGTTGATGTATGATGTCATTGTGCATGCCGAAATCGTAATGGAGCAAGTTTGGCCACGGCGATACACACAGGTGTGTATAAATCATGTTAACGAGATCTGAGGTTTACAGGTATGTATTAATCCTGTGGTTCAGAGAAGATATCCGTGTCCCAAACCTGCCCACCTCACCCTCTCAGCGTCACTTTGATGTATGACCAGTCTCCCAGCTACATTAACATACAGTAATGAGGAATTCTTTCCAATGTTAAAGTTCAAAGGTCATGCAAACATCCATCCCTATAGGTTGGCAGTACTTTTATCTTTCTATATAGTAAAAATCAACAAACTTCAGTTTCACAGAAACACTTTGAATAAAAAATATAAATGTTTTACTGAAATACTTGAAATCCACAAACACCAGATTCAGAGAATCAAAAGAAGGACATTATATTAACAGATATGGTCATATAAGCATGTCTCAGGTTCCAGAGGTGGAGGAAAGCCAGAGTTCCCGGAGAAAACCACCGACCCCCAACTAGTACCTGGTGACTGCCCAACATAAGCCTCAACCCACGACCCAGAGGTGGAGGGCTAGTGGTAGCAGAATGTCAGAAATCTTAACCACTCTTGCCCACCACAGCCCTAACTTAATTGGAATTAACAAAAATAATTAGAATGATCGAAGACTGACCAATTAATTCACAGAATTAATTAATTACATTAAATCCACATCACAAAGCAACTTAAAAGGGGACACAATATCCACAGAAACTAAACAGTTGAAATATAAAACATATTCAAACAGTTTATAAGCATTTTCAAAATATTGGACTGAAAATATATATAACTAGGTATTGGTTCCATATACTTACCAACCGATTGCTTCACATTCCACTAAAATTTGACAGAGGAAGGCAAAATGGAAGAGTTCCAATATTACAATTAAAACGTCCTTGTGACTTTGATTTACTGAAAAAGACTGCCTGAAATCTGCTCGTTAATACACCCCCAGAAATTGGCGCACGAACCAATGTGCCTCATTACAGTAACTTCACTCTGTCACACAGAATTACTTCATCCAATTACATCATTCATGAAAAATGAAAAACAAAAGAGAGTATTTTCTTGATTTCTGCAACAGTCATCCCCGTTCCCAGAGGTGCTACCGCCACACCCTAACAACCACAGCAACCATATGACTAAACCCATATAAAACAATACTTCATTTGTTTAACACAAATTTACATCATCATGTTTCCATATTTAAATTATTACACATATCTGTTTCCTTTTTTTTTATTTTACTGTTGCACAACAATACAGAGTTTGAATTTGACTTTAAAAAGAAACGATGAATGGATAAAAACAAATCTATTGATTTGCCGGTAGAGTATATTATGCCCTTTTGGTATTTTGTTCCGAACTTGATCTGGGCACCGCTACACCGAGCCTTTGACATAAATAGGCAAAGCGTTTAGCACATTATTGATTCTGAGCCTCAGATTTCAGCGTAAAAATTAAAAAACCAGGTGGAGGTAAATCGATTCTGAAACACATTCCATGATAATGCAAATGTTTTCAATTTGGCTGCCAATAACACATGACTTGTAAATTGTAGCCCTGAAACTATTTCGAAATAACGTGTTAGATAACTCCGATACATTCAAATATCGGCTAGGCCGACTAATTCACCAAGGTCAGCTGTACTAATCAGCATATGATCTTGACTTTTAGATTTTATTTCAATCAATTCAAATAATTTAAGATACATGTACACGTATGGGTATGTGTTTTTTGAATATATCCTTCCTGTAATTAAACCAACTGTTTAACAATATGCTCAAATACATATCCCTTGAAGAATAAATTATCATTTATTCTAATATATATATAACACTTCATCAAATACCCGAAGTAAGAGATCCATTTTCTATGTGACTTTAGCTGAACGAAAATGTATAACACTTTCAATGAAATATTTTCTTTAAAAATCACTGAAAATAGATAAGAAAACTTTTTTTTTAGTACATGTAGATCTACAAGTTATGATTTATAGCTTTTAAAAAATAGATCTATTTTTCAAAAGCTATAAATCATAAATTTTCATCTGCACATCAAAGATCTGAACATTCCATAGTTTGAATTACAGGTCAGTTGATTTTGTAAGATGTTAGAAAAACAAAAACGCACTTTAAAATCATCACTATTTAGCAACGCAAAAATATCACATGTTTGGTGACAAGTGTTTTATGAAACTTTTTCGCTCATTTTGACATAAATCAACAGAGCAGCAGGTGACGAGATAACCTCTTTTTGAGATTTTCTGGGTCAAGTTACCGGGGATTCCTGACTCAGTGTGACTACTGGCCACAGGCAGGTGTAAAACACAAAATGGCCAGAGCCCGAGGTTCGTTGTCCCCCTAATGTTGTGTAACGTCAGGAAGTCACCTGTCCAGGTATTTTAAGTTCGTTTCTATCGGGTCTATAGGTCAAGGTCAAATACAAAGCCACCCAGCGGTGTATTTGGCATATAAAGTCAATGTTATGATGAAATACAAACAAATTACCTTTTTGAAGTTTGTGAGAAAAGCCTTTTTGAATATCTAAAAGGGAAAAAATCAAACCCGAAGTCTTGTCTTTCACACAATACTATATTTGACATAATGAAAGCCCCTGTCTCTTTTATAAGTGCCTGTGTACAGTTTTCCAGGCAAAGAGAGGATGTGTTTGCTAATTATTAAAACACATATCCGGTAAAAAAGTTCATTTCCGAACTCAGATCTGCCATTTATTCACAATCTTCAGTCTTTTAACCAAAGACTCTGTTCAAAAGTTAACAAACAAAAAAAAACAAAAAAAAAAACTTTATTCCCTACCAAACTTTAACATGGATTTTGTTAAGCGCAAATTTTTTAACATTGCAGTGTGATTATTTGGTCAAATACAGTATGTTGTGCCCTGCCGCAATTATCTACAGCGAGTCGTGATGCACCCGGGATCAAACCATTAATTATTCACGACTTAAGTTTTATATAGTCTTTATAAGAATTCTAAACATTGCGTTGATAATTAATTTGCTCAATGAAAACATAAAGATTTTTTAATGTCTTAATTAAAGTGTAAGATTACTTTTCACTTGAATGTCTTTGAGCTATTATCCAGTTAGATGAATTAATTAATTTAGACCCATCCAGAACAAACCTATTAATTATAAAGGACCTAGCTAGCTCAGTTTTATGTAACCCTTTTGCACTATGTTTTCATAATAACATGCAACATACAATACCCGGTTATACAATAAAGATTTAAAACATCCTACTATAATCAGAAATAATAATTAGGTGAGGTAATTGGAAATTCTCGGTAAAAGTTGAGTATGCAGCTCGATCCGTATCAATTCTAGGGATTACGAGGTTTATCTGGCCCAGCATGCTATATACATTGACGGGATCATACGGGATCATACCGTGTCAGAGGTTTTCATTGACTGACAGAACCTGACCTGCATTTAGCCCTAGCACTTCGGGTAGCCATTGATTTCTGGCCGATGTCTGTCCGTCATGTTAAACTAAACATAGTCCTTACCTTGCAAAAAATCCCGCGAAACACAGACACAATACCTTACATCTAAAATGTCTTTGATAAGAGTCCATAGCACAAAACCAAAATATTGATAAAGAGAATGTCATATTCCTATAGACTTCATGCCAAATAGCCCTGTAAAGTTGGACCGCTAGCCGTTACTAGCTAGTGTTCCATGTAATTCTCTTCATGGCCCAATGACCAGCAAAGTTAATACGAAGAAGATATATTCGATCACGAAATCATGTACAAAAAATTGAAGCCAGGGTATTTAATAGCTTCAAAATGACTTGATCAATTGAAAGCTAACTATAAGCTACTGAATTGTTTTCGTTGGTGAAAGTAAACAGTGGGAAATAAAATGAGATATGGGCCCAAAGTCCTTGGGTTCTCCATGAATAATTGTAATTACATTTAATTCAACTAGAAGTCAATTAAGACCTGGTCACATGGACTTTTGGGGCCAAATAATTGATTGTAATTGACGCGCTGTTAAACTGTTTGTGCAAACATGGTGGTACAATATAAAAATGGATGATATTCCTTCGTACGTTAAAAAAAAAATTACTGCCGGGTTAGAAAAATGCCTGTCCAACAATGGTGCGGGATTCTGTTGTGTTTTTGAATATTGAATTTGTCGGTGGCACCCGCCAGAGGTCACGAGGTGTATCCGAGGTATTGTTATTGTCGTAAACTAATGTACGCTGTTTGTATTTACATGCAAATGTAAGAATACTTAAAGCCGTTTATATGTACAACTAGTTTCGTCTTCCCTAGAGTTGTCTACCCTTCCCCCACTCTTCTCCCTGTCAAATAAATTAAAGACACCCCACACCGTAACAATGGTGTCAATTATCGACCAATTACTTAAATTTACACAACTTCCCGCCTTTTTTAAACATGATCCTAATTTCTCAAATCGTCCTCATTCAGACGGGGACAATAGAATCCGGGGCTCGATCTTCGCCCGTATTCTGTATAAATTACTTTAATTGTGTAAGCGATATTGGGGGTGGAGGTAATCTTTGGGCAGAATGACAATTATTGAAGATTTTATTGACCTACATAAGAAAGGAGTATAAAATGTTTCTATGCCTGACTGAGCTTTAATCTTCTTTATGGTATAGCCACGCTTACAGTCACAAAAAAGAAATTATCAAAACTGAACAACACCATTGTCTGCAATTTCAAATTTCAATTAAATAAATTCACATTTTTTTTTTTTTATATTATTAAGTCATCAAAAGTACTGTAGCCATCAATTCAATTTTTTTTTTTAATGATGTCAGCAGCTAATATTGTGCTATATTTTCATGATTCTCAGATATAAAAGTAAGATGGAGACCTTGGTTTTCCATTGCACTTCAAAAGATTTCATCAAATCATACATCTAATTATATATATAATGAGCCTGTATTTTTTTTTTTTAATTAATTATACTCAATCCCCTTCAAAAATATTGATTTCTTGACAATAGTAAATGTTTTCACTATTTTCAGTAATTGAACTGGTTTTAGTCTACCTAGCTGCAAAAAAAATATATGCTATTATGGTACTTGGAAGCAGGGACTGACCTTACAGAATGTCTGAATTCATAACTGTCTGTTGCTTTCATCAGAAATAGTGATAAAAAATCTGGCGTATTATCAACTCCTGACATTTATTTAGAAAGGAAATTGTCTGCATTTTTGATACCGGGTATTCCATTAATGGGTTTACAAGGGGCATAACTCTGGGAATGTGTAACTCATTCACTCCTCCATTTCAAAATAAACCATTTCAACCTTAGATTGGGAAGAGTCAAAATGTGTCTTTAGGGGTGAATGACCGAGATAATTATAAGCTGGTCTGTTCTTGCATTAATTGTATTTCAGGATCCTTATCTCCAGATTTGGACAGAGTGTCCATCCAGCTATCATTCAGCAGTATATACCTGTAATGCTACATAATGAGGTATAATAAGGTTAGCCTGAGGAAGGTCAGCTAATGGATACATAAATCTGACACATGTGGCCTGAGGCAGTGGTCATCATCTCTTTATCACCTACATTATCCTGTTAACTCAGTAACGGTCACTGAGAAGGGGAGGCAACTCTTACTGACCACTGACCAATAAGCTTATAGTATCCATTTGCATGCATGGATTTTTTTTTTATTTTTTACATTTTTACGTTGATGACACAACAATTAAAAGGCTACACTTTGTAAATGTACATTTTCTTTTTTTATTATGAAGTAAATTTCTATGAAACTGAGTTTTTATCATCAAAAATCACATCAAATTTTGGAATATTTATTTTAGATTAAGGATCTACCGTAACACCCCTGCCCAAGAAATATGGAATTTGTTAAACCAAAAAGTTCAACCAATAAAATATTATATGAATACTTAAGTGTAAAGGGTTAATCAATGCATGTTGGATTAAAAAAAATACAAAATACTTTTTACAAAAACTCAATTTTACAGTGGATTCTTACAATGATGATATATACATGTTTTCTTTAGCACCAGAAACATGTTATTGATTCCTGATTTAGGCTTGGAATCAGTCTAGACACACCAGCACCAGGTCCCAAGATATCGCTGTCATCCGACTTAAAATGACATAATCTGTCTATGATAAACTCTCGTTACCATGACAACTGGTATCATTTTTTCCTGTAATCCGAGATAGAAATGGATGTTTCAGAGATTTAAACAAGCTTGATATTTCTTCATCCAAGTGATCTACCAGCCGGAATTTAATTATGGATCTTTTAAAGAAGCCATTTGAAGTTGCTTTTAAACAAATTTGGAAGTACTTGGTAGCTCTGCATACCAGTAAAGCTTCTGTATTAATAGGTTATGTCTTATTGATTTTAGTCATTAAAAAGTTTACACTTAATGGAATGACGACAGATGCTGTTCCATTTCAATTAAGTTTGCAGGCACTTTGTGTCAGGTGTCGAACTAAATGCACTTTGTCTCCTGCTCCTGGAAACAAAAGTCTGTAGAGAGCACAAAAATAGCAACACCAACACCACCACCACCACCAACAAAGTCTGAAGAGAGAACAAACAAACAACAACAACAATATCAACAACAACAACACCAACAACAACAACACCACCAACAACACCATCACCAACAACAAAGTCTGTAGAGAGTACAAACCAACACCAACAAAGTCTGTAGAGAGTACAAACCAACACCAACAAAGTCTGTAGAGAGTACAAACCAACAACAACAAAGTCTGAAGAGAGTACAAACCATCACCAACAACAAAGTCTGTAGAGAGTACAAACCAACAACAACAACAAAGTCTGTAGAGAGTACAAACCAACAACAACAACAAAGTCTGTAGAGAACACAAAACAACAACAACAACAACAACAGGCCTGCCTTATCCAGGCGAGGTCATCAGCACTGTGTTTACATGTCACTGATGAAAGAAATCCTATAAATTAATTACGACACAACTATGATATTCTTTTAATGTGATGCAACGTTAACATGATTTTTTAACAAGTGTGTACCAGGGGTGCTTCATGTATGCTAGACAGAAATGGTGTCTTGTTAAATGTTGGTGTTTGAGCCCGAGTATTATAAGCTCCGACCAAGCCCCCATTGTGTTTCATCAAAGTCACACATATGGGACATACCATACAGTACCAATATTTATAACAAGAGGCCCAATGGGCCTGCATCGCTCACCTGGTATCAATCTCTGACTTATATTATAGTGTAACCCTAAAGTCCCCTAAAATCTTTTAATGTAAGACATTTAGAAGAACATCTTAAGATTTAAACATATTTCACCCCTGTGACCTTATAAGACAACATCATTTTCATTTTCAAATTTTGTTTGGCTTCATCCAAGGAACCTTTCAGCCAAATATCATGCTTCTAGGGCTTTTGGTATTTCAGGAGAAGTCGTTTAAATGTTTTAAAAGATTTGACCCCTGTGACATTGAATATAGTTCAAGGTCATTTCTTTTCACAAACTTTGTCGGGCTTCATCCAAGGAACCTTTTGGTAACCTAGGGCTTTTGGTATTTCAGAAGAAGTCGTTTAAAGGTTAAAATAGATTTAACCTCACGGTGACCTTGAATATTGGTCAAGGTCATTTCTTTTCGCAAACTTTATTTGGCTTCATCTAAGGAAGCTACTGGTCAAATATGAAGTCTCTATGCCTGACGGTATTTTAGAAGAAGTTGTTTGAAGGTTTCGACATTTTTGACCCCTGTGACCTTGAAATTAGGTCAAGGCCATTTCTTTTCGCAAACTTTGTCAGGCCTTATCCAAGGAACCTTTCAGCCAAATATCATGCTTCTAGGGCTTTTGGTATTTCAGAAGAAGTCGTTTAAAGGTTTTAACAGATTTGACTCCTGTGACCTTGAATATAGGTCAAGGTCATTTCTTTTCGCAAACTTTGTCAGGCTTCATCCAAGGAACCTTTCAGCCAAATATCATGCTTCTAGGGCTTTTGGTATTTCAGAAGAAGTCGTTTAAAGGTTTTAACAGATTTGACCCCTGTGACCTTGAATACAGGTCAAGGTCATTTCTTTTCGCAAACTTTGTCGGGCTTCATCCAAGGAACCTTTCAGCCAAATATCATGCTTCTAGGGCTTTTGGTATTTCAGAAGAAGTCGTTTAAAGGTTTTAACAGATTTGACCCCTGTGACCTTGAATATACGTCAAGGTCATTTCTTTTCGCAAACTTTGTCCGGCTTCATCCAAGGAACCTTTCAGCCAAATATCATGCTTCTAGGGCTTTTGGTATTTCAGAAGAAGTCGTTTAAAGGTTTTAACAGATTTGACCCCTGTGACCTTGAATATACGTCAAGGTCATTTCTTTTCGCAAACTTTGTCCGGCTTCATCCAAGGAACCTTTCAGCCAAATATCATGCTTCTAGGGCTGTTGGTATTTCAGAAGAAGTCGTTTAAAGGTTTTAACAGATTTGACCCCTGTGACCTTGAATAAAGGTCAAGGCCATTTCTTTTTGCAAACCTTGTCAGGCTTCATCCAAGGAACCTTTCAGCCAAATATCATGCTTCTAGGGCTTTTGGTATTTCAGGAGAAGTCGTTTAAATGTTTTAAAAGATTTGACCCCTGTGACCTTGAATATAGGTCAAGGTCATTTCTTTTCGCAAACTTTGTCCGGCTTCATCCAAGGAACATTTCAGCCAAATATCATGCTTCTAGGGCTTTTGGTATTTCAGAAGAAGTCGTTTAAAGGTTTTATCAGATTTGACTCCTGTGACCTTGAATATAGGTCAAGGTCATTTCTTTTTGCAAACTTTGTCCGGCTTCATCCAAGGAACCTTTCAGCCAAATATCATGCTTCTAGGGCTTTTGGTATTTCAGAAGAAGTCGTTTAAAGGTTTTAACAGATTTGACCCCTGTGACCTTGAATTAAGGTCAAGGTCATTTCTTTTCACAAACTTTGTCGGGCTTTATCCAAGGAACCTTTCAGCCAAATATCATGCTTCTAGGGCTTTTGGTATTTCAGAAGAAGTCATTTAAAGGTTTTAACAGATTTGACCCCTGTGACCTTGAATAAAGGTCAAGGCCATTTCTTTTTGCAAACCTTGTCGGGCTTCATCCAAGGAACCTTTCAGCCAAATATCATGCTTCTAGGGCTTTTGGTATTTCAGAAGAAGTCGTTTAAAGGTTTTAACAGATTTGACTCCTGTGACCTTGAATATAGGTCAAGGTCATTTCTTTTCGCAAACTTTGTCCGGCTTCAGCCAAGGAACCTTTCAGCCAAATATCATGCTTCTAGGGCTGTTGGTATTTCAGAAGAAGTCGTTTAAAGGTTTTAACAGATTTGACTCCTGTGACCTTGAATATAGGTCAAGGTCATTTCTTTTTGCAAACTTTGTCCGGCTTCATCCAAGGAACCTTTCAGCCAAATATCATGCTTCTAGGGCTTTTGGTATTTCAGAAGAAGTCGTTTAAAGGTTTTAACAGATTTGACCCCTGTGACCTTGAATTAAGGTCAAGGTCATTTCTTTTCACAAACTTTGTCGGGCTTTATCCAAGGAACCTTTCAGCCAAATATCATGCTTCTAGGGCTTTTGGTATTTCAGAAGAAGTCGTTTAAAGGTTTTAACAGATTTGACCCCTGTGACCTTGAATAAAGGTCAAGGTCATTTCTTTTCGCAAACTTTGTCCGGCTTCATCCAAGGAACCTTTCAGCCAAATATCATGCTTCTAGGGCTTTTGGTATTTCAGAAGAAGTCGTTTAAAGGTTTTAACAGATTTGACCCCTGTGACCTTGAATATACGTCAAGGTCATTTCTTTTCGCAAACTTTGTCGGGCTTCATCCAAGGGACATTTCAGCCAAATATCATGTTTCTAGGGCTTTTGGTATTTCAGAAGAAGTCGTTTAAAGGGTAAAATAGATTTAACCTCACGGTGACCTTGAATATTGGTCAAGGTCATTTCTTTTCGCAAACTTTATTTGGCTTCATCTAAGGAAGCTACTGGTCAAATATGAAGTCTCTATGCCTGACGGTATTTTAGAAGAAGTTGTTTGAAGGTTTCGACATTTTTGACCCCTGTGACCTTGAAATTAGGTCAAGGTGATTTTTTTTCGCAAACTTTGTTCAGCTCCTTCCAAGAAATCTACCAGCCAAATTTCATGTCACTGGGCCTTTCAGTATTTTAGAAGAAGTCGTTTAAAGGAAAAAGTTGACGGACGCAGGACGGACGGACGGACGGACGGACGGACGGACGACGGACGCTGCACCATCACATAAGCTCACTTGGCCCTTCGGGCCAGGTGAGCTAATAATGACTCTCGGCAAAGTCTCCTACACTGTAGACATTCACAGAAGCAGGTTAATCTAGTCTTTACAAGTCGTCACGGTAACCAGTGCTGTTTATGTTCCTCATTAAGGCACGGAACAAAAGCTGTCCCACCCTGATTGGCCTAATGGACCAAGCCAGAACAATGGGTGGAGCAGATTAATTCGAACAGAAAGGGAATGATGGAAATTAGTACAATTTGTTTTATTATCAAATGTTCTCTTGTTAACAAGTATAGTAGGAACCAAAGTACCAATTAATGGGAGTCTGGAGACCTATATTTATGACAGTAGGAAGAGAAGTATTGAAGGCTGTGGCAGAGACTGTATGTACATGTGATACATGTAGCTGTACCCAGATACCTAGAAGTACAGGGGTCGCTGGGTACATGGGAATTCTGACCTTCACTGAGGTCAAATTAATTGGAGTCATGAAACCAATAGTTATGACAGTAGGAAGAGAAGAATTGTCTTTATAGGATGTCACAGAGATGTATGTTCATGTTAATTATGTAGCCATATCCAGATACTAGAAGTACAGGGGTTCACTGGGTACACAGGACTTCTGACCTTGACTGAGGTTAAACTTGCCAACTGTGACTGTATGACCTTAACAAAGGTCAAGGACTCTGACTGACCAGAGACATATATATACCTCTCTGGGCTGACCAAGGCCTTGGTCAGTCAGCAATCAATGTCATGGTCAGTTTTACCAAAACTTGTGCAAGGTCAGTTGATAGATATATTTACACAGAGGTCACATTTCATGGAGTCTGACTTATAGATAAGGTTGTGACTGAAATACTTAGTAAAACAACTGTGCTGTGGGCTGGAATAAAATAGATGTCCGTCCCATGCTGAAGTGAAAGATGTAATTGTATCAGAATGCAAAAATAATGGATAAATGAATACATTAAAACTGACAAAGTTTGAAGGAGATGGTTAAAAACTATAGGAGGTGATCAAAAAGACAGTAAGTCTTAATTCCTAATAGGGTTGAATCTAACTGGTGCTCAGAAAAAAAAACAACTTCATGTCATGATGAATAAATGAACACAGTTTGAAAGAGGTGAATTCAAAACTGTGGGAGGAGATCTCTGAGCAAATAAAACTTTACAACAGACAGACTTATGGACAACACCATACCATAAAAGGTGGGATGAGTTGAAGAATTTTGTATTATTTTAACTAATAATAATCTCGATCATGATGAAGAAGATTTCAATGACAAATATTGTAATATTACTGTTATTTTTTGTTTTTAAAGTGTGTTTAAAAAGTAAGGTTTTACGTCAATCTAAGATATAAATGGAACAAATGTACGTCACACTTAGTCACATGCCAGAGATCGGGAGTGGATATAATGTGTCACGAAGGACATAACCTTCCGTTGTCATCAAGACCATGCCATTGAACAGCATCAATTCCGAATGATGCAAAATTAATGTGGAATGAGTTAATAAAAATTATGTTATCTCTCCATCTTGAACAGTTCATGCTGTTGCCACTCCTTGCAATGAACATCAGCCACCCGCCTGTGTCGACAAAGCTGTTCAGGGAACGCTTCTCGTGACATAAACTCACGACGGCTAAAAGCCGCTTTTTAAAAATGGATGATAAAGATTCTTTGGAAATATAGATCAAAAGAGTTAGGAGAAAAGGAAAGCACTTTAAACAATCGGATAATCTGCTGAGCTCAGCTTTGTGTCAAAGCATCATGTGACCATTGTTACACCAGATACCTTCCCATTCACATGGCAACAAGCTACATACTTACCTGTTTTAATTGTTACATGTATCACACGATCATATTATGAAAGAGAAGCAGTCCGTTTCTAATTTGGCATGCATGGTTTTAATTGATTAACTCTCACATGGATAATAGTGAATGAATGGCTCATAGAATACATTGTTTTATGGCATACACATAGACTCCCCTACACCTCTCTACACCCTACCTACACCACACCTTTGTAGACTCCTCTACACATCTCTACACCCTACCTACACCACACCTGTGTAGACTCCCCTACACCTCTCTACACCCTACCTACACCACACCTGTGTAGACTCCCCCTGATCTACACCCTACACTACACCACACCTGTGTAGACTCCCCTACACCTCTCTACACCCTACCTACACCACACCTGTGTAGACTCCCCCCCTGATCTACACCCTACACTACACCACACCTGTGTAGACTCCCCTACACCTCTCTACACCCTACCTACACCACACCTGTGTAGACTCCCCTACACCTCTCTACACCCTACACTACACCACACCTGTGTAGACTCCCCTACACCTCTCTACACCCTACCTATACGACACCTGTGTAGACTCCCCCCTGATCTACACCCTACACTACACCACACCTGTGTAGACTCCCCTACACCTCTCTACACCCTACCTACACCACACCTGTGTAGACTCCCCTATACCTCTCTACACCCTACCTACACCACACCTGTGTAGACTCCCCTACACCTCTCTACACCCTACCTACACCACACCTGTGTAGACTCCCCCTGATCTACACCCTACCTACACTACACCAGTGTAGACTCCCCCTGATCTACACCCTACCTACACTACACCTGTGTAGACTCCCCTACACCTCTCTACACCCTACCTACACTACACCAGTGTAGACTCCCCCTGATCTACACCCTACCTACACTACACCTGTGTAGACTACCCTGATCTACACCCTACCTACACCACACCTGTGTAGACTCCCCTACACCTCTCTACACCCTACCTACACTACACCTGTGTAGACTCCCCCTGATCTACACCCTACACTACACCACACCTGTGTAGACTCCCCCTGATCTACACCCTACCTACACAACACCTGTGTAGACTCCCCCTGATCTACACCCTACCTACACTACACCAGTGTAGACTCCCCCTGATCTACACCCTACCTACACCACACCTGTGTAGACTACCCTGATCTACACCCTACCTACACTACACCACACCTGTGAAGACTCCCCCTGATCTACACCCTACCTACACTACACCATACCTGTGTAGACTCCCCCTGATCTACACCCTACCTACACTACACCACACCTGTGTAGACTCCCCCTGATCTACACCCTACCTACACTACACCATACCTGTGTAGACTCCCCCTGATCTACACCCTACCTACACTACACTACACCTGTGTAGACTCCCCCTGATCTACACCCTACCTACACTACACCTGTGTAGACTCCCCCTGATCTACACCCTACCTACACCACACCTGTGTAGACTCCCCCTGATCCACACCCTACCTATACGACACCTGTGTAGACTCCCCCTGATCAGATTCACCCTCCCCCAGGTTATCCACATCCTATTTTCACTATGACAACACCTGTGCGGACTTACCTGGAAGTAAACTCGTTAACGTCACTGACAGTGTGAGAGATTCTCCATCGTGAGACAGCAGTATCGTTCACAATCCATCATAGTTGTCAATAAGTTTATGTCTTCTATCAGCTGATGACTTAATAACCAGATAATTCCGTCAAGGATCCCCAGCGGTTTGATTGCGGAGAGGCAAGGCCTCACGTTACCTGTCCCTTGGAGGAGCAGTATGTACCCTCCAAGCCACTGCGTAACATATAAACTACGAGGTATTGAAGGGCTCGGCTGGGTGCCGTATCGCGGATCAATACCCGGTTTTGATGAATTACAATTCTGTTGCAGCAATCAGCTTAACGGCAGTCTCATTGACTTGTTGGATCACGGAGCCTGTGACAACCTTGTCGCATTACATTGAGCTGCGGAATCTCCAAGTAATACTTTGTAAAGCCTTAACCTTGTCCGTTACACATTTATTTCCCAGCGACTGACAGGTTCTGATCTGAATCGGATACACCCAACAGGCTCAATCTAGTATAAAGATGACACCTCATCTAAAACACTTCATTTTCTTTTTTTTTATATTTCAGCTTTTTTTATGATCTCAACTCACCTGGCCTTTCCTCGCTGCGACCTTTCCCAACGACCTTTAACCCGATCCGTGCATCAGCGGCCATGCATCTTTCTAGATCTGTTTCTTTTAGGATCTCTGATTATATTAAGATTATTAATTTTGTCAAGGTATCTTATAACCACCATCACCTTTCCATATGCCACTCCGAGTTATAATGCTAATTCATTTATCTTCTTAAGTGGGGCATGATAACACCCATTACACTTCAGAACTCCTGGACAATCTAATTAGCATATTCACCGGGCTTTGTCACCTCCATGTCATATGATCTGATCCGTCTTAAATCAGACTTAGTTATCGACTTCTGCAACATTGGAACAAAGGTGTTTGCGATTTAAATCTCCGACAATCCCCATTAAATTTTCAGTATATTCCTATTACCATCGGTGCCGGTGAATAATTTGTTACTAAATATTGAATTGTGAGTTATTTCGTAACAAACCGTACACATTTATTGTGTTTAATGCTATTGTGTGGTGTTTTTTTAATATGATTTAGTAGTCACTATCAAAACATGTTTACAAATGGCATGTGTAGATTATCCAAGATTATGTCCGATAGCCGAAAACATTGGTCTATATTACATCCTCCTCCTCTATCCCCGTCCTGTCTCTTTCTACTCCTCCCTGTAGCCCCCCCCCCCCTCCCCCCCAAGTCTTCCTTACCTCAAACTCTGTTTGCTCCCTACCCTCTCCCTCTCTTTCTCTCCTTCACGATCCCATTCACTTTTCTCTGTATTCCTCCACTTTTATGCGTCCATCTCTCCTTCTCTATTCCTCTCTGCCATCCCTTACTCTCTCTACCTATCTTGAAAATGGTTCCCTCTTCTATCATATCTTTATCATCATAAATGCACTAGAAGTGTAGGTCGGGTGTAAATATTGCTACCTCTATTCCCAACAGACTTTTTTCTCGGTTTTTATAATCCTATTTATTGGACAGAGTCAGAGTTGGTAAGAATCCTCTTCAATAGAATCATTCATTTGGTAAAAACCATTGTAGCTCATTCAACATGTTTATCAAGAAATGTTTTTGTGGCCCCAACAACCTTGCCATCACAATATTGATTAAGTTCCAAGTAAACAATTTTTTTTATCTTTTGATACCTCTGTAAAATTTGCAAAAGACACCAGAAAACACAAACCTGCTGACTTATAATACAATCCTATTATCTGTATCTAGAACAGTTTATTTTGTGGAAAACCTTTGCCATTTACCTATAAACCCACTTCAGCGGTACTGTAGGTATGTATTATTGAAACATTTACATCGTAAAACATCAGTACTAGCCATTATCAGGCGTGGACCCCCCACAGAGGTGTGTGCACCAATTGAACCAAGGGAGGAAAGATAGGTATGTAATGAAATATACATTTGAAATTGATTGCAAATTGTTTTCGTATTTGTACCAGCGTTAGTGTATGTGGGAATATACGCTAGGCGTACCTCTGGGATAATCTTTATATAGTCATTATGTGTTTATATGCGTAACGCAAGTACCCTGGAGCAAGTATCTGGGTTTTCCGATTAAAAAAAACGACCCCAGACCATTAAAAATTCCAGCCTCAGACATGCTCTCTTATGGTGCGGAATGTGTAATAAACACAATTCAAGCCAAAAGCGTTGTACACAAATTATTAATACATTATCTTATAAAGATTAATTAGTTTCGCATCTAAGATGTAAAAGATAGAAATATTGGCTTTCATCACAACATCACTCAAGCATTTACCAAAGCTAATACGGTATTTAGGTTCATTGGCTTACTTAAAAATTATATAGTATGCTAATTATTCTTATAAAACAGATGGAAAAAAGTATGCTACACTTTAAAAGTTTTCAAGTGCATTGGTCTATAACTTATGGTATTGTGATTTATATATTATTGTGATTAGCACAGTTAATGGTCCAGATGATAAAAATCTAAGTGGCTGTGACGAAAAAAATATTCTTCAATGATCAATTATCAAAATTTTAAAATCTTGAAGTTTAATAGAATTTATTTTATGATTTAAGAGAGCACTTCATACTTTGAATTGTATTCATAATTTTTCTTTTAAGATCAATATATGAAACTGTTACTTGTTCTGGTTAGCACAACTTTGAACTGTACCTAATTTAAAACAAATTCATATATTATCAGGAAAACATTGGTTTCCCTGTAACAGCCAGAATAAAAACCTGATATCATAATGTACACCTGTATGCAGTTTCACCTTTAATCAGTAGCTCAGGTGAGTACTGCAGTGTTTGTCTCGGGTGTGGTAGGGGTGTAAACGTCGCGAAATACAAGTTATGAATGAAAATCTTAATCAATGTAATAATTGTAGGTGTTACACCTGCCCAGCCTCGGTGTCGGTTCAGCAGGTAAGGCTTGATTAGACGTACCTGTACAGCAGGTAAGGCTTGATTAGACGTACCTGTGCAGGTGATGTTATCGTCCGATCTACACGGGTTTAACTTTCACTGGTCTGGGACTTCTCATTAAGATACATATTTTACGTAACCTTATACACACCTGTTGTAAGGGGGGATAACTATGTATAAAACTATAGAGCTACCCCACAATTTTTACTAACCCAGTCTGTACTGTAGAGAGCTACAAGTTTATCCCAAACTGTGTATGTAACTGATTCACCCCGGACGACACATTTGAACTCTTCAAATTGAATGGTTGGAATAGCTCATTATAAGATTTAGGGGTAAATGAGTTAGGTTCATAGGCAGATCTACCTGATATGTGTCAAGAATGGCACCGTATTCCTCTCAGTATTAAGCAGAGCTACCACATTGTACATCACCCTGAAGTTCATACAACAGGACATTTATCAAATTCATGTCCAGAAATCAACAACAAATATAATCTTTGTGTTGCATGTAATATGTTTGGAAGGTAACATGAATGGTGACATTACGGCCAAGTACCTTGTTTGAGATGAGAAATTAGTTGAAATGTGGGACTTCGGCATGGAGACATATTTAGACTACTGGTAGATATTTCTATACAAAGTGACAAAATATTGTCAACTTCCCTTAACTAAGGGAAAATCCTAAGTTAATGAATTTCCTTAACTTAGGAAAAATCCTCAGTTAATGAAATTCCTTAACTAAGGGAAAATCCTAAGTTAATGAATTTCCTTAACTTAGGAAAAATCCTCAGTTAATGAAATTCCTTAACTTAGGAAAAATCCTCAGTTAATGAATTTCCTTAACTTAGGAAAAATCCTCAGTTAATGAAATTCCTTAACTAAGGAAAAATCCTCAGTTAATGAATTTCCTTAACTTAGGAAAAATCCTCAGTTAATGAAATTCCTTAACTAAGGGAAAATCCTCAGTTAATGAATTTCATTAATTTAGGAAAAATCTTCAGTAAATGAAATTCCTTTACTAAGGGAAAATCCTCAGTTAATGAATTTCCTTAACTTAGGAAAAATCCTCAGTTAATGAAATTCCTTAACTAAGGGAAAATCCTCAGTTAATGAATTTCCTTAACTAAGGGAAAATCCTCAGTTAATGAATTTCATTAACTTAGGAAAAATCCTCAGTTAATGAATTTCATTAACTTAGGAAAAATCCTCAGTTAATGAATTTCATTAACTAAGGGAAAATCCTCAGTTAATGAATTTCATTAACTAAGGGAAAATCCTCCGTTAATGAATTTCATTAACTTAGGAAAAATCCTCAGTTAATGAAATTCCTTAACTAAGGGAAAATCCTCAGTTAATGAATTTCCTTAACTTAGGAAAAATCCTCAGTTAATGAAATTCCTTAACTAAGGGAAAATCCTCAGTTAATGAATTTCATTAATTTAGGAAAAATCTTCAGTAAATGAAATTCCTTTACTAAGGGAAAATCCTCAGTTAATGAATTTCCTTAACTTAGGAAAAATCCTCAGTTAATGAAATTCCTTAACTAAGGGAAAATCCTCAGTTAATGAATTTCCTTAACTAAGGGAAAATCCTCAGTTAATGAATTTCATTAACTTAGGAAAAATCCTCAGTTAATGAATTTCATTAACTAAGGGAAAATCCTCAGTTAATGAATTTCATTAACTAAGGGAAAATCCTCCGTTAATGAATTTCATTAACTTAGGAAAAATCCTCAGTTAATGAAATTCCTTAACTAAGGGAAAATCCTCAGTTAATGAATTTCCTTAACTTAGGAAAAATCCTCAGTTAATGAAATTCCTTAACTAAGGGAAAATCCTCAGTTAATGAATTTCCTTAACTAAGGGAAAATCCTCAGTTAATGAATTCCCTTAACTAAGGGATAATCCTCAGTTAATGAATTTCATTAACTTAGGAAAAATCTTCAGTTAATGAAATTCCTTAACTAAGGGAAAATTTCCTGTTAATGAACTTTAAGGAACTTTAACTGGAGCAATATTAAGGACTAACCCTTAAAATAAAACCTGTCAAGTCAATACTTGGCCAAAGTAATATTTACCCTGTTAAAACACCGGAGGAACTACAACTCTATAAAACATATTCCCACCCTTTACACAAGTGATGATAATGTTTTCAAAAGGGTACCATGGACTTAACTCCCAGGTAAAACTCAGTTGGCAGTCTGACCCGAGCGTCTGGTTTTACACCTGTCCCCTACACCTGTTGCCTCCCTCGCCAATCACCCCTGGCAGCACAGAGAAAAGGTCATACGAGGTCACGTGTGTATCCCTACAAACTCACCTGAACTGGGGAGTTAACTTTGATCTACCTGACGAGATCTGTACAATGATAACATGCACATACTGAAATAAATACCCAGTTATCCTTAACACTACTGCACACAAACAGAAGGCCCGGCCAAGTCGAGCGGAACAATCAGACTCGCTCATTTGAATGTTTGGAGTGTCACCTTCGACATCAAAGTATTACGTTCCGATACTGAGGTACAACAGTTTAATCACACTGTCATCATTCACCGTGAAGTACCCGACTCCGATTTTTTTACAGTTTGAATTTTTCATGAGTATCTGATCGTTCTTTGTCAGAAACAATATGTGTTAGTAAAACTTGATCAGCTAAAGAAAATCAAGTTATATCAGGTACGTTGGATTTCCGTATATCTGATTGCTCAGTACAAGAGACTGGTAGAAACCTGTAAACTATATAGCTGTGAGAAAATTATTTCCTGATTTTTTTTTGGGGTTTGACAGTTGAGCCTCTAAATTTCTCTTCACTGTGGTAAGGGGTGGGTGGCGAGAGTTTGTTATCTCTAACAGTGATTGCTCCATCGAAGCATGACCTCTATAAAGCTGTAAGTCATACATCCAGGGTATCCCATATTACTTGTCCAATAATAGTCAGCATACATAACATAGGGGTGTTAGAAGGTGAAGTTTTAGGAGCATTACTTAAGTACAAAAGAACAGCTTATTTAAAACCTTTACCAAGTCTGTTTGTACTAACATGTGTGCTAATCTAAAGATGTCTGACTATGGAGGTTCTACAGGGCAGATCTTGTGTTGGTCTACAGAGGTGTCTGATTATGGAGGTTTTACAACAGATTTTAGAGGTTTTATACAGAAGGATCTATCAGTAGAAGCAGGCTGTGGTATACAGAGAGGGGTCTGATTATAGAGGTTTTATAACAGAAGTGACAACACTGGTATACAGGGGTCTGATTATAGAGGTTTTATAACAGAATAGGTAATACTGGTATACAGAGAGGGGTCTGATTATAGAGGTTTTATAACAGAAGTGACAACACTGGTATACAGGGGTCTGATTATAGAGGTTTTATGACAGAAGTGACAACACTGGTATACAGGGGTCTGATTATAGAGGTTTTATGACAGAAGTGACAACACTGGTATACAGAGAGGGGTCTGATTATAGAGGTTTTATGACAGAAGTGACAACACTGGTATACAGGTGTCTGGTTATAGAGGTTTTATGACAGAAGTGACAACACTGGTATACAGGTATCAGGTTATAGAGGTTTTATGACAGAAGTGACAACACTGGTATACAGGTGTCTGATTATATTGGTTTTACAGCAGAAGTGACAACACTGGTATACAGGTGTCTGAGTATAGAGGTTTTACAGCAGAAGTGACAACACTGGTATACAGGTATCTGATTATAGAGGTTTTACAGCAGAAGTGACAACACTGGTATACAGGTGTCTGATTATAGAGGTTTTACAGCAGAAGTGACAACACTGGTATACAGGTGTCTGGTTATAGAGGTTTTATGACAGAAGTGACAACACTGGTATACAGGTGTCTGGTTATAGAGGTTTTACAGCAGAAGTGACAACACTGGTATACAGGTGTCTGGTTATAGAGGTTTTATGACAGAAGTGACAACACTGGTATACAGGTGTCTGATTATAGAGGTTTTATGACAGAAGTGACAACACTGGTATACATGTGTCTGGTTATAGAGGTTTTACAGCAGAAGTGACAACACTGGTATACAGGGGTCTGATTATAGAGGTTTTATGACAGAAGTGACAACACTGGTATACAGGTGTCTGATTATAGAGGTTTTATGACAGAAGTGACAACACTGGTATACAGGTGTCTGATTATAGAGGTTTTATGACAGAAGTGACAACACTGGTATACAGGTGTCTGATTATAGAGGTTTTATGACAGAAGTGACAACACTGGTATACAGGTGTCTGGTTATAGAGAATTTATAACAGATTATGGAGGTTTTATACAGAAGGATCTATCAGCAGAAGCAGGCTGTGGTATACAGAGAGGGGTCTGATTATAGAGGTTTTATAACAGAATAGGTAACACTGGTATACAGAGAGGGGTCTGATTATAGAGGTTTTATGACAGAAGTGACAACACTGGTATACAGGTGTCTGATTATAGAGGTTTTATGACAGAAGTGACAACACTGGTATACAGGTGTCTGGTTATAGAGAATTTATAACAGATTATGGAGGTTTTATACAGAAGGATCTATCAGCAGAAGCAGGCTGTGGTATACAGAGAGGGGTCTGATTATAGAGGTTTTATAACAGAATAGGTAACACTGGTATACAGAGAGGGGTCTGATTATAGAGGTTTTATAACAGAATAGGTAACACTGGTATACAGGAGTCTGATTATAGAGGTTTTACAGCAGAAGTGACAACACAGGTATACAGAGAGGGGTCTGATTATAGAGGTTTTATACAAAATAGGTAACACAGGTATACAGGGGTCTGGTTATAGAGGTTCCATACAAAATAGGTAACACAGGTATACAGGGGTCTGGTTATAGAGGTTTAATACAAAATAGGTAACACTGGTATACAGGTGTCTGATTATAGAGGTTTTACAGCAGAAGTGACAACACAGGTATGCAGGTGTTTGATTATAGAGGTTTTACAGCAGAAGTGACAACACTGGTTTACAGGTGTCTGATTATAGAGGTTTTATACAAAATAGGTAACACAGGTATGTAGGTGTCTGATTATAGAGGTTTTATACAAAATAGGTAACACAGGTATACAGGGGTCTGATTATAGAAGTTTTATACAAAATAGGTGACACAGGTATACATGGGTCTGATTGTAGAGGTTTTATACAAAATAGGTGACACAGGTATACAGGGGTCTGGTTATAGAGGTTTTATACAAAATAGGTAACACAGGTATACATGGGTCTGATTGTAGAGGTTTTATACAAAATAGGTGACACAGGTATACAGGGGTCTGATTGTAGAGGTTTTATACAAAATAGGTTACACAGGTATACAGGGGTCTGGTTATAGAGGTTTTATACAAAATAGGTAACACAGGTATACAGGAGTCTGGTTATAGAGGTTTTATACAAAATAGGTAACACAGGTATACAGGAGTCTGGTTATAGAGGTTTTATACAAAATAGGTTACACAGGTATGTAGGTGTCTGATTATAGAGGTTTTATACAAAATAGGTAACACAGGTAAACAGGAGTCTGGTTATAGAGGTTTTATACAAAATAGGTTACACAGGTATGTAGGTGTATGATTATAGAAGTTTTATACAAAATAGTTTACACAGGTATACAGGGGTCTGATTATAGAGGTTTTATACAAAATAGGTTACACAGGTATACAGGGGTCTGATTATAGAGGTTTTATACAAAATAGGTTACACAGGTATACAGGGGTCTGATTATAGAGGTTTTATACAAAATAGGTTACACAGGTATACAGGGGTCTGATTATAGAGGTTTTATACAAAATAGGTAACACAGGTATACAGGTGTCTGGTTATAGAGTTTTTATACAAAATAGGTTACACAGGTATACAGGTGTCTGATTATAGAGGTTTTATACAAAATAGGTTACACAGGTATACAGGGGTCTGATTATAGATGTTTTATACAAAATAGGTGACACAGGTATACAGATGTCTGATTATAACACAGGTATACAGAGGTCTGATTATAGAGGTTCCATACAAAATAGGTTGCACAGGTATACAGTAATCTGATTATAGAGGTTTCACAGCAGAAGTGACAACACTGGGATACAGGTGTCTGATTATAGAGGTTCCATACAGAAGAATCCTATAAGCAGAAGCATTGGTTTACAGGGGGGCCTATTTCTAGAGGTTTTACAGCAGCAGTTGAAGCCTGGTTCAGCTGGTCTTTTTGTGACAATGGTAATTAACATTATCTATTCCAGGTGATTCTAGTTCTGTTGGAGCTGTACAGAATCCCACGTACACCTCTCTGGTTAAACCCTGGGAAAGCCATGGTAAAGTCCCTGATAACTGTTTACTCTAGGCAAAAGGATAAGAGATTGTTTATTGATTTAGCCCGGATATAAAAACCTATCTGTATCATGTTATAACCATCCCTGCTGATCAATCTGTATTATATAAAGATCCAACACCTCTCACCTCCCAGCTGTCTACACTGGCCGTCACATGGCTGACCATTTGACCAAACAGAAATGAACAGCCCGCAAAACATATTGTACGGCTGTAGGATGGCTATAGATACCCACTACACTGCGGTCAGTCCAGCCAGTAGCTGACCTTCACTCAGACCAGCTCTGACCATTTAGTGGGTGGGTGACGATTTGTAATTGGGGTCAACGGTCAAATAAATCATCAACGTCTTCAAAGAAATCGGCAAGGTAATTAGAGCGATAATTATTCTGTCATATCTCCCACATTAGGTGTCTGTTTGGCACGGTAAAAGATGACCACTTGCACCAGTTGGCCTCTAGGTGTGGCTGGTCAGCAAAAGTTGACCATCCAAATGACTGATAGCGAATTTGTTTTACTGTCACCTGAGGTGAATAGAGGACAACAATCTCCATGGTTACAGCAATATGGCTGTCTCATTATTTACGGCTTTGAAATCAAAATTACCCAATTAACTACTATCAATACAGCAGTGCTTGATGTTTGATCATAAGAGTTAACAGGTAAAAACCAGGCCTAACCACGCTACCCATCGTCAAACAGCGAAACCCTGAAACATTCCTTTGAAAGTCGGTTTACTAGATAACAAATTAGTTGATTAATTTGATTTATGTGGAAATTCCACAGAAAAGCGTTGGTGAATAGAGGTTTTCTTCCTGTCAGATGGAATGATCAAAGCCAGTGGTTTGACATGGGCTTGCCTGTGGCACAACCAAGGTGTATGTATCATGTCAGACAGGTGTTCAATCGGCCTCAATAACCTGCAGGCTCTTCTAAATGTCTTTTAAGATATATTTCTTTCTTAGTTCTACTGACCTGTGTTACTTGTAAATAATGACCAGTCCATGATTGTTTTCCTTTTAAGTAAACAAATATATACATATAGTGCTTAACATACTGACCCATGTATTGAAAAATTGATGTCTCTCACCTGTGAAATACAGTGACCGTATGTTTTAATCAAAATAATTATCAAGTGAAGCGGAACAAAAGCGGTCTAGTGATCTTGACATGCTGTTCCCGTTAATATCCATCTATGAAACCCACACAATTAGCACACAGCCCTGTCAAAGTCCTCAATATGCTATAAAATTCACACACCTAGCGCAGCACCCTGTCACAGCCCTAACATCCTATAAAACTGACTCATCCTGCCCTTCGCCAACAGCCTGTGACTGCAGCAGATGTTTTCAGCGTTCATTCAGAATGTCTATACACCAGAGTCTCATCATCGTGTGGGGGCCAGAACATGTCCGGTGGTCATTTTTTTATCAACCTCAGCATGTCAGGTGGTCATTGCAGAGTAGATGCATTCCTAATGAACTGTTCCCAATTTCAAAGATTTTTTATTTTTCAATATTTACGGTTTTTATCAAATAAAAACTTCCTTTCTCATTGAGTGGATGATTTTCAAAACTTACGCATCATTAAGTATTTTCAAAGAGAAAAATAAAACAGCACTCACATTGGTTTAGTTATTTAAGAAATGAAATGAATTTATTTCAGATAACCTTAATGTCATATTTAATGTGAGAAATTAAAATGAAAACCATCAGAAACTTGATGAGTAAATTAACAGGAGCAAGCATATACAGTGTGATAATCATTACAAGATGATATGGCAACAAACAGAACCTGTTTTACAAATGCACTGATCCTAAACTTCATAATATTCCACGATTGAAGACTTCCTACAGGGTGTTCCACTGTTCCAAAAAACATGTATATGGAAGTACTCGGAGTACAATTGTATTTCTGAAATTAAGAAAAATATCCTCTTTAGACATCCATTTAAACCAGTATCGTAATTCTTTTATATGGGAACTTAAGAAAAGGAATTTCCTGAAATTGCAGATAAGTGTTTGTGAAACTGGGGCTCATTTAAGTGTCACCCCCAGCGTCCCCTTTTTTTATAATTGTAAATCAGCCCCAGTATGACACATTGAGGGGTTAGATCTGTAGATATCTTCCCAGGGCGAGCTATCTCCTCGGACACGGATGACTGGTTCCACCCTGTACAAGTGACTCTATCACAATAGCATTACCAACCTTAAACTCTTTCCGCAAGGGGGGTGGCAAATTAATATCAAAAGCAAAAATAGGCTTTATGGTCGTGAAATTGAAGGTAATTGAGTGGATATAATGAGATGGCGGAGATTTCAGAAGTGACATTCTTCTTTTGGTTTATTACCTTACTGAATAACAGTGCCATGAAAACCGATGTTTTTTCCCATGTATACCCCATGTTTTTTCTCCTTATTTAGCTTTACAAAGTGTATTTGAAAGGCAATTTTCACACAGCTTAGTTCCAAAGCATTTGTAAGCATCAATAGAGGTAATGAACTGACGCCCTGTAGTCATCCCAAACACCATCAACACTGCTGTAGAGTGGATAAGGACGGGGCTTTAAAATACCAATGCTTCTTATCCAAAATCCTAAGGATGGTGGCAAACATGGTACCGTGTATATATTTACATGTACCCAAGAATTTTCATTCCTTTTTTAACAATGAATATTGGATGAAAATATGATAAATAACTAATACCACATACTTTCAATATAGAAACAAGCCATATATTTAAGCATTGAAACAGCTGCATTCAAATTATTGAACAAAGCAATATCTATGTTTATATATATTCTGTACGAGATCAAGAAATATTTATATAGGTTAAAATGTGTATACCAGGTTAAACCTAAAATGTTTGCATCCCTTATAAATGCCTTTATGTCCTTTTTCTGATCTCAACATTCGTTATACTAATTTACATGAAAAAAATCTGCTTATCGAAGCTACATTATAAAAAAATGTTTGAACAGTTCTGCCATAACTCCTTTTTTTCCACAATTTGACAGCACCTGGATGTTTCTTTTAACTGATAGATCAGCAAATAACTCCTTCTTGTTTCATTATAATTTTTAAACATTGTACCTTTTTGTTAAGGTTAAAAATAAAATACATTTATACAGACTTGCTATTTATCATATAAACATGAATAAAGAGTTTCATCTCAGATTAAACCTTAAACAGGACAGTACAAAAAAGAGCACCCTGCCTAAACCCTTTAACACATCTAGAATTATTCAAGCTTGCTTGACCTAAGTAGATCTGCTGTAACTTGTAGATTCCTAATAAATATCTTCATGACTTAATTTCCTTTATGGAATGTTTTTTAAATAGCATGTATTTAAACTCCTAGGATAAATATTGAGACAGCTGAACATGCTTATTATACGACTTAATACAACACTTTGTTGTTGTTTTGTATTGACCGTTATCCTCACACTAATGTTAATTATTTACACAACGCTTTGTTACGTACCTCAGTCGAATTCTTTGTCACATACCGCAGAAAAAATACCACCTACATATATCATGAGTAATCATTTTTAAACCAATGGTTAACAAATCTTTTAAAAATATTTAAAAATATCTGATAAATGCACATTGAAATAAATTTCTCAATTATTACCAAAACCAGCAAACAATATTATGAGTTATCGCTGGTTTAGGGGGGGGGGGGGGGATCTACGGTATCAAAGACCTGGTTTTTATAGACCAAATGAGTCAATGAGTCTGTATAGACCCATCACCATCCAGAGATAACAAATTTTTTAACCCTGAAAATCTTTAAATACTTCTTTCTATAGATTTTAAATTAGCTTTGATATATATAAGAATTGATAATAATTGAGTGAGAATCAACATTGGATCAGTACCAAATTATTATTAAGTCAATTACCGTGTAGTTATAACAATTATGCAGTCTTAATTGGAGTAAATATCCAGCACCAGGTTTTAGTCAATATGTGATTGGTACTAATTAAATCAAGCACTCAAACTCAGAAGTCAACATTTTAATAAAATGGCACAATTATAATTTCATTGACCAAAACTTCTAACTCTGTGCAAACAGATTATTACTATTGAGTATCAACATACAGTACAACATGTTTATAACAAATCTCTGGGGACCAAGGAAATTAGTTTGCTATAAACATTTAATTCATTATACATGTATAGCATACAAATGATATTAGGTGCTTGGTAAGAAATGAAAAACTTTATGTTATATAACCATGATTTTGTTATAATCATGTTTTACGGTTCCAACTTGATTTATTCTGCGCAAACAAACTTCAGGAATATCCCAATAATTGTATTGTATAGAAAAACACTTAACACCGAGAGACAATTTAAAAAAAAATCAAATCAATACACATATTATGTTTCAACTATGCAGATTTATACTAATGCACTAAAAGAATTAATTCTGATAATGGCATCCTTTCGTTAATTGAGAAAAAAAATAAGATCAATTTTATTTCGATTAATTAGTTATCAAACATTTTTTAAGCTGATAGCTTTCAGTTAGATTACAACACCAGTAACAGGTCCGATTTTTAAGAGAAAAAAAATCTAAGTGACCGAATTAATTTCCATTAAGGCAGTATAGATATATAACACCATGATCACCCATTAAGACTTTGGTTTCCGTCAAAGGCAGTCATGCATGTCTCCTTGATGTCTCTATCAAACTGCTTGGGGAAAGTATAATCTCTGTCGATAAAAAGCTAATCTCATTGATCCTAACCTGCCTGCTAGCCCTTCAGACCTGCAGTGTACACACTATCATCAGCAAACCAATAGTTTATCTCAAATCTTACGATTCTCCTCGTGGTCTTATGAGGACATATATCGCCTATGGCACGGAAGGTTTTGTCTTGTTCAGTGACGCGTGACCAAGATCACTGCCATATCACAGGTGTAAAAACACTGGTATTGACAGGTATATTGTGTGATGATTGATGCTACCTGGCCAAGTTTATGTCTTTGGCTAATGACAGTCGTTTTCTGGATAGCGGTCGATATCATTACCGTCCGTACTAAATGCATTAACGGACCCTCAGTATCTGCGCATTCCTACCACCCATAGAACTGTCCAAATGAACATCGTCATAGCACATAGCACGCATAACAACGAGACATATTAACTGGTCAAATAAAAACTAAATATTTCCTGACCACAAAAACATGACTATGAGTCTTAATCAGAGACAATTTAATACCGACATTATGTATTTGGTTGGCAATATAACAAACAGGATGTTCATAGGTCAATATTGCTGTAGAATTATAGAATGCTTGCAATACCAAATTGAAAATACGATCTATGATAGTATACAATTGTAGACCCAACATAATTAACAAACAAATACCCATATATAGGTGCATTGTATATGAACAGAGGCAGGTTTTAATTAAGCTTGAAATGGTCGTCGTACATTTGTATTCGATTGACATTCAGGTATCACCTGGAAAACTTGACAAGCATGTGATGTTGAAAAAACACTATTGATGACGTCTGGAGTACCAGAGTAATTATCGTCACACAAGCACAATATTGACAAATACTTAAAACACTACAACAACAGAACTACGAGCTTCACTCAATATCCGAATCCCTCTCAATCGGCGACTGTCCAAATTCAAAATACCGGTGTGTTATAATGCAGAAAAATTTAAGTCAATTGTGCCTTGGATCTCAGTACAGGCCCATATGGTGAATTATACAGACACAAAGACATTTAAGACCAAACAAACATATTGATCTTTAACATAAATGATACAAAACAAAATACCATCAATTTGAACGGGATTAACATTAGTCTTGTTTTCTGCTTGAATGGTTTGAGTGTTACACCTCGTTGACCCCGACATACTGTACTAAGTGTATAAACAGACTTCCGTAAGAACCTACGGAGCAGACGTACACCATATAACACCATATTCTTGTTTTATCCGATCAGTGTTCTATTCTTTGGATATAAAAGGTTATGACACATCCGTGCCCATGACATTTGATCCCATAGATGTTGTACAAATTGTTTACCATCTTAAAATTCCTCTTATTAAAACATGATAATCTGAAATAACAGACTATGACAAAGGGCTTTATGTTCTGTCCTAAACATGTCGAAATAGTTTGTCTTCCTGTTATTCTTAGTGATCAGTTACAGTTTGAACGAAAAATGGCTGAAAATATCTTTCTAAATATAAATGTTTATTCAAAATTTTTAACTTCTTAACATTCTTTTAATTAATCCAGAAGCACCAAGTTGACCGCCTGCCCAAAAAACTTAAGCTTAACATTCCTTTTTCTTTAAACTATAAATACAATAAAAATATAAATTCAAACGGTAATTACATATGCATGAATGCCTTTTGCTTTGTGTTTCAGTATTTTTTTTTATTAAACTATAGTTACATCTGTATAGTAAATTGCATTTCCCTAGAATTGGTGAGCAGATATTCTACAGCATTTGGTAGGAAAACAATAAAAGCGAAAAAAACGCTGACTTGGTAATTTCTTTCCGACAAATTGACCGTCTGCTAGCCAAGTAGAACACAGACATTAGAAGACAATGCCATGATAAGGAAAACACATTTCTAAATCATATTACATATATACATCCTGCGACTGCTCAGAGAGTCTCCAAGGAACCAGTGTGCAAAGGTCAACCCTGGAAATTACCACAGAAATGGCACTGAAACCTCTCATCCTCTGAACACACAACAAACAACAAGTCTTATCCCATACCCCTACCACTACCCCCTACACATACCCCTTACCCCCTACCACTAACAACAACTCTTACCCCCTACCCCTACCCAAACCCCTACCACTACCCCCTACCCCAACCCCTACCACTACCCCCTACACATACCCCTTACCCCCTACCACTAACAACAACTCTTACCCCCTACCCCTACCCCAACCCCTACCACTACCCCCTACCCCTACCACTTTCCCTACCTCTACCCCAACCCCTACCACTACCCCCTACACATACCCCTTACCCCCTACCACTAACAACAACTCTTACCCCCTACCCCTACACTAACCCTCTACCCCTACCAGTACTCCCTATCCTTATACCTACCCCCCAGCCCTAACAACAACTCCAACCCCTACCCCCTACCCCCCTACTCCCTAACCCATTCCCTACCCCTATCCAAACATTACCAAGAAACACTCCCCGTATTATTGACCAACCTGTTATCATTTATGTTATACAGAAAACTCTACCCTATTAATGCTTTCATTGCTCTTGAAAAATACAATGTTTATTTTGTTTTGCTAAGATAATTGGAAAGGCACACTCCCCCCTATTGAATTCACAACTTAATTGTTTTCACATTCAAATCACTCCTATGAAGATTTTATTGGAGACACTATGTTTTTTTTATGCTAATCAATTTCTATTTTGTTGGTCCATGTTATGTGCAGCAGAGACCTACTTTCCCTTAAATTAAATCATAGTAAACACTATTATTTTCAACCTGTCCGATCAATGTAGACTGTATTCTACACAAACAAATTTGAATTCCCTTGCTTAGCATGAACAAGCCAAGCACGGATGATGCAGTTTGACACGAACGTAGCAACTGTAAAACTGACACAACCAACCTCAACAGCTTTTTAATTTCCCCGTTATTTTTTTAACGCCAATCTGATATCGGAAACGGTCAGGCGATCCTAGAATGACAAGATAAGCGTCACAGGAACTATAAGCTACTCGCTGTCATGTGACGATACCAAGCATTTGATTGGACAATCAATACAGGAAATTAGCCCTCCTGGCACGATGAGTAATCTGCCCTTTTAAAGGTTTTAGAATATTAGTTATATTTTTTTTTAAACTTTTCACTCGGTAGAATTACGCCGGATGATAATGGTATAATGATGATGGAACTGAAGCTCAACAAAATGGGATATTTCACAAAGAAAATCAGAAAGAGGAGAGGTTTTAAAATTTTTCAGAAAGTCAGGGGATTGAATGTATTTTTCAACAGGACACCATAAAGCCCCTGAGTGTTTCCTTAAAGCTTTTGTCAGAAATCAGAAGAAAAATTTGCAAAATCTGAAGTTCGATTGGTTCAACGTCACTGTTACATTATGGTACAACTGATTATCTGCTAAGGATACCGAGGGATCTAAATCAAAGTCGTAATGGATATGTATATTATAATGACAATAACCTATTAATAACGAAAAATCAATTTGTAGACGAAGAAATTCTGCTGTACAATTGGCAAGTCAGCACGCCAATCGGTATATTTTTTTTTTGCGATTGCTGCTCTACGATTTTTAAACATTGTTGCGGGAAAATTAACATAGAAATGGAGTCTGGCTCTATACAACAATGTCTAATTTCCATACTTGTACTTGCTATAAATTTTAAGCACATAGTGGATTTTTATTTTGTTTACTTGTTGGTAATAGTTGGTAAAACTGAAATATGATGAAAGCAAATTACAGAATCCTTTTTGTTGACAAAAACATGAACAAAGTAAAAATGTTGTTTGAGCGGCTTACAAGCCCTAACTGTGATGGTATTGATTCATTATACAGACTTCCTTTGGATGTCAAAGGCAGCTTGCAAGTCAATAACACTACCGCAAAGGATCGAAAACACATTTTGTATAATTATATGCAAGAAATTGCAAGAAAAGCTGATTAACAAGCGATAAGACTTACCTTGTGTTGAGCAGGACAAGTTAAAAATCACAGACACTGAGCCGATTTCCTGATCAGCATGCACAAACACATACCCCAAAAACAGTCACTTATCACTTAATATTACAGTAATCTCCGAGATTTTAACTCCAGGGTGAAAATTGGAGAGATAGAAGAGGTCACTCCGGGGTATCGCTGATGGTCACTTCAGATAAGACTGTAACACTAGAAGTGGACAGTGATTTTACTGACCAATACTTTCTCTAACACAGGTAATAAAAAAAAAATGCCAACCTACCTGACAGAGGAGGCTCATCAATACTTTGGACAGGTGAGCTAACAGTGGCCAGTGGTCCCAGAGCTACTATACCTGGCTGTGTGACTCACTATTACACCGGGCTGTGTATGGCCAGTATAGTCTGCTGCAATTACAAACACATTGTCAATATTGACAGCTATCCAAATAAACTGAAACAACACATTACCGGGGACTTCAAAACTAATATAGTACATGGTTTTATAATAGTTGTAATCGGCACAACTGCAGAAAATTTACCGCTCGGCCAAGCGTGCTGCAGTCGGAAATTATTTGACATTTAGTCTGTTTAAATCATTAACATTGAGTCTGTTTTAATCCAATAGCACTAGCGCTGAAACAATTCATCATGGTAACTTTAATCTAGAAGGGTCAATAGTTAAAGTACAATATGGTATTGCTTATTGCATAAGTTTTAATCCTTAAGAAGAGTTCCATACACTATAGAGCTGATCTTGTTTATCACATATAATATTATTTTTTATAACAAACAACCTAAAGCCAATTTTTCTGGCACAGGGTTACTTCCCCTTAATTTTAAGTAATTAATGTTGCGTATTTACAATTTCTGATAGCGTCATTGGTTAAATGTAGGATT
The DNA here is from genome assembly GCA_947623455.1 of Mimachlamys varia. Lineage (NCBI taxonomy): Eukaryota > Metazoa > Mollusca > Bivalvia > Pectinida > Pectinidae > Mimachlamys > Mimachlamys varia. The sequence continues at coordinate 47,019,799 of OX392528.1, forward strand.
GACGATTAGGGCATCCCAACTTTTGATTTAAGGATCTTCGTAACACTGCCATGAAAACTTATAAGGGAGAGAAACTTCTTTTTCTGGCATGAATAGTTTTAATAATCATGCGCACATTTCTGAAAATTAAATCCATGACTTGCGGAAGTAATTAAGGTGTAATAATAAACAAACAATAAGTTACAACAGTGTTCAATGGGGGAAAAAATTGGAAGGGGGAGTGAGGGGGGGGGGGCATCACTGGACAAGACTCAGAGAGGGGGGGGGGGTGATTTCATTAAAACCGTCCTCATGTTCAAACATAGATTCTGAGCTCAAACCAACCATCCAAAAGTAAAATGAGCGCATTTTTTTTTTTTTTTTAATAAATTCGGTTTGAATACAAAATCCATGTTTCAGCATTAGAATGGTTTCATGAACACAGATTTCAACCATATACATCTGATTACTATAATTCTAACTGACTAAGATACCTACAGTCAAAGGAATTATCCTGGCCAGTTAGCCAAGCCGAAGATAAGGGGAGGTAATCAAAATGAGAGTCCATAACTCATTCACCCTGAAGATACATTTGAACTCTTCAAATTCAAAGGTTGGAATAGTTCATTATGAAACTGTATAAGGGTTTATGAGTTCAGAAATTCTGTCTTTATTTTTGTTTTGTTTCAATAAAGTTATGATTCTGTTGGTTGTGTTATAAGATGTTTTTTATATGGAATAAATATGATTTATTGGGGAAAAAAATTGTTTTCATACAACATATTCGTAGTGTAAATGGAAACAGAAGACCAGGGTATATTATCTAAAAACTTACCTGGTAGTTTTTTTAGCCTTATTAGATTTACTGGCTGTATAACTACCAAGAATTTATTTGACAAGTCTGCTGCAATCAAAATTGATCAGACAAGGTATATGCTCTATAATGATAAAATCTATAATTCATCAGACAATTAAGTCGGAATAAATCATAAAACATATCGTCAAATGACAAAATGTCCATATTGACACTAGAAAATCAAATTACAGCTACTTCAACCTGAAATGGTACACGATTAAATAGATTAGCTGAACTCGACTACAGATAGTTGATTGCACTTAGTAGAGCAGAGAGGAACCCCAACTAGGTTTAGGCATCGCTTTACTAGATACAATATAGGCTTATACTGTAAACGTATATATTTTAGCAATGATATTATTTTAACGGCTGTCGTCCTGAAAGAATTCCGCTAAATTATGATTGCGCTAAATCAGGGTTTGCGATGGGAATTTCATAAATGGGGTCCTTTCCTAAATAAACGGGGTCCTACTGCATAGTTTGAATAGGAATTAAATAGCAATAGGAACTTGCTAAAACTCGTGTCTTTTGTAACTTTTGAAAAATTATCTAACATAAGGGAACTGAATTCCATATCCAACAACCACTTGTTGTGTAACCTCTATAAAATGTAATTTCAAAATTGAAATCTTATGAAAAGTGAGTTTTGATATCTACATGGTACAACACTAAATAGAGGCCAAAACAGTAGTATAACTTCCTACCTCAAATTTAAGATAAGGATTGGTAAGAATCTAGGACACTCGCCTTCTATACTGATACGTATCTGAAGCTCGACTCCTTTTGTGCTCAGGTACAGAATTTATGAAGATATTTATTTCAAGCTCATCACAAAGCATTTTTTTAGCTTGTCCTTTGATAGGAATCAAATGATCTATCCTGTATATTAATTAATCAATGTAAAAAGCCAGCTCCTTATAGTTTCGTAGTGGAACTGGACTGGGTTTATCATAGCCGACCAGGTACAAAATGGTCCCAGGTTTAAACTGGTCTTGGGCCCATGGTGACGAATTGGTGAAGGTGTCCTGACATTCTACCACTAGCCCTCCACCTCTGGGTTGTCAGTTACAAACCCAAGTAGGGCAGACTTTAGGTTGGTTTTTGATTTGATTTATTTAGGCATATAGTCTTACATTACATATCACAAAGACATATTATATAATAACTTAGATATGATATAATATACAATGAATTGTTTAAGATGAAACAAATATCAAGCGGAACATTTGGTAAAATGATACTATTATTATAAATTTTGTATGACATATAGCCAAGGATAGCTCATATAAAAGTCCGAACACTTATTTCCAATGAGGTCCTTGAGGTTGGTGTTTTTTCTCAGGGAACTCCGGCTTTCCTCCACCTCCAAAACCTTGCACGACCTTATATGACCCTGGCTGTTATAATAGGACATAAAACAAAATAGACCAAACCAAACTAAACCCTAGTCTGCCAGCTAAACAAAAATAACAATATACACCTGTCTCATGACAAAATGAAAGACGACAATTGCATCAGAATGCAATACTATAGAATTATGAACAGTTCAAATTTGACTGCATTGTCACAAAGGAAGCACAGTTTCCATGGTCTTATAGGTTAAAACAAACAAATTTTGAAAGAAATTGGTTGAAAACACTTAAAACTTATATGAGGTAGTATATAAGTGCAGTTTATGAACAAAGACAACTTTCATCTATTTCATGCTTGTTTACATTAAGTATGTAATTTTCAGTACAGTTTATTTGAAGCCTGATACTTCACTATATTATATAGACGTATAGTTAGATCAGTATACATGGTCTATATATAGCTATCAGCTGCCCTATATATAGCTATACACACATACTTGTGTTGTGAGAACACGACTGTAACACGTGGTTAGTTAATGGTCATTGGTCAGTCAAGTCACGTGACTGGTCAGTTGTTTCAGCAGTGTTCTCCAGCATCAGTCAGTTTTATTTAGCGCCAAGTGTTTTTATTTTTACTTCTACTTCTATTGGATTTATTCACCGTTTTCAAGGGATTGTTGAGTATCGTCAATCACGATGATGAAACTTTCCGTGCTTTCGTGAAACTGTAGTCAACGGATTTGCAAAAAAATCGCCGTTTGGGACAATTTCCTTTGTGTTTGATTTCGTGACGTAACAATGTCGGGAAGAAACAAAAGACCCCGGTCAAGTTCCTTAGACATGGACAATCCCAACAACTGGACTGCCAATATCTTACGACAGAAGTTGGAAGCTTTGGGTATTTGGACACCTTCATCTATGTCAAGAAACAACTTGCGGATGCTATACTTGGAAAATGACAAACATTGTCAGGTTGACGCACGGTTGCCTGAGCGAAGTGGCAGGGAAACGGAGCGTAATTCCGTAGTTAATTCATCAGTGAATCGATCAACAAGATCGCGTTCTCGTGTCAACGCACAGAACGATACCGTTACCGCGACGGTAACACAGTCTAGCGAGGATGACAGTCACGCAAGCGTTATAGGCCTAAACAATGGAGAGACTTGGGCGGAAGTACACGCGGCTGATTCTGTTGCGCGCGCACCCAACATGGCGGCGCCCATGCAGCAACAACTGGATAAGTTGCAGAGCACTGTCAATCTTCTCCTCCAACGGGAAATGGCCACGGGACACAGAATCATCGAGGATGAAGACTCGACACGGTCAAGGAACACCGATTCCAACGTGAATGTCGGTACGACTTCACTTTTGACTACAGGTGCGTACGTAAATGAACACCTCTTATCGAATGCCGGTGTTTCCCCCGACTCCCTCCCACATTTGGATTTGGTCTCGGTCAATTTAAGGAAACAAATTGTTGAGGGGAAAGACGTCAATTTGGCTGCTTTGCTCATTCCCGATTATGACATGTCGAGGGAGAGGGTTGTCACCACAGAAGGGATTCAATTTAACATAAAAACCCCCACTGACCCTAGACTGAATAAACTGCTTACCATCAGCGAGTTCATTACTGCTTTTGGAAAATACAAACGCATAATGTGTGAACGTTTTCCATCACGGCGGGAGGAACTAGACAGATATGAGGAGAACATCATCGAAATTCACAACCTTTTTGGACCAAAATTTTATGAATATCATAAACTGTTTTCGGCCAAAAGTGCTTACGCACTCCAACAACTCAGAACTAAAATGAACTGGTCGCTCAAAGACAACAATTTGTTAACTATGTTGATGGCTGGGGCAAAAACCTACACTTGCCCATGTGGAGCAAGCACACACACAGCAGCTTTTTGTCCGGCACTCATGAGCTCTCCGACACAAGGGAACAGTGCATCCCACCTGCCTTATCATCCCTCTACTACGGGTAAATTAAATGCAGACGAACGAACACAGTCTTCTAACGCCACAGATGACAAGTATGGGCGGTCTCGAGTCGTGGTCGAAGGCATAGAGCTGTGCAACAACTACAACAGTGGGAGATGTTTCAGGCCATCATGCAAATTTGGACATGCATGTAAACTATGTAAAAATGGGGCTCATCCAGCAGTGTCATGTCCTAGAAAGAAGCGGTGACTGGATGCTGATACATCAGACTTTGAGGTTACAACACCAATCAACATCAACAATCTACGTATGGAACTAGTGCACCATCCTGATCAAGAGTGGGTGAAATATCTGTGTACAGGTTTAGAACTTGGTTTTGACACGAAGATAAAAGATCATGAAATGCTTCAAAATAAAGAGTGTAAGAATTTGAGATCGTCTCTAGCAGAGGCCCCGGTAGTTACAGATTTAATTGCTAAGGAAGTTAGCAAAGGCTTCCTTGTCGGTCCGTTTCACAAGCCTCCATTTACCAACTTCCGTGTTAGCCCCATCGGTTTAGCCACTGGCAAATATTCAGGCAAAAAACGACTCATTGTGGATCTGTCTGCCCCCCATGAGGATGAACGTAATCCAAGCGTGAATGACATGATTAACAAGGAAGAGTGTTCCCTTGCTTATGTCCGCATTGATGATGCTATAAACATTATTCAGACTATAGGCCCTGGGGCAGTTATGTGTAAGACTGACATCTCGGATGCTTTCAAGCTGATACCTATCCATCCCTCACAGTGGCACATCTTCTGCATCAAATGGGAGGAAAAGTATTACTTCTACAAACGACTAGCATTTGGATGTCGGTCTAGTCCAAAGATTTTCGACAATTTGTCAGTAGCAGTGTGTTGGATAGCCGAGAAAAACTATGGTATTGGGAACATTCTACATTTGCTGGATGACTTTATAACCATCAATGCTCCTAATATGGATGGGAAGGCTACCATGGGTACTTTAAAATTCATTTTCAACAAATTGAATATACCTTTGGCCTTGCATAAGACCGAAGGTCCCTGCTGTGAAATGGAATATTTGGGAATAGTACTGGATTCGGTGAAAATGGAAGCCAGGCTGCCACAAAATAAATTAACCCGTCTGATAAGCATGCTTGAGGAATATCAAGACAAGAAATCACTTACCAAACTGGAACTTTTACAGTTGTTAGGACATCTCAATTTTGCTTCGCGCGTTATACCGGTAGGGAGATCATTTATATCTTACCTCATAGCTTTGTCTACTACTGTGAAGTCATTACGCCATCATGTTAAACTCAGCGTTGACGCTAGAGAGGATATCAGTATGTGGATACATTTTCTGCGAAAGTGGAATGGTGTTTCTCTATTTCGCGAGAGATCAGTCACTAGGGCAAACGACATGGAACTTTACACAGACGCGTCAGCTACTATAGGTTATGGAGGTTACTTCTTAGGAAAATGGTTTTCTTCCACATGGCCCATGAAATTAAGGCCCAAATGTCAAAGTACTGATCATGTATCCATTGCATACAGAGAACTATATCCGATTGTCGTGGCGTGCATGCTTTGGGGACATAGCTGGGAAAGGAAACAAGTGTTGTTTTGGTGTGACAATATAGCTACAGTAGAAATCATTAACAAAGGGCGATCTAAAGCTCTGAACATTATGCCTCTAATGCGTAAATTGACTTTATGTGCTGCTAAATATAACTTTACAGTGTTAGCTAAACATGTACCTGGAGTGAACAATAGTATAGCTGACGCTTTGTCTCGTTTGCAGCTGTCAAAGTTTCGGAAGCTGGCACCGCAGGCAGACCTACAACCACACATGGTCCCACCCATGGAGGAAGTGTGTTGGAGCTCCAGGAAGTAGCTCATGCTCTGTGGAATGGGTCAGTAGCACAAAGAACACGTAATGCATATGAAACTGGTTTGAAAACTTACATTAATTTCCTGTTGATGACAGGTATTGTGTCAATGTTACTGCCGCAACAGGCCCCACCTTTGACTGAAGACTTGTTAGTGTTGTTTGTAGCATATTGCTTTCACAGCTTAAAGCTCAGCCAGTCAACTATCAAGTTATATATCTGTGGAATAAAACACATGTGCTTACAGTTCAAAGGCCATCAGGTTTTCAATTTGAGTTTGGATTCACCTCGTCTTAAAGCTGTTTTAAATGGTGTTAAAAGGTTACAAGGCGTGTCTACAAAGACAAGACTACCCATCACGGCAGAAGTCCTACACAGTTTGGTTTCTCTATGGAGGAAAGGCTTCCTAGGCGAGTTTCTAGACCTAATGTTGGAAACTGCATGTACTGTGGCTTTCTTTGGATTTCTTCGGTGCGGAGAATTTACCTGTCAACGATTCGATTCTTCTGTTAATCTGTGCATGGACGATGTGACTATTCGCGATGATCATATTGTTGTTCATTTGAAATCTTCAAAGACAGACCCTTTTCGTAAAGGAGTCTCGGTGTATGCGTTCAAAACAAAAAACCGATTTGCCCACACTTGTGCATGACTAAATATTTGCAGGTGCGACGCAATAGACAGACACTTGGATGTCAGGCATTGTATATTACACTGAACAATTCTCCGTTAACTAGATCAGTATTTATTGAATACTTGAAAAGCTCACTAGCAGCCATAGGTTTAAACCCAGAACTATACAATGGCCACTCATTCAGAATAGGAGCAGCCACATCAGCTGCTTCACACAACGTGCAAGATCACTTGATAAAAACTCTTGGTAGATGGTCATCGGACACTTACTGTAGGTATATTCGTACACCAAAGGAGACTATGAGAACAGCACAAATTGCCATGAGTGAGACATTGTGAAGTTAATGTGAAATGACTTGATATAGTCTGTCTAGTAGCTAGTCTTAAACTGTATTAGAATCTGTTATATGTTATATATATGGTTAGGTAAATAATCTGTGCTAGGCAACAACAGTTGCTTTCTCTCTTCCCAGCCTTAAATTAGTCTCTGAAATGTCTAGATACACGAAGGTATTTCAATTTATTTATAAGTCACCAGTTAAACGTTTATTTTAAGGCAACCGCATTTGCTTCCAGCTCAGTTTAGTTTACCACAGTCAACTTTTTCCCTCTTAGCTGTCACAGTTATCTACAGTTGTCTCAAATATTTCCACCCTACTAGTGTAACCACAGTTACCACCTTTCCCTCGTGCTCTTAACTGTCATAGGTAACCGCAGTTGTCTCCCACATTTCCAATCTATGTAACCACAGTTACCACCTTTCCCTCTGAACTGTCACAGGTGACCGCAGTTGCCTCCCATGTTTAAAATCTAGGTAACCGCAGTTTACCACTTTTCCTTCTGAACTGTCACAGGTAACCGCAGTTGCCTCCCGTTTTCCGATTTGGTAACCGCAGTTACCACTTTTCCTTCTGAACTGTCACAGGTAACCGCAGTTGCCTCCCATGTTTCCAATCTAGGTAACCGCAGTTACCACTTTCCCTCTGAACTGTCACAGGTAACCGCAGTTGCCTCCCATGTTTCCTATCTAGGTAACCGCAGTTACCACTTTCCCTCTGAACTGTCACAGGTAACCGCAGTTGCCTCCCATGTTTCCTATCTAGGTAACCGCAGTTACCACCTTTCCTTCAGAACTGTCACAGGTAACCGCAGTTGCCTCACATGTTTCCAATCTAGGTAACCGCACTTACCACCTTTCCTTTAGAACTGTCACAGGTAACCACAGTTGCCTATCATGATTCCAATATAGGTAACCACAGTACTCACTCTCTCTTTCTAAAATGTCACAGCTTACAGCAGCTTCCCATGCCTTTCTAAGTCTAAGATACATATAAAGTTTACCTTACATCCTAGGGCTAGTGTAACAATTTATATTTACCGAATGTCTTATACCTACTGTTATGTCAAGCTCCCTTTGTCTCAATGTGTTTCTATCCTCTACGGTATAGTGAGGTTGAGGCAAGTTAAGTACAGGTACATTGTATACCCTACAACAACTTTAATTTACTCGCACTGTAGGCCTTACTTTACAATTGTACAACGTCTGTAAGTCTTGCATGCGCATATTTACATCAGGGTTTAAAAACTATTCTATTTCAATTTTTGCTTTCACCTATGTCTTAAATGTACCATATGTATTACTGTACATGTATGTTTTGCATCACCTGTGTTGGTCTTGGTGGGTTTTGTAAATATGTATATATATTAATATATCTGTACATGTGCTTATTGGCTAGTTTATGTGTATGTGGTCTATACAGTACATGTATATAGTATTTTCATGCTTAAATTCGTGTTTTCTCTCATTATATATTCTTGGGGGTATTTCAGCTGTGGTACATCTTCAATTTGGGCATCTTACTTCATTATGTAATTTGCAAGTCCCCCAAGAATTCTTTTATCAAGCTTGCTCCCTTCAGTTACTGTTGACTCGGCCAGCAGCTTCTCCTGCTCAGCTTGTATTAATTGGTCAATAGTCAGTCTACCGGGTCTAACTGAAGCTAGTCAAGTGCCACAGCTGTTATAGCCCCTCAGCCCAATAAATATGTGATGTATAATAAATTTTGGTTGAAGCTGATATCCTGTTTGTGTCTTTTGTTCATAAATTAAAACTTATATGAGGTAGTATATAAGTGCAGTTTATGAACAAAGACAACTTTCATCTATTTCATGCTTGTTTACATTAAGTATGTAATTTTCAGTACAGTTTATTTGAAGCCTGATACTTCACTATATTATATAGACGTATAGTTAGATCAGTATACATGGTCTATATATAGCTATCAGCTGCCCTATATATAGCTATACACACATACTTGTGTTGTGAGAACACGACTGTAACACGTGGTTAGTTAATGGTCATTGGTCAGTCAAGTCACGTGACTGGTCAGTTGTTTCAGCAGTGTTCTCCAGCATCAGTCAGTTTTATTTAGCGCCAAGTGGAAAACATAACTACCTGTCATGGTTAATAAATGTGCAAAATTTGAAAGAAATCAGTCTAAACCAATGGAAAAGAGATCTCCAGACCAAATTTAGATTGTGAATTATGTAAGGGGCAATAACTCTTCCAAATATAGTCAAATCTAACCGATTTTCAGGAAAAGAAGGCAAGCTAACACTATGACTCTATCAATTTGAGCAACAAGATGAAATTCACAACACAACTAAAAGCTGACACGTTCCTAATGACCGTTACTGCTAAATTGTCTACACATAGAGCGCGTCTTTATTGCAGATAATTCGTCTGGACAGGAAGTTTAGACGTTGGTACATATGTGTATGTACTGCAGTAAATGGTCTGTTTCGTGGACAATATGTTGTTATTGAATGTCAGAAATAATAAAAACTCACGACCATCCCTGTTTCATTATAGCCTCAGTAATGGTATTGATCACGGAATATTACATAACTCGGTTGACATCAAAGCGATGTGGCCATTTTATTAAAAAGATTGAACGATATAATGGGTGATGAAAAAAGCAATGTTTCCTGTATGGTAGAGTTGTGCTACTTGAAGATAAAAATTATATTGAACATCAATCAATATTTTTTTCTAGTTTATTTAAAACTAAAATTGATTTAATATCTAACTATTTTTTGTCTGATTTCTTTTTTATTTTGCGAATGAATTTGAAAATTATTGAAATAAACTTGGATAGCTTATTTTTTAATTTTCTCTGTAATTTTTTTTCCTTTTTTTCTTCAATTTCATTTCAACCAAACACTAGTCAAAGCACACACAATATCAATAAATCTTAATGGTTCTTCGTGCAGTGACAAGCTAACACTGAAATATTGGCAAAATTTAATGCAGAAAGCAAAACAATTCCTTATTCTTTCAACTGACTTATAATGTAGTAGTTAACCTGAATTCTACAGAAGTGTAGTGTAGTTCAATACTATATTTGGACAAGTAATGTTTTTGCTATATATATATTTCATGCATTTTGACAATTTTCAATTACTTTTTATGACATCGTTTTTCAAAGGATTTTCTTGAAATTCAACACAAGTGTAGACTTGTTGTATTTCAATCCTTTACCAGCGATTAGATTTCCTGCAATAGGTGCACAGTAACAAAAGAACAATGTCGTTTTGTCACTATTCTTATCTAGTATAATACCATAGCAGAAATACATGCAATATCTCTTGACATCGGCTAGAGAAAATTGTACAAACATTATCGGAGGAATAAGCAAATAGTTCTCTATATGTATCTGAAATTTCATGATAAACAAAGTCATGAAAAATCATTAAAAATTTGTCAAAATGCATGAAATATAAGGTGAAAATATTACATGTCCGAATATATATTGCATTACAATGTATATTGTGTCGTCTGCACCAGCTTAAGTGGATTGCAATTTTCCCCATGATAAAGAAATAAATAGAGGATATTCAATGGTTTGCCGTTTAATATCAAATATATTTCACGAGTATGGCAGATTTTTTTATATTTTCACGAGTGTGTAGCACGAGTGAAAATATAAAAAAAAATCTGCCATACTCGTGAAATATATTTGATATTAAACGGCAAACCATTGAATTTTCTTTTTATTACATTTCGGAAGAGGAATTAAGATACTTTTATGATTTGTTTTCTTTACCTGCCTACTGGAAAGTAACTAGACAACTGGTAGTCCTAATCTGTCGAAATCACAACCGATCTGGTCCAGTACACAGCTGATTGGGATAAGCTAATCGGAAAAGTTGAACCATTCTCATCTTCCAATTCAGAACATATTAAATCCTGCGGCAGTTTCTCATCAATATTTACTATTGGTGCCATTTCTTCAAGACCATCTTTCGACAATAGACAAGTTCTAGCAGACGACAACAAAATACCGAGCCTCCAATGTCATGTTCGAGTCGATCAAGGGGAACAACTCATACAAAAGTTCCGGTGTAACGTGAAAAAAATACCCAGTTTAAAACTACCCACAGTTGAAATCTACGGCGGGTAACTTTCTCAAGGGGACGAATTACAGAATATCGAGTGGGGTCATTTTTCTACAGAAGGCGGAGTAAGATTTCTACTGTAAAATAACGACCCTGGGTAAGTTTTGCAATGTAGAATAATGGCCCCGGGTTGTTTCTTATTGGCGGGTCACTTTTTCACGTTACACTGAAAAAGCCTTATATTTTCACTGCAAAATCTGATATTTTCACGGCAAAATCTTATATTTTCACTGCTCATCACAGCAGTGAAAATATAAGTTTTATCAGTTTGATAATTTTCTATATTTCACAGGCAAAAATGTAATAAACTGTAATATTTTACTGTCAGATAACAGTAGCCTCATTAAATATTCCATTTGTTCAAGAAACAAGCTTATGTAAAGAGATTCTGTAATAAGAAGAATGTACTTTGCAAGTTTCATCAGAATTTGATCAAAGATTTCATTCAAGAACTAGCAGCCATGCAGCCATGCAACCAGATTGCAGTATTCTCTTAAAATATTCAGCACTTGCGTTTTTACGAACAAAAGTTCATTGACATTTATATTAATAGCTAAAAGTAATATATCTCCCAGAATCTACCAGCTAATCAGATTGTGCCAGCCCTATTAAAAAATTTCTGAATTTTGTCCTGTATCAGACTGCAGCCATACAAAGACTGAATTTCAAATAAAGTTTGGCAAATTTCGTTCAAATCTGATGCTTCCTTAAAAGGTTATCATCGAATATTACTTACATCCAATCAGATCACAGCAGCCTTAATATTTTATTTCTAAAGACTTAGGCACAGTGCCAGTGACCTTGGTAAGTAAATATATACCCTATGCCTGGCAAAAGTTTCACAGAAGTAGCACAATTCCTTTAAAGGCCCAATATAAGAAACTTTCGGCAAAAATCTAAGCGAAAATCAAGCCTAATAAATTATAACATTTATAGATTTAGTTAAGATTAACTGTTATCAGCAATATTCAGCAATGAACTTTTACGTGGGTATCGGTACAGCAGCAGTTGAAACTCTGTATTTTTAAACATGCATCCATTTTGAACAGTCATCTAACTTCAGCTTGCTGTTTTAGTGGTCGATCAACACCTAAAATATTTTGAATTCTTTGGGAATTTTCTTTCAAGAGTTTCTTGGTAGTTAACGCTAAGGTTTACTATGTTTCAGCCTTATTTTTGTATGGTTATCAACTGGATTTTTTCAGAATATTTGAAAATCAAGAAAAAGGACAGAAGAAGAAGGACGAAGAAAAATGCTTATTTTCAGGACCCAGGGGGCCAAGACTTACCATTTGTAAATCTTTTACAAATTATTTATCATCCTCCCACTAAAGATGTTTCTGGCCAAATTTGGTAAAAATCTGCTAAGGTGTTCATGGCTAGTAGTGATAAGAAGTTAACAGCCGGATGCTGGAGAGACACTGCGCCATGCCGCCAAATTTCTAATAGAAACTTTTTCTACAACATATTTATGACTCCAATGACCATTTTCTGTATGTAAATTTGGGAAGGTATTTGCAGATTTCCAAATAGGTGAACCAGACAAGCAATTCAACTGAAGTACCAGTGAAAAAATCTATTTATAGTAGCAGCACCTTTGACCTTTTTTCCTTGACCTTGAATACTTATTTATTCTAGGTTTTTATTCTCATTTTTTTTACACATCATCATTTTTACACCCATACATAATACAAAATTTTTACCACACATACCTCACATCCCTCGCAAAAATATTTGTAACTCTTCAGAACAAATAAATACTAATAAATTCCATCAAGCTAAGATAGAAGATTCAATATTTCAAATTAAAAACATATTTGAAAATGTCATGAAAACTTCTAAAACAGAAATTCAGTAAAAATAAAACAGTGACAGTGGCTGAACAAGCCCTATTCCTCGTCTATATAAAGCATCCTTATATAGGTTTCAGTGGCTGCCTGTTTGGTGTGGATGAAGGTGTCACATGATGGTGACCTTGACACTTGTGGACTTAAAGACACACCTGGTCACCACATTGACTTACCTGTTCCTTGACACGGCTGACAGGACCACAGGTGGCGACAGCTGAGGACAGCTCAGCGTGGAGATGGCAAAGATCCAGAACCTGTTAATACACCGCTAGCAACTCTCAAACCAGCTTTGTTAAAGTCTGCATACGAGTACAAGGAAATAATTGTTATCAGCTAATATCAAAATTTCAATATCAAGATACAGTATAAGCTAGATTTGGTGTAAATATTTGAACAAATGGCCGAGAGGGTCTGTATTTCTCATCTAGATATTAAAGCAGTTGTGGAAAAAATGTTTTCATAAAAAGATTGACATTGCAAATGAGATCTCAGGGATGTGGTCAGTCTCCAGAGCAAATCATGGTAGCATCTGTGTATCAAAATCTTTTTACTAATTATCTATTATGGCCCTGTTGAGAGGGCACTATTGCCTCATAGTATTATCGAGGGATGGAATAGTGCCTGAGCCGAAGGCGAGGGCACTATCTCATCACGAGACAATACTATGAGGCAATAGTGCCCTCTCAACAGGGACATAATGGATTTAGTACATCACCCTTCCATCTAAATACACACGTATACAAAAAGTCTCGTTTTGTTGTGCTATACCAGGGCCAGCTTCGGGTCGTTTCCAGAGGCAGCAATTTTCTAGCAGAATAGTAGCATGACGTTATAGTGAGGAAACTTAATAGTGATGTCATAATAGATTCACGTTGAACATCGCGCCAAATTTGATAGTGCCCAGGTGAGCTGACACTAATACTTCATAGTACCCATGTGTATAGCCAATTGGAAGGCAGCAGTTAGTCACGTGATGTACTAAGTAATAATATTTTACAGGGCAAAGGACTTTAATCTTTCCTGGTATGACCCAGGGAGTCAATCCTTGAAAGCCAATTCTGGTAGCATGACCATGCAGCCATTGTATATGGGGATCTAAACCATGTCCATGTTAACCTAGAGCCAGAGTTATCAGGGGTGAGGTTTGACCCCAGGGCATTTACATAAGTATGGTTATGTTAATATCTAGCAGTTAAATATCTGATACAGAGGTGGGATCACTACTACTTACTTGTTGCAACTCAGAGATGAAGTCATCAGGGGTAAGGCTGGCCCACTGAGACCAATCTTGTTAGCATATATTCATCCATTGTTTCATATCAAACTATTGCATATATTGTTATGTGATATGGATAGTTCATTATAAAAACTAGAAATGTCTGTGAGACATAAATGCCCCCCACCCCCATATGAAATTAGTTCTTCGCGCTTATTATGTATGTGAAGTTTGATGACAATCGGAGCAGTAGTTATTTAAATAAGCTGGTTACATTACCATGGGACGGGACGCGACAGACATAGGTAGCACTATATGCCCCCCCCCCCCAGTTCATGGCGGGGGCATGATTAATAAGCAAATGAGTTGAAATAACACTTTAACCTTTAAGTCCATGATAGAACAGTGGTATCAGAGACTAAAAACATTTTATTCTGGGTGTTAGTCAGGGAGAATCATCAACTTTAAATCTAAATTCAAATTCTACAGTTTACGATATATATCGTGCAACATTCTCCTTGGTTACTTAAAATACCAACCCAAACTTTAATGACCAAATTCCCAATAAAATAGAATCTACAACATCAAACATTATTTAGTGTAATTTTAATCAACTCAGTCCAATGATTGTTCTAAGCCGGTTTTTCGTAGATTATTATTCCCCAGATGTTCATCTTTTCCAAAGAGCTTATTCAACTAAGACAGCTAATTGGAACTAGTACTTAGCAGGCTTCTAATAAATAAATGAAGAGTTTAAAGAAAGCCAATGATTAAATCACAATCTTTTTTTTTTTTACAAGAAGTTGTCATGTGTATTTTTGCTAATTATTGCAGAAAGAATCAATTTAATTACGGTCGAAACTGCTCTCAAACCTGAGATCTGAGAGACTACTTTTGAAACTTTGGACAAAAAATATAATTTCATTAACAGGCCTATGGGCCTTAATTAACGGTAATCTGAAGATTTGGATCAGAGATGGCCTAACAAAGTTTTAGCTACAATCCCAGTTCAAGGCCACACCCTCTGTTCCTTATTGGTAGATCTAACTTCGTGTATTTTAAAAACCAATGCTCTGTCCAAGTGATGATTTAGACTAAATCTTGTTGAAATCTGCTTGTCACTAAGAACAAACAGTGTTTAAAAGTAAAATTTCAGTTGAATTACCCATTATATATAAACTTTATTTATTTTACAACAATTATTTAATCACTCTTGTTGACCTAGATGTTAGCATGTGAGGGGTCTTATTGTGGGAGGAAACCAGAATACCTGGAGAAAAACCACATGGGCAGACAAGTGACCACCATACCTTTTCACGTCCAGGCAGGAAATCAAACCTCTGCCACATTAGTGAAAGGCAAGTGTACTATCCACTGGATCACCCGTTCACCCATTACCACTCCATCCCCCACCCCCCTACCCCCCTCCAAGTCCCCAAAGGTAAAATCACCTACATGTATTCAAGAAATTATTGCATTTGGTTGAAATCCACTAAGGTATTAGGGAAGACTTCGACTAAATTGGCCATTTGATACCCCTACTCCCCGTCCATATTTGGGTTGAAATCAACTTCATGTATCCAAGAAAAGTTTACTTCCTCTATTGATATACCAGACAAAACTTGGTTTATAAATGCTAAGGTGTTATGGAAGACTAGTGTTTTAAAGCTTTTAGAACCTGCCCAACTGTCACTTTTCAGCTACATGCCCCTTTTAGGACTTTTTTTTTACTAACTTTATGTAGATTAGAAATGATTACCCTTCCCAGGTGATGAATCAGACTGAATTTGGTTGAAATCTGCTCAGGTGGATAATAAGGAAGCATTTGAATATAAAAATTTCAGCTGAATTTCCCATTCCCCCACTCTCTGTCCCAAACAGTCCAATCAACTTACTGTATTTAAGCAGATAAGGTTCAGGCTTAATTTGGTTTAAATGCTTTCACTTTAAAACAAAATTTTAGCTAAATTCCCCATTCGGGAACCCGCACACCTGTACCTTGGTCAAATCAACTTCCTATATTTAAGAAATGACTGCTGTTACAACTGAATTAGTCCGATATCCCCTCTGGTGTTTTGAAATAGTCCACATCAGTTTAGGAGATGCCTATCAACAAGGGTCACCTGTTTCAGTTCTTTCTGTTAAAGTCACCTGTTTAAAAAAATACCTGTCCACAAAGACCTACTCTTATAAACACCTGTCTACAAAGGTCACATATATATGGCAAATACCTCTGTATAAAGGTCACATATGAAAACATTTGTCTATAAAGACCAGCTTTTATAATAAATATGATTACCTGGTAATATAGATTTAAATTCTATGTAATTTGTACCTGTATATAAAAGTCACTTTGTAACACAAGTACCTGTTTACAAAGACTATACTTAGTTAACACTATTACTTATCTATAAATAAATATCTATATAGATGAACTCTTTGTAGAAATTACCTGTTTATATATAAATCATCATACCACTTTAAAGCAAATACAAACAAATAAAAAATTGTCTAGCATGCCTCAGAATAAGAAATGTAAAATGATGCAATTTCTATGTTTTTGCCTTGCACTTAACATAATGAAGGCAAATTTGAAACAGCACATATATGTCATTAACTTAAAATAATTTCAAAAAGTTTTAAAGAAACTAAAGAAGTTGCACTACTTACCAGAAGAAAACCGTTGATTGTCGATGTCTGGTCCCCGGAATGATGTCAAGGTCACTTGTCGAATCAGAAACGTAGATTAGGGTTTTTTGTTTCTCCTGTCCATGTCTGACCAGGGTAGACAGTCTCGGAAGATGATCACACCACGGGCCCAGCCAATCCAGTGTCACATACAGTCTTACGACGACAGAACACCAGGGGGCGCTACAGAGCCATGTTTCCCCGGGAGACCCAACTCCCAGCTATTGATTCTTTCTGGCAACACTTTGCATCCCCACTATATTATCTCTATGTGTACTTACAGCGTAAAAGAGCATCTTTCAGACAGAAATTGATGTTTTCGGGTCTAATTTCATTCATAAATTGTAAGGCGTCTCGACGGAATTACACACACGAGACTCATAAGAATGGTTAGCGGCGTAGGCCAGACATCGTACAGATTGTCTGCGAACGATCTCATCCACACCCTGACATTTGTCTGGCTTTCTAGGAAATTCTCGAAACCACACTTTCGAAAAGTTATCTCGTAAAGGCTAATTCGATAAAAAAGAAATTAACACCAGACAAACCCCAGTAGATTTACTTTTATCAAGTTTTTTCCCCACCGGTGATTATTTCCTCTTCCTAAGAGTGTTTGATTAAATTCAGGAAGCAGTGTCTGAAAGTATTGATCTTCGTCTCCAAACAGTTATTTTGGTGACATTTGTAACCAATCCGGTGCATTACTGCAATTTTTCAGTCATGATTGATATGATAGCTACAGCTTGTCTGAGGTTCAGCCAGAAACTGGTGGCGTGATTCTATCATACGGTCTGTATCTTCTTTGAGAACTGTTTTGGTGGTGCTTTAGTGCCCATTGCAGTATCTGATAGAACTTATCTGAGTGGCTTCAGTAACTGATGATATACGGTGCTATTACAGAATTCATACTAGAGATGTTCTCTACAAACTGTTTGGGTATAGTGTCTCAGTGTCCATTAAAACCAGATAGAAAAGGCCTAAAGGTCCTCCAAGAACTAGGTAACAAGTTGCAACATGTAGAAAGTATATAACATCAAGCTTGTCTTGTGTTCCTTCCATAACTATTGTGTGGTTCTCTAGTGACTATGTAGTATCTGATAGAGAACTTCTCTGGTGTTTCTCCAGAAACTGCTGTGTGGTTCTCTAGTGACTATTGTAGTATCTGATAGAGAACTTGTCTGATGTTTCTCCAGAAACTGTTGTGTGGTTCTCTAGTGACTATTGAAGTAACTGATAGAGAACATGTCTGATGTTCCTCCAGAAACTGTTGTGTGGTTCTCTAGTGACTATTGTAGTATCTGATAGAGAACATGTCTGGTGTTCCTCCAGAAACTAGTGTGTGGTTCTCTAGTGACTATTGTAGTATCTGATAGAGAACATGTCTGGTGTTTCTCCAGAAACTGTTGTGTGGTTATCTAGTGACTATTGTAGTACCTGATACAGAACATGTCTGGTGTTCCTCCAGAAACTGTTGTGTGGTTCTCTAGTGACTAATGTAGTATCTGATAGAGAACTTGTCTGGTGTTCCTACATGAAACTGTTGTGTGGTTCTCTAGTGACTATTGTAGTACCTGATAGAGAACTTGTCTGGTGTTCCTCCAGAAACTGTTGCAAGGTTCTCTAGTGACTATTGTAGTATCTGATAGAGAACTTGTCTGGTGTTCCTACATGAAACTGTTGCAAGGTTCTCTAGTGACTATTGTAGTATCTGATAGAGAACTTGTCTGGTGTTCCTCCAGAAACTGATGCAGGTTCTCTAGTAACTATTGCAGTAACTGATAGAGAACATGTCTGGTGTTCCTCCAGAAACTGTTGTGTGGTTCTCTAGTGACTATTGTAGTATCTGATAGAGAACATGTCTGGTGTTCCTCCAGAAACTGTTGTGTGGTTCTCTAGTAATTATTGCAGTATCTGATAGAGAACATGTCTTATGTTTCTCCAGAAACTGTTGTGTGGTTCTCTAGTGACTATTGTAGTATCTGATAGAGAACTTGTCTGATGTTCCTCCAGAAACTGTTGTGTGGTTCTCTAGTGACTATTGTAGTATCTGATAGAGAACTTGTCTGATGTTTCTTCAGAAACTGTTGTGTGGTTCTCTAGTGACTATTGTAGTATCTGATAGAGAACATGTCTGGTGTTCCTCCAGAAACTAGTGTGTGGTTCTCTAGTGACCATTGTAGTATCTGATAGAGAACATGTCTGGTGTTCCTCCAGAAACTGTTGTGTGGTTATCTAGTGACTATTGTAGTATCTGATACAGAACATGTCTGGTGTTCCTCCAGAAACTGCTGTGTGGTTCTCTAGTGACTAATGTAGTATCTGATAGAGAACTTGTCTGGTGTTCCTCCAGAAACTGTTGTGAGGTTCTCTAGTGACTATTGTAGTAACTGATAGAGAAATTGTCTGGTGTTCCTCCAGAAACAGTTGTGAGGTTCTCTAGTGACTATTGTAGTACATGATAAAGATCTTGTCTCGTGTTTCTCCAGAAACTGTTGTGAGGTTCTCTAGTGACTATTGTAGAGTATCTGATAGAGAACTTGTCTGGTGTTCCTCCAGAAACTGTTGTGTGGTTCTCTAGTGACTATTGTAGTATCTGATAGAGAACTTGTCTGGTGTTCCTCCAGAAACTATTGTGTGGTTCTCTAGTGACTATTGTAGTATCTGATAGAGAACATGTCTGGTGTTCCTACATGAAACTGTTGTGTGGTTCTCTAGTGACTATTGTAGTATCTGATAGAGAACTTGTCTGGTGTTCCTCCAGAAACTGTTGTGTGGTAACTTCTCTAGTGACTATTGTAGTAACTGATAGATAACTTGTCTGGTGTTCCTCCAGAAACTGATGTGTGGTTCTCTAGTGACTATTGTAGTAACTGATAGAGAACTTGTCTGGTGTTTCTCCAGAAACTGTTGTGTGGTTCTCTAGTGACTATTGTAGTATCTGATAGAGAACTTGTCTGGTGTTCCTCCAGAAACAGTTGTTTGGTTCACTAGTGACTATTGTAGTAACTGATAGAGAACTTGTCTGGTGTTCCTCCAGAAACTGTTGTGTGGTAATTTCTCTAGTGACTATTGTAGTATCTGATATATCTTGAATCATGTAAACACAGGGAACATTTGCATGGTTATATTTCTTTTAGAAATTGTGGTTCATTATTTTACATGCATGATGACCTTGAGAAAATGTTTGTATGAAACGGTTATGTAAATCAAACTGACACCTACAACGTTCCTTTCACTGATGTCACAATGGGCAAAATATAGACAGGATGGTTTGCTTGCGGGAGATATTGTTCCTTCTACTTGTGACAAAAGAAATCGTAGTTAGAAGTACTCAGCGTTAGTTTGTGGGAGACAATGTTCACATTTTGTCTATACTACCGTAATAAAAATACAATAACACGCATAATATATATCATTTGTTTTGTTTTCTTGGGTGCTTAAAACTGAAGTGTACTATTGGGAGAGAAAAATCAATCTTGCAGTCACGAATCACTCCTACATCCAGGAAAACCCTGAGAGCCTTGTGCTTCCGAAGTGAATCAATATTCAAGTATTTCTTGGACTTGAATTTCCAAGTCTTTTTTGTTCTTATATTTTGATGATAGATATCTTAATCGAGTTATTGAGTTAAAATAACATAGAATTGTACTTTACATTGTTTATCGTCTTTGTTTTATGGGTCAAGGACATTCATTCAAACAAAGAATTGGACGGTAGCCCTTCATTTCTGTATACATATATACAGTGTACCCTTGTTATACCGCCACCTTTCGTCCACAGCAATTATGGGGGTATAACGAGGGTGGCGATAGTATCGAATTATGAAAATTATAAGTATGAATTAAATTGCATAATAGATTGCATTTCAAACATTTTATTAAAAACAAGCTTAGTATTATATCATCATATAGATCTACATTGGCACACATTTATATCTGAAAATAGTTATTGATCTACTTTTGCCGCATGCCATTCCAAATGGAACACTAAAGAGTTCCTCGATCTCCAAAAACAGAACAATATGGCGTTATCGTCGCGGGGAATATATAGCGATTTGGGACGTTTGTATTTTAAAGGGTGTGGCGGATGGCGGAATGCAAGGGTGGCAAACTTAAAGAGGGAATTATATAGGACAGAAATCTGTTCTAGAGGTTTAGGTGGTGGTATGCGAGGGTGGCGGTAGATTCGGGTGGGATAGGTCGAGGGTACACTGTATAAGGCTTGGGGAAAATATTTGTACTCTGTTAGACAATAAGCATTAATGTAAACCAACATATTTTTGTAACGACTTAATTTCGCGTTTTCATATTAAACGACAATTTTGCGTCGATGTAAATTCATGATAAATATGGTCGTAATTTTATGTACAGCACTGCCATTACTCTGATTGAAATTTTTCATGGAAATTAATTTTTAATTCAATCGGATATCAGTAACACATACTATAAAAAGTGGATTTAAAAGTAAATTCTAAAAAATTGCAATGTTTTTGCCACAATATACCCAAACTTGTAACACGATTTCTTTTAAATTGAGATTAGGTATTAAGTATGATAGATTGAGTTATGTGACTAACTTTCAATTCAATTGAATAATTATAACACTGTGAAAAGTGGACTAAAGTAAACGCAAATGTTAATGCGGTCGCTAGGAAAGCAACACCTTATAGTCTCCCTTTTCTCAAGTACAGTCGAGGCAAGACGAAAACTGCATCAAGTCTTTCAAAAGTAGGTGACGAAAGTCTATTTAGACAAACATTTATAGTCCTGTAGTCCAACAAGCAATGGGCAAAATTTTGTTTACTTGTATTATACATCTCAAAAAAGTGTGAAAATTTCATTATTTTTATCCCTTCATATGGTTAATTGGGTCATGATAACTTGTTGAAAATAAAAATGATCTTTCTTCAAACGATACTCTTTCGGCCTTTTAAATTGATACACATATTTAAATTTTGTGAACCAAGAACAATCAAATTGCTAGCTATCGGTTCTCAGACACATATTTCAGAAGTGCAGAGAGCAAGGTGAGGGTAAAGCCCTGGATATCCAGGATATCATTCCTAGAGAAATATGGTGTTTGGCCAACAAGCTAATGTTCAGATCTTCAACTCAGCAGCAGCAGCAACTATGTCAACAATTGACATCATATGAACAGCAGGACAGACAAACAGCAGGCAAACGAACAGCAGGACAGATGCCACAGCAAGACAGACGACACAGCAAGACAGACAACACAGCAGGACGGACAAACAGCTGGACAGACGTCAGAGCAGATTAACAGACAAACAGCAGGACAGATGACACAGCAGGACAGAAGACACAGCAGGACAAACGAATAGCAGGACAGACAAACAGCAGGACAGATGACACAGCAGGACAGACGACACAGCAGGACAGACAAACAGCAGGAAAGATGACACAGCAAGACAGACTACACAGCAGGACAGACAAAAGCAGGACAGATACCACAGCAGGAAAAGATGACACGGCAAGACAGATGACACAGCAGGACAGACAAACAGCAGGACACACAAACAGGAGGACAGACAAACAACAGGATAGATGACACAGCAGAGCAGACGAACAACAGGACAGACAAACAGCAGGACAGGCGACACAGCAGGACAGAGGAACGACAGGACAGACAAACAGCAGGACAGATGACACAGCAGGAAAAGATGACACAGCAAGACAGACGACACAGCAGGACAGACAAACTGCAGGACATACAAACAACAGGATAGACAACACAGCAGAGCAGACGAACAACAGGACAGACAAACAGCAGGACAGACGACACAGCAGGAAAGATGACACAGCAAGACAGACGACACAGCAGGACAGACAAACAGCAGGACAGACGACACAGCAGGACAGACGAATAGCAGGACAGACAAACAGCAGGACAGACAAACAACAGGATAGAATACACAGCAGAGCAGACGAACAACAGGACAAACAGCAGGACAGACGACACAGCAGGACAGGCGACACAGAAGGACAGACAACACAGCAGGACAGACGAACGACAAGACAGACAAACAGCAGGACAGATTACACAGCAGGACAGGCGAACGACACAGCAGGACAGACGAACGACAGGACAGACAAACAGCAGGACAGACGAACGACAAGACAAACAAACAGCAGGACAGACGAACGACAGGACAAACAGCAGGACAGACAAACAGTAGGACAGATGACACAGCAGGACAGGAGAAGGACATAGAGTTCATTGCATAATATCAAATGAAGTTAATGCCAGGGGGTCTAAAAACTATTCCTACCATGCAGTTTCAAGTGTGGCTTGAATATTGTTTAATAGCTTAAAATTCAGCTCCTGGCAATTGGTTTTTCATTTGAGAAGCTTTTGACTACAATATGTAGCAAGTACAATTTTTCCTTAACACCTACAGGCATTGATTTTCAGATTAGCAATAATTAAAATCTGTAAACAGCCGAATGAAGACAAAATTTCTAGACCTATCCAGGTGCGAGTATGTATCATCTGCATATAATCCTCATAAAACTTTGTTTTGTTAATTTTTTTGTACTGGTTCCAATATTTCAGTTCCGCTTAACGACAATAAAAGTGGTTCATTAATGCAACTGGCATAAAATCATTATTCTAAATAGCAGCTCTAGTTAAGTATTGTAATAAAATATGCAAATTGATTTACAACATGTTTGTGTCGGGCAAACATTTACAATGACTAATTAATTCATCTACTCCACCTTAACTTTACGGAACTCCCCGCGTATCGACACGATCTTCAATGGGCGACAGATTACAGGTGTAAACGACACATTAACACCGTAAATAGGATGATATGATTTTTGTTTCAAACGCTCTGTCAAATAGTAACATGACAATTTAGACTTGGTAATGGTATTGTATAATTAATGAGAAGTTAGGTTTCCCAGCCCAGCCCTGCTTTCATCCCCAAGGGGTCGGACACATCTTGGAGACAGAATGTCATGGTCGATGAAGCATGAAATTAGACGTGTTAATTAGAGTTGTTTTGCTCCCACATTAATAATGCATGAATATGTTACATATCCAATAGCATGATGGACACTTTACATGTCCTCATTACAGGAGAGTTCCAAACAGCTTTACAATTAAGTTACAGACAACTAGCTCACATGTAGCGGAGGTCTTATTTATAAATAAGAGATAATTTACACCTGATCAATTTATTTATATATTTTTTTATCTCAATTACAAATCACAATCGCGTTCAGACCTGACAATTTTTCGTAATCGACTGAAGCGCAACATCACGGTTTAATGTTGTAGAACGACAGGTTCCAGTGTTTCTATCATTTGAGACTGCAAACTTTCAGCATTTCTCTACCAAAGAGTAATTAAACATTATATTGTCATCGACACGCTCCAGCCATAGTGACTTCTAAGAGTTCTGCTTGGTTCCACTCCTTAAATCTTCCCAGGCACTGAATACCATCCCACAGCCAATGACTGGCACAGAGAAAGTCTGGGAAAGTGCAAGCAATCCTGTTTATTAATTTTGTATTCCCAACGGAGGAAGTGTTCTGTTTGAACTCAAAGTATTTTACCTACCTGCTATAATAATGTTTCTTGCAGTGTAAGAAAATGATGTAAAAATCCTACAAACACCAGGCTTTGAATGTTATTGTACTCTTATAATTAAAGGCCCAATAATATTATGCATTTTTATGGATTTTTTTGTGATTCAAATCTGTAAGCAGATGGACAAGAACATTTTACATGTATAGTTTCATTGAAATCAGTTGTGATGTTAAGATGGAGATATTTAGACAAGTGTAACAAAGCAAGAGTGACAAAGTGTTGTTGGTAAAGTTCTGTAGTTTTATTCATCGGTTCCTCCAGGTGTTAGTTAGTGTCGGTCCGTCCATTCCCGTGGTCTATAGCTGTATCGCTCTCCCTAATCCCTTATGCCATACCCGTTTTTATGCCTCCCGACATCTAGAGGGTCTGTCGGTCTGTCCATTCCCGTGGTCTGTATCGCTCTCCCTAATCCCTTATGCCATACCCGTTTTTATGCCTCCCGAAATCTAGAGGGTCGTGTGCAAAGTGCGGTCCCTCCCGAGTTTACCATATATGTAAATTGATCTGTAAGATGACTGCAATTACATTTCTACTCTTCCAACACTCTAATTGACATATGGAAGCTGTTCGATAGATCTTAATCTACTGTTAGATCACTGCCCCGCAGACCACCTATGAACCCCGCACGGACTAATTACCGATAACTAATTACAAGTGTACTATCGGTACGGTTATACTAATTGCAAGCACCTTGTGTCCAGTGTTTCATTTTAAGCCCGATTGTGTACACCTCAGCAGTAAATCTAAGTCCCACTTTGTTACACAAGTCTGTCTACTCTCAGAGATTTATGGAATAGATAGACAATTATACCACCTTATTCGAGTGTAATACCCACCTCCCCATCCCCGCCCCGCTGACAATTAAATACTGACCTGTCTACAATCTACGGCAAGAACAACTCAATCTAAAACAAAATTGAGAAAAAAGACAAGAAGAGGACTGTTTCTATACAAACTGTATTTCTTATCAATCACATCACAGATACATACAAAAATTTACACCTCATCATCATCTCCGACATTTCATGCAATTAATCCGTAAACTATTCAGTATAGAACTTACATTATCAAATGTACACTCTTCAGTATATAAAGGACCGCTGTCCTACTGCACTGTCATTTTATTATATAAAGTTGAACCTTGTTATTTCGAAATTGACTGAACCATGCATGTGGGGAAACTTCAAATTATCCTAGTACAGTGGACTCCACTTAATATCCCTCCTGTTAATATCACATTCCTCTTTATATCATGTGTTTCCCAATTACCATTTTTCTCTCTATATAATCTATGTAATTTTATTTGGTTAATATCATGTATTTTGAGGTGAATTCCTCTTAATATCATGTTTTTGTTAACCAATAACATAAAATATCCTGAAAATGATGTAATTTCCATTGATTTCAGATACAACTTGTACAAAATGTTGCATAGAAAATAACAAATATCCCCAAAAATGATTTTTAATTGAAATGATGTTATCTATCTATTGAAACATTTTCATATATACATTAAATAGCTAACTTTTAGTTATAGAGATTGGAAATGCACTAGATTTAGTGGAAAAACATGTTTCTCTTAATGTCACATTCCTGTTAATATCATGTTTTTGTATGACAAATGCAACATGATATAAAGAGGAGTGCACTGTACTGTAAAAGCCAACATTTTCGCTTTGTTCGCCTCCAAACTGTTCGCGACATGGAAATGTTCACATTGTAGTCATCCTGTTTTGCACTGTGTACCTGAATAACTATTATACACTGTAGAGTTTGAATGGTGTTAAATATGTTTGCATGTGGATATATTTGCGGAGATTAAATAATGCCAGCGAAATAAGCGAAAATTCCCACACCGCAAAAAAATTCACTTTTACAGTATTAGAGTTACATGAGCTTGGGTGTTTAGTGAAAAACTTTGGCAGGCTGACGAAATACTTAAAAATAAACACAGGTCTTTGTGTTAAACAAGTCTAAGATAACAAGGTTGGACTGTATGGAGTAACCTCCCTTGATTTTGTTTGAATAGAACTGTAGAACAGCTGGGCAATGACAATTCTATTGACTTGCAATTAGTAGCTCAGTTGGATATAGCGATACTATGATAACCTGGAAGCCATGTTTTTATAATCCCTGTCTGGTCCCAGATTTTTATTTTCAGTCATAATTAAGTTTCATACCACTGTTGCCATTATTACTTGGAATACTTCATCCCTGTTTATTTTTATCAACTTCCAACAAGGTGCACTTCCTGTCCAGAACCTAATTATCATATCTTCTCAGTCATTTTTGCAAATTCGGCTTTCAGTACATATTTATAACTTTGGCAGTGGTAGGTAGATTCTAAACTGGATGATAGTCACCCCTAAAAACACAATTGAACTCTTTGAATTCAAAAGTTGGAATAGTTGATTTTGAAATTTCAGGTGTGAATGAGTTCAAACAGTGTTTTAAAACTTTGGCCTATGTAATAACCAAGACATAATCTTTCCTTACATAACTAATAAATAGCAACTTGTGTAAAAATATTCCTGAAGGTCCAAAGTTAACTAACCTAACTCTCAGTCAAGATTTTATAACCATTTCCTCAACGTAGAGAACAATTTCCATGGTACTTACTTGAAATTCTGTGTTTGTTTGTCAGCCTGGTTATCTTGAGGTCAGCAAGACCATGACAAAACTTCCAGTTATCTGAGTACTCTAGTTTAGTTATCGAGTACTTGTGTTATCGAGTACCCGAGTTATCCAAGTACTTGAGTTATCTGAGTACTCAAATTAAGAGAGTACTCAAGTGAAGTGATTACTTGAGTTATTTGAGTACTCAAGTTAAGAGAGTACTCAAGTTAGGGGAAAGTACTCAAGTTAAGAGAGTACTCAAGTTAAGAGAGTACTCAAGTTAAGTGATTACTTGAGTTATTTGAGTACTCAAGTTAAGAGAGTACTCAAGTTAGGGGAGAGAACTCAAGTTAAGAGAGTACTCAAGTTAAGAGATTACTTGAGTTATTTGATTACTCAAGTTAAGAGAGTACTCAAGTTAGGGGAGAGTACTCAAGTTAAGAGAGTACTCAAGTTAAGTGATTAATTGAGTTATTTGAGTACTCAAGTTAAGAGAGTACTCAAGTTAAGAGAGTACTCAAGTTAAGAGAGTACTCAAGTTAAGTGATTACTTGAGTTATTTGAGTACTCAAGTTATCGGAGAAGTTGAGTTAAGTGTGTTTGAATGGCTAAAGTCAAATTTGGCCAGGACCAACAAACTACCAGCACTATACGAACTGAACAGGTCTTTGATATATTCCGAGTTTGAGATGACGAGGTTCCACTGTACTATAAATATGTAAATTGACATAAAACATATCTCTTAAACAGTTCAAACGAACACTGAAATAGTCTTGGAATAAAACACTTTATCAACAAGTGTATGTACACAGTCAATCAAGGAGTTTTTATAATTTCATTTTTTTTTGCATATGTTCTTAAAATGTGATACTATAAACGTACTTATTTTAGCGCAGTCAAATTTTAGCGCAAACACAGAAAACTGTAAAATATGATTTATTATCGTGGACATGAATTAGCGCAATTGGAAGGTTCAAATCCACAATATCAGAAAAATCTCCGTCTCTTAAATTTTACACCAACTCGACATCGGCTACACTTGTTTTACAGAGTTACTTGTGAACATTGAAATTATAATGACATTTTTAGTCGTTCGGTTGGTGCCAGCTTTATTTACGCAATTACGTAACCTGTAAAATAATACTTGGCAATGACTTTCGTATTATCATTTATCTGCTGTAAAAATAACCCCATCGGGGCCACATTAAAATTAAATGCGAAACTTCGGTTTTCTAGCTCTACTTGTTTTCGTATGATCAACAGACCTTACCACTTCAAGAAGCATAGGACTAGTATTTGAACATGCTTTAATCTTGACCATGTTGTAGCCTAATTACTATACCTAAACATAATTAAACCAGGGAGAGGGCTAGGTGCAAATCTATCAACACTTACCACAAGTGTCCCAAGGCATGAAGCTAACGACAACAATTAACACAGGTGTTTATTTCACGGTAGGGTGGTCGGACCCCAAGCACCGATTTATAAAAGTAATTTTGATGTTCATTTTTTCCAGACATAAATCGGTTCAGTATTCAGAATTCAGAGGAATCAGTATTAGGAAGTGTTAATATAAAGAAGAAACAATTCCGTCATATATATATTAAGTTCGGCATAATGAGGCGATCGGTATAGGGAAACTACACTGTATACATACTTTGTTCAGGTTCAGCTTTTGATGCAATTTTTAGCGCTGTACATGAATTAGCGCTGCACAAACAGCGTGGAAAGCGCTGAAATTAAACTACCGCTAAAAAAAGTATGTTTAGAGTATTATATTTGATATTTGCAAAAAAATAGTAAACATAAATAAAAAAATTTATTTCTACATTTTCCAGGAAAATACTTTGATAAACATATATAAAGTGTTAATTCCTATGGCTTTAGGCAATCATATCTTGCCAAATAAAATTACCTTGCACAATAAGTTTTTGTACTCATTAAGCATTGTTTTTCTGTTAACCTTTATAAACATGTACATCTTTGAGTTGAAACACTATAAAACAGGGTCTGGAACAGATTTGTTATCACACATGACTTACAGCATATTATATAATGTTGTCTACAGACACTCCTAATGTCACATGTGACTAAATATACTATAATACAGCATATAACAGTTCTGTTGTTTCGTGTGACTTACATTATATTATATAATGTTGTCTACAGACACTCCTAATGTCACATGTGACTAAATATACTATAATACAGCATATAACAGTTCTGATGTCACATGTGCCTTACATTATAGTATATAATGTTGTCTACAGACACTCCTGTTGTCACATGTGACTAGATATACTATAATACAGCATCTAACAACAGTTCTGATGTCACATGTGACTTACATTATAGTATATAATGTTGTCTACAGACACTCCTATTGTCACATGTGACTAGATATACTATAATACAGCATCTAACAACAGTTCTGATGTCACATGTGCCTTACATTATATTATATAATGTTGTCTACAGACACTCCTGTTGTCACATGTGACTAGATATACTATAATACAGCATCTAACAACAGTTCTGATGTCACATGTGACTTACATTATAGTATATAATGTTGTCTACAGACACTCCTGTTGTCACATGTGACTAAATATACTATATAACACATTACAGTATATAATGTTGTCTAAATAACATTCCTGTTGTCACATGTGACCTACATGTGACTTATACTTACACAGAGTCTAACAACAGTTCAATTGTCCAATTGTCACATGTGACTGCCATTACATTATACATGTTTATATACTATAAAGACATGTCTGTCACATGTGAATGACAACAGTTTTAATGTCACATGTGACAATATTTGATTTCTGTGACTAAATTACTTCTCAACATTGCCTTAAGAAATGCCAAATGTCACATGTGAGTGCACCAATACAAAATATTGTCTAACAACAGCTTTATATTGTCACATGTGAGTGCACCAATACAAAATATTGTCTAACAACAGCTTTATATTGTCACATGTGAGTGCACCAATACAAAATATTGTCTAACAACAGCTTTATATTGTCACATGTGAGTGCACCAATACAAAATATTGTCTAACAACAGCTTTATATTGTCACATGTGAGTGCACCAATACAAAATATTGTCTAACAACAGCTTTATATTGTCACATGTGACATAGATAACAATATTAAAACTGTGACAATATTTCTGTTGCACTTGACTTCCATACCACTATAAAACTGTGACAATACTTCTGTCATGCGTGACTTCCATACCACTATTAAACTGTGATGATATAACTCTCACATGTGACTTCCATACCACTATTAAACTGTGACAATATTTCCGCCACGAGTGACTTCCATACCGCTATAAAACTGTGATGATATTTCTATCACATGTGACTTCCATACCACTATTAAACTGTGACAATATTTCCGCCACGAGTGACTTCTATACCACTATAAAACTGTGACAATATTTCTGTCACGAGTGACTCCCATACCACTATAAAACTGTGATGATATAACTCTCACATGTGACTTCCATACCACTATAAAATTGTGACAATATTTCTGTCACTCGTGACTTCCATACCACTATAAAACTGTGACAATATTTCTGTCACGAGTGACTCCCATACCACTATTAAACTGTGATGATATTTCTGTCACATGTGACTTCCATACCACTATAAATCTGTGATGATATTTCTGTCACGCGTGACTTCCATACCACTATAAATCTGCCATATTTCTGTGACTTATGACATTTTCTGTTATCCTATGTAGACTTCCATTGTACCTTCGGTTTAAATGCTCATGTTTCAAAATGTAGAAATATTTATATAAATGTCACTATAGATGTACTTATAAGCCCTGTGGTTACTTACAAGTGACAGTAATAACTTTCGTCCTGCCGACTACAACCTGACAATACACGACCCAGACACTATAAACGTGGCTAATTCTACAATGTTTACATCAAAGTCAAGCAATAAGTCCTAATTATGGACACATAATGCGCGCGTGCAGACGTCAACAACCACCCACTGGTCAAGGTTGTTCTCAGAACAATAACATTATTTATCTATCGTCCTTGATGTCACAAAAAACCTCCCAAAAATCTCCTTGAATAATGCATGAATTGGTGTGGCTTGACCAGTTAGTACTGCAAGTACTGGTCAACAAACCTTGACCAGTGAGTCATCATTTTATCAAACTTTGTCCATTAATTTTTTACACCTAGAATTTCTAAAGAAGAATAAACATGACATGAATAACATTCTCCTCTACATGTCACTTCAGAATTCATCCAATATTAATATGACTGTAACTTTCGACCAAATTCCTTGAAATTAGATCAAGGTGAATTGCTCAAACAAGTCTGACAGTCCTTTAGCAGAGAAAGCTACAGAATAGATACACTGACTTGACTCATGGTTCTGTAGAATTTATCATTTAAATTTTACATCTTATTCCTTTGAACTAGAAAGTGCTTTTGGTCAATTATTCTATAAATAAGATAAATATTTATTAAAGCAACTTAGGTACAAACCAACATTCAATGACTCTAGCTTAAGTTAAGGCCATATGGTTCGGAGAAGAAGATGTTATAAATTAATTCGGCTGACGACATATAGACTGAGGACGGATGCTGCACCATCGCCTATAAGATCACTTGCACTCTGTGCTACATCAGCTGATACTATATTTGTCCATCAATGGCTTATTTCTTCACTGATTACGGCTGATGTCACTTCTTCAAGAACCAGGACTTTTTTGGGTCCTGATTTGTAGCTAAACGTCGCTGTTTTTCTTCCTGAAATAGACATGAAATTGTGTTCTCTTATCAATAAGACATAGCACTGACTTCACTTTACGGCTTCTGTTCTATATGTTTCACATAATTCAATTATTCTCAGCATGTGATACTGTGTGTTTTATAAATTATTATTTTTTTATGTTGAGATAGAGAAGCCTGACTGTCACAATATATTAAATATGGGGAAGATTTATAAAAATTCTTTGACATACAAATGGAGGCAGCACAATTTCACTATGAATCTACATAATTTTGAAATCAATGAAAATTAACCAGGTCAATTATCTATAATTAGAATAATTTAATTAGTCATGTTTAGCCTCATTTAGCTACCAACTTACTTTGCAATAAAGAAGATTAAAACAATTGAACCTTTTTATCCTGATATTTGTGTGAGTTAATTTTCAATCAATACAAATTCTTGATTCATAATTTCTTCGCCTGATATATTTAACTTGAACATTTCATGTTGAACAGGACTGTCATAAGGATGGAACAACGTAGACAATGCAACTATAATAAAATTGTGAACAAAAAATTGTTCAATTTACAATGTCACAAAGAAAGCAGTTTTCATTGTATATGTTAAAACTTACATTGAAAACTGGAAGAATATATCCCAACATAATATTTAGATTGTGCAATATGTAAGGAGGCAATAATTCTTCAAAGATGGTCAAATTGAATTGATGCTGTTTCATTTGACACGCTGGTTTTAAATGAATGAATGTCAATTCATAATGCTATATCAAAATACAAATTATTTAAAGAAAAAAATATTCGATCATTAGCTGTACAGTATATATGGGAAAATGACCACTTTTGTATCAATATACCGGACTTCTGACGGTTATAATCAGCTATTAAAAATTAAATTTGAATTTAAAATTACAACGAATAATGAATATACATTTTTTCAGATTTACATAAAACAACCATAATTTACATAAAACAACCAGTATCAGAGACTTTCTGCACCTGATATATGAAAACTATTAAGGATAACATTCTGCATGGTCACAAATCCCATAAAGGTCAATAAAGGTCAGTCTGTCCCGAACAGATGTATAAATGACAAATCAACAATTCCACGCTGGAGTTACAAACATTTTGTTGACTTAGCCAAGTCAGCGAAGCAGACGGCATCATGCACAGACCATAGCAACACAACTTTTGCAGCTACTGTTGCATATATACACGCTGCGCAATGCGGTTATGGAAATTGTAAGCTTGGGAATAAAACTGCCAATGTTTTCAATTCGTCGACCACGTAAATATTGAATAAACTATTGTCTGGCCTTATCTTTAAATGGGTCGACAACATGCCAAGGTCATCTGACCAATATTCAATTGTAATAAAATAGAAATATCTTTAAATTACTCCAACTATTTTCCCCTTGCAATTTCAAGTTTTATCATGTTCAAATATGTATTAAATTCAATCAACATTGTTTTTATAACCACAAATTTAAATCAATAATTCAATCAACTTTCTTTAAGACCACAAATTGAAATCAATAATCGATTGATTTCTTCCACAAATTTTTCTATTATAGCATAAAGAAAAAAATTGTTTGTAAACAGAACTGGTCTTCAGACAATAATACATGTACCACCATACATGGATATCTCTTTTTCAATTCAAGATTTTACAACAAAGAACTGTCTTATCCAGTAATTTATTATGAAGACAGTCGTGTTAAGAAAGTACATTTCCTTTACAGAAGAAATGGTCTCTCTACTGAGATCTGCAGTAAAACCGGCTTTAATTAAGCACTAAATCTTTGTGCTTTTTCCAACTTTACAGAAGTTTAATTGTGAAATAGCAGGATGATTGTGATCATTTGAATAGAACTAAATATGAACCTAAAATTGCTGGCGCATGCATGGCTGACCAAAATATGCTGGTAGATGCATGGCTGACCAAAATATGCTGGTAGATGCATGGCTGACCAAAATATGCTGGTAGATGCATGGCTGACCAAAAATTGCTGGCGGATGCATGGCTGACCAAAATATGCTGGTAGATGCATGGCTGACCTAAAATTGCTGGTAGATGCGTGGCTGACCAAAATATGCTGGTAGATGCATGGCTGACCAAAATATGCTGGTAGATGCATGGCTGACCAAAAATTGCTGGCGGATGCATGGCTGACCAAAATATGCTGGTAGATGCATGGCTGACCAAAATATCCTGGTAGATGCGTGGCTGACCAAAATATGCTGGCGCATGCATGGCTGACCAAAAATTGCTGGCAGATGTATGGCTGACCAAAATATGCTGGCAGATGCGTGGCTGACCAAAATATGCTGGCAGATGCATGGCTAACCAAACATTCGCTGACAGATGCATGGCTGACCAAAATTTGATGACGGATGGCCGACCACAAACAATTAAAAGCTCACATACATAAGGGGTGAAAACACCCATAGCCTGTTGATCAGCCAAGTAGTATGTTTTTCATTTTTTATCAGGGCTAGTAAAAACCTTCAGTATCTGCTTGTAAAATACAGCGCAGATATATCATCTGTCAATCTGCTACCTCTGTAGTTCTTATAGATATTTTTTCTACCATTAAAAGGGAGGTAACTCTTATAATCACTAATGTTTAATGATAGCTAATCCCAAAAAGATATTAGATAATCATTGATCCCAGAGTGTTGTTCTTAACAATCTGTTGACCAGACACAAGGAACATGTTTGTAATACCACCAATGGCTTGCCTTATAACCTGACAGCCAGTCAAGGTCGTGTAAATCTCATGTTGTACACAAATATGAGGTCAGTAACTGTTTTATTGTATGAATACATACATATACTTGATGTGATTCATGGAAACAGCCGAAATAATGTTGCCGTAGATCATGTTTCTTTAACATGATAATTTTTCGAAAAAAAGGTTTTGTGTAAAATTCAAGGAATGTTACCCTCATTAAATTGAAAAAATCTCCAGGGTATATAATACAAGAGATCACAGAGAGATCTTGGCACCCACCATCGATGATTTTTCATTAATTCTTTGAAAGACGGATGCTTTTCCTTCTCATTTTAGCTTTCATTTATGTATTTCATCTTAATCATTTAAATTTCCCTTAAAAATTAATTATAGTTGAAAGAAGATCTCTTGTCAAGATTTTTGTTTCTATGATCATTTTCAAATTCCTAATCCATCTTGCATTTTGTACAGTTGAATTTCTTAAAAAAATAACCATAATATACTTTCATAGTCAACATACAAGATGGCCGCCTGGTGGCCATATATTCCCACTACAGCAGTCCACAAATTAGACCATGCACAACTAGGGACAGAACAGAACATGCTTTTGAAATTTGGAAAGGATCCATCCAGTACTTCTCAAGAAATAGTGATCACAATCTTTCACTTTCAAAATCCAAGATGGCCACCTGTCAGCCATGTTGTTTATAGAATCTGTCTGAAAATGGACCTTGCAAAAGAAGGTACCAATGGGAACCTACATGTGGAATTTGAGAATGATCCATCATGTACTTCCTAGGAAATACATCTAGCGATAACAAACTATTACATGTACTCACAAATCCAAGATGGCCACCTGTCGGCCATTATGTTTATGGGATCTATCCGAAAATGGACCTTGCACAACTAGGCACCAAGGGGAACCTACATATGAAATATGGAAATGATCGATTCAGTACTTCTAAAGAAATAGCAATAATAAACTATTACTCACAAATCCAAGATGGCCGCATGTTTATCGGATCTGTCCGAAAATGAACCATGCACAACTAGGTACCAAGATGATCCTAGATATGCCATATGAAATTTGGGAATGATCCAAATGATCTATAACTACACTGAACCAATTGGAAATGGAAAATCTGGAGATTCAGTCAAAAACAGGACAACTCACAAAACGAAGAAGATTTTGATTAGTTTTTTGTGATGTATAAACCTTTTGTCCTTTGTTTGTGTTTGGAAGTCATTATCTGATCATGAAAAATGAAGTATTTGAGGAGGAAGAAAGGCAATGACAGACAGGCAGAAAACAAAGAGTACAGTATAATCATCATAGACCTGGGCCCACACACATCTCTCAACGTAGTAAGATATTTACATTTGGGTCCAGGCACTTTCCTTGAACTATTCATCTTGAGTTCTGGTCCAAGGTTCGTGAAACAATCTTAACCCTAGTCATGCTATGCCCGACTTTAGTCGGTTCTTCGGACTCTTGCTGAAACCGACTTTAGTCGGTCTATGTGTAGTACGGGTGCTTCATGTTTGGAGATATCAATAATATCAAAATATTCATGCGAGTTGTAAGTAATTATTGCATCGGCGATTCAGTTATAAAGACCATATTATGTGTGTAAAATATGAATACTTAACACAGCTTGGTTTCTAAGTACGATGTCGTACTTGCCCCATTGTCCCTTACTTTCTCGATTGTGCGATATTTTTAGACCTTGAAATCCCGCACAAAAGCAAGTAATAAAACATTTGAACAAGCGCAGTGCAATCGTGACCTCAATTCTGCGCACATGTTGGCAAGTGTTTGAACAGGAACTCCTCGCTTAATCTGCTCTCCACGGATGTTTCTGTCTTAATCAGTGGATTCTTGTGCACGTACGTAATATTAACATCGAATTCAAAACATTGGGGTCCAGGGACTTTCCTTGAACTATACATCTGGAGTCCAGGTCCAAATATCAAGAAACAGTCTTAAGTCTTAATTTGTCTGAAGTTTTGACTTTGCCCATCACGATTATCGTTATGAAAAGTAACGTCATACTCAATTGGCCAAGCAAAAACTTAAGTCTAAGGTGGCAGTGTACAGAAGGCTTTTGTGGCCATGGGTGATATTTTTGTACAATGAATAACCCCTATAATAGCATGCCTATGAAAATCTAAAAACAAAAATAAGGAGTAAAATTGGCTTAAGCATGATAAAGTGGACTTTGTGGACTTCACATTTGTAAAAAGAGAAAAAGACAATTTTGGTTAGAGATTAAAATTTTGACCCTTCCGAAATGGGTGTCTACACATGAAAAGCTAGCTTTACAGGAAGTGAAATTTCGACAACAGCACATGAGGGAAAATAGCGAAAAATCTAAGCGTACGACCTATGCTGGGACAGATATAATTTTGCAACCAAGTTAGTAAGCTTTCATTTTAGATAGAACTTAAGAAAAATCTGCATAGGTCAAATTTTGTGTCAAAAACAGTGATATATTGCATTTTTCGGTAATTTTTGATGTGGTAACCATGGTTTCCACACAAGTGCCATACATAGGACACATCAGTGTATACACTTCATAGTCTTTTTTATGAATTGGAAATGATATACAATTTACAAAAATGTGTA
The DNA here is from genome assembly GCA_947623455.1 of Mimachlamys varia. Taxonomy (NCBI): domain Eukaryota; kingdom Metazoa; phylum Mollusca; class Bivalvia; order Pectinida; family Pectinidae; genus Mimachlamys; species Mimachlamys varia. Next base: position 47,057,043 of record OX392528.1, read on the forward strand.
CATTTACATCTATGCAGTGTACGGTTAAATCTCTGTGTTGACAATTCTCAGGCATTGGTCTTTTTTTCCATAAATCTCTAGGGTACTGTACACAGCTACCTAAGATTATTTCATGATCGCTGGGCCAGAGTTCATGGCATAAGGAATTTTTCAAGCAGTAAAATCGAAATTTGCACCATTTTTCTCCAATTATTGTCTATCAATTTTAGGCGCTTTCCCATTAAAAATTCTATGACAACAAATTGCGAAAAGGAGAAACAGGTCATATTTGGCCCGAAACGTTGTAAGAAAATCCCTTAGATTGTTACAAAAGATGTAAACTAACAAATGCACATGCAAGTGAGTGACAAACTAACTGTAAACAGACATATTTAGCACGCTCAAATTCAAGTGCATCCTCCTCTGACATATGCCATAGAAAACATTATGCTTCAATTGGTCAATTTATAATTCAACTGAATTTTTAAAAGGGGTAAATTGCTAAAATAACTTAATAAGACTTGCTGAATTATGAATGTTTATAGTATATGTCTATGTTTTACATACCTCTAGCTTCTTCTGGTTTTCCTTGAAAGCTGCCATAGGGTCATCAAATTTAGCATAGTACTCCATGACAGTCCTCACATCCTCCACGCCACTCGACCCCACCACTGTAAACAACAAAATGAACCCCCATCAGTAACCCAAACAAGAGGCCCAGAGGGCCTGTATCGCTCACCTGGATACATTGGTATCTAGGTAATCATGATAAAATATTTTCTTTTTGGCTCGCGCCTCAGCCCCCTAGGGGTCAGTCCAACCATTAGTACAATTTTGAATCTTGAGCACCTACGGATGCTTCCTGCCAAATAAGGCTCATTTCCAATCAATGGTTATGGAGAAAAAGTCGATTGAACCAATATAGCTAAATAACCATTTTTGACCCCGCCCTCAGCTCCCTAGGGGTTCAGTCCTACCATGAGTACAATTTTGAATCCTGAGCACCTAGGGATGGTTCCTACCAAATAAGGCTCATTTCCAATCAATGGTTATTGAGAAGAAGTCGACTAAACCAATATAGCTAAATAACCCATTTTGGCCCACCCCTCAGCCCCCTAGGGGATCAGTCCAACCATTAGTACAATTTTGAATCTTGAGCACCTACGGATGCTTCCTGCCAAATAAGGCTCATTTCCAATCAATGGTTATGGAGAAAAAGTCGATTGAACCAATATAGCTAAATAACCATTTTTGACCCCGCCCTCAGCTCCCTAGGGGTTCAGTCCAACCATTAGTACAATTTTGAATCTTGAGCACCTACGGATACTTCCTGCCAAATAAGGCTCATTTCCAATCAATGGTTATGGAGAAAAAGTCGATTGAACCAATATAGCTAAATAACCATTTTTGACCCCGCCCTCAGCTCCCTAGGGGTTCAGTCCTACCATGAGTACAATTTTGAATCCTGAGCACCTAGGGATGGTTCCTACCAAATAAGGCTCATTTCCAATCAATGGTTATTGAGAAGAAGCCGACTAAACCAATATAGCTAAATAACCCATTTTGGCCCACCCCTCAGCCCCCTAGGGGATCAGTCCCACCATTTGTACAATTTTGAATCCTGGGTACTTAAGGATGCTTCCTGCCAAATAAGGTTGATTACCAATCAGTGGTTATGGAGAAGAAGTCGCGTAAACCAATAAAGCTAAATAACCAATTTTGGCCCAACCCCTCAGCCCCCTACGTGTCAGTCCAACCATTAGTACAATTTTGAAACCTGGGCACCTAAGGATGCTTCCTGCCAAATAAAGTTGATTACCAATCAGTGGTTATGAAGAAGAAGTCGCTAATATCATAGGTAAATAACCCTTTTTGGCCCCGCCCCTCAGCCCCCTAGGGGGTCAGTCCCACCATTAGTACAAATTTGAGTCCTGGGCATCCAAGGATGCTTCCTGCCAAATTAGGTTGATTTCCTATCAGTGGTTATGGAGGAGAAGTCATTTAAAGAAATTGTTGACGGACGCCGGATGGACGGACGCCACAGTATGACATAAGCTCACCTCGGTCCTTCGGACCAGGTGAGCTAAAAATCACTCCAACATATAACATTCTCCACGTCAGAGACCTTGACCACTTAGCCACCATGGCTCAGTGTATGAGGGCTAGTGGCAGCAGGATGTCAGACACCTTAACCACTTAGCCACCATGGCTCAGTGTATGAGGGCTAGTGACAGCAGGATGTCAGACACCTTAACCACTTGGCCACCATGGCTCAGTGTATGAGAGCTAGTGGTAGCAGGATGTCAGACACCTTAGCCACTTGACCACTGTGGCTCAGTGTATAAGAGCTAGTGGTAGCAGGATGTCAGACACCTTAACCACTTGGCCACTGTGGCTCAGTGTATAAGAGCTAGTGGTAGCAGGATGTCGGACACCTTAACCACTTGGCCACTGTGGCTCAGTGTATGAGGGCTAGTGGTAGCAAGATGTCAGACACCTTAATCACTTGGCCATTATGGCTCCCCATACTTCAGACCAAATATGGTTAAACTCTCCTGATATTTGTGAGGAGCTGAAAAAGCTGACCAATAGATGTTAAGTTACAGAGCCAAGTCATGGCAAAATTGAATTAACATGACCTTTCAACTTTGGTCAGGTTTGCTTACAACACAAAAAACAACCAGTCATTGTACGTAGCTGGCAGTGGGATACAAACAAAAGAAAATCTAACAATCAAAACAGTTGTAAGTACTGAGCATGATCTATTTTTCATTTGGTAAAAGCTCTTTTTACATACACAAATTCCTACTCTAGCTGTACAACATCATTTCAAGTTATGTGTACTAAGTTTGGCATTTTTTATAATGTTAGATAATAATGAATCTCTCATTCTTATATTAATGATAATTTTAAGTGAAGAGATCAAGTGAAGTTTAATGTTAATGCTATCAATTTCTAAAAATTTCATGATCAACAACTAAAACGAGAAAAAAAAGTTATTTAAGAATACTGATCTTTAAGCAATGGCAAGACAGTTTTCAAATTTACCTATCTTTATGAAGAATACACTTAGTCTAGTCTTCAATTTTTATGATCATAAACCAAAAAATAAAATAGATACGCATGCATTCAAGGAAATGAAAATGCAGTGAAAAGGTTTTAAAATACCTATCTTATATATATATAAACATATCATGATCATTTAACGTAAAATTTATCAGTAAAATGTTGAATCAATTCTCCGGTCAGCTTCCTTAAATGTTTACATGTAATAGTCAAATTATGATAGATCATAGAAAAATCACAATTGATTTTTTTTCAAAATTGGAAGTGATAAAGCACCATATGAAGTTTGAGTTTGACAAGCCGTAGGTCACTCAACTTTTTGCACAGGAACCTGTGTTCGGACAAGGACAACCGATGACACCGACGAAGTGATACCAAATAAATCTCGCCTCTTCAGAAAACTAAAAAAACTAAATGTTTCTGTATGACATGATTGCTCCTACTGACAACCAAAGAGAAGTCCCTTTTTTGTCTTGCTTTTTTAAAATGTTCACTGGTTTTAGACAAGGCTCTCCAATGTAGGTCAGACTATTTTACTTAAATTTTTCGAATATGAAGCCATTAAATAGATGTTAAATATTGTAAGAATTCATATGTTGCCCAAATCAGCACCCTAATACAAATAAGAAATGGTTGGCAAGCCTCTAAATACTTGATGCCCAAAAATCAGCAATAAAAGACCTAAGTTTAAAACGAGGCAAAACTTGAATTTCCCCAAAAACTTATTCTGAATCTTATTCCATGAAATGGATGTTAGCCCTGTGGGAATTCTATCATGGCTCTTTGGGCAAGGTGAGCTGATAACAAATTATCAGAAATTCTGTTTAACTTTTCAAATGCAGGATATATATAAAAGATAATGAAGAGAGTCTCCATGTAAATATTTCCTTTGTTCCTTTTTTGCCCCTAGTTTAATCTATTTTGAGTTTGGATTATGGTTTTGTTTACGCTTTGGTGTTCTCTGATATTTTTTATGGTAAGGCTTCCATTTTGCGACCCCAACTAAATATTTCATTATCAAAATCCATATATCCTCTTCATCAAATATTCTCTTTACAATGTATGTTTCATTTCTTATTCCATAAAATGGTGTTTGAAATAATAAGAAATACGAAAGAGTGTGTGAAGTAAGGAATTCAATGGGGAAATAATAACTGTTTGGTCGGTATGGAGGAGATGGTTGAAAAAAGGACATTTTATGATTTTTTTTTTAAAATTCTGCATACCGGTATATTGTATTATATCTGATGTACCACAAGTAACTGCTATACAGTAATATTGCACTGTATTACACTATCTACCATCCATTAAGATGGTGAACAAAGTTTGGCATTCCTACATGTAGGAAAGGGCATTTCATAAGTTGACATAACTTTTGCCCAATCCTCTTGTCGTTTTCGTGATAATAAAATATGTTTAAACTAAAACATGTAGGTTGTATGTTCTAGAAATTTAGTCATTCTAGAAGGTAGAGTTAAGCTTTAAACAAAGTGTTACAGAATCGACAGAAGAAAAGTGACCAGGCTTGTATATGGATCACGTGCAATCTTAAAGTCCTATCAACACCAGTGGACATTTTACGATAGTTGTGTCCCTTGATTTTTTTTTCATTGTGTGCATCCCTTGTCCTGGGAAACTAATTTCATTGGATTTTGAAAACTGTTTACCCTTCATTAATCAAAAAGTCACAGTTTTACCTTAGAAAAAAATGACTGCTACATTATGTACAGTCCTTAACTTGTTTTCACCCGAAGTTTCAGTTAAATCCTGATAATCAGCTATAATAATAATATAATATAATATACAATATTTGATATAGCGCCCTATCTAGCTAACATTAGCCACTCTAAAGTGCTTTACAGTACATAGATATACAATTCTCATACAATCAATACAATTAACACATACAGTTCTATCATATACAATTCTGAGGAGTTTGCAGGAGCTGCCTTATCAGGCGCCAACTACTTGTCCTATACCACCAGCCTAATATCTCCATATGTGTGTGTACATGTATGTATGTGTGTACTGTGCTGGAGATGAATTGTGTTCTGTTTGTAGTGGGACCGTGTTTCCAACGGCATCTTTTAGAGTGCCACCTCACTTGAATGATACAGCACAGATACTTCAACACCCACCCCAGACCATTTTATACTCCACCTGGGCTGTTGGAGTTGTGTGGGCAGGAGAAAAACACTTTCTCTGAATGTTCCATGCGTGTGACGATTACGGGGATCGAACCCCAGCCGCCTGCATGGAAAGCCGGACTGTTAACCACTCAACCAATCTGCTATCATAACAATGGCATTATCTTGTCGGTAAGAGAATATCGTGACTAAGACGGGGGGGCCCTATACATTACATACTTAGAATGTAACATTGATGACTTGACAACTCCCAGCATCACCCACTACTGTGACATCACACCAGCTATGATCCACCATGTCAATACCTGAATTATTAACGTTATCTACTTTCTCCCTACACCTTGGGTAGCTGTTGGTGATAACAGACATTGATTCCAGCGTTTTCTGTAGAGTCGAGGGCCACACTGTGTAAATCATCCCTGATATTGCATTAACAGAATCCTTGTTGCTATGGACACCTGGCCACGCCCTTATCCTCTGGCCATAGTATGATTAGCCTTTATCTTCAACCAATGGAAACAATTTTCAGCAGTCAATACTTGGGTGCATATCAGCAGGAACATTATGTAATAGTGCATCAAGTTGCAATTAATTGTATAATGCATCATTGCACATCTATCAACTACAAAATGCATACACTTGTGGTGATCAAACCAGTCCCGAGGGACCAAAGCGAGGTTTAGTTTACTGTAACCCGCAGATGCAGTTTGTTGTGTTCCACACCTGCTTGACAACCAAAGGATGGACTCTCAAAATACTGCAAACGTGCCTGACTAGTGAGAAAAATATCGAACTTGATAACAAAGGCATGGCTGTCAGAAACATAACAAATTTGATAACAAAGGCATGGCTAGTCAGAAACTTATCAAACTTGATAACATAAGGGCCTGGCTAGCCAGAAACATATCAAACTTGATAACAAGGGCCTGGTTAGTCAGAAACATATCAAACTTGATAACATAAGGGCCTGGTTAGTCAGAAACATATCAAACTTGATAACATTAGGGCCTGGTTAGTCAGAAACATATCAAACTTGATAACATTAGGGTCTGCCTAGTCAGAAACATATCAAACTTGATAACATTAGGGCCTGCCTAGTCAAAAACATATCAAACTTGATAACATTAGGGCCTGCCTAGTCAGAAAAATATCAAACTTGATAACATTAGGGCCTGCCTAGTCAGAAACATATCAAACTTGATAACATTAGGGCCTGCCTAGTCAGAAACATATCAAACTTGATAACATTAGGGCCTGGTTAGTCAGAAACATATCAAACTTGATAACATTAGGGCCTGCCTAGTCAGAAACATATCAAACTTGATAACATTAGGGCCTGCCTAGTCAGAAACATATCAAACTTGATAACATTAGGGCCTGCCTAGTCAGAAACATATCAAACTTGATAACATTAGGGCCTGCCTAGTCAGAAACATATCAAACTTGATAACATTAGGGCCTGCCTAGTCAGAAACATATCAAACTTGATAACATTAGGGCCTGGTTAATCAGAAACATATCAAACTTGATAACATTAGGGCCTGCCTAGTCAGAAACATATCAAACTTGATAACATTAGGGCCTGCCTAGTCAGAAACATATCAAACTTGATAACATTAGGGCCTGCCTAGTCAGAAACATATCAAACTTGATAACATTAGGGCCTGCCTAGTCAGAAAAATATCAAACTTGATAACATTAGGGCCTGCCTAGTCAGAAACATATCAAACTTGATAACATTAGGGCCTGCCTAGTCAGAAACATATCAAACTTGATAACAAAGGGCCTGCCTAGTCAGAAACATATCAAACTTGATAACATTAGGGCCTGCCTAGTCAGAAAAATATCAAACTTGATAACATTATGGCCTGCCTAGTCAGAAACTTATCAAACTTGATAACATTAGGGCCTGCCTAGTCAGAAACATATCAAGCTTGATAACAAAGGCATGGCTAGTCAGAAACATATCAAACTTAATAACACAAGGGCCTGGCTAGTCAGAAACATATCAAACTTGATAACATTAGGGCCTGCCTAGTCAGAAACATATCAAACTTGATAACATTAGGGCCTGCCTAGTCAGAAACATATCAAACTTAATAACATAAGGGCCTGGCTAGTCAGAAACAGTTTGTTTCTAGTGACAAGTAGTGTAGGAGATAGGAGCTTGTTTCCAGTGACATGTAATGTAGGAGATAGGAGTTTGTTTCCAGTGACAAGTGGTGTGGGAGATAGGAGCTTGTTTCTAGTGACAAGTAGTATTGGAGATAGGAGCTTGTTTCCAGTGACAAGTGGTGTAGGAGATAGAAGCTTGTTTCCAGTGACAAGTAGTGTAGGATATAGGAGCTTGTTTCTAGTGACAAGTAGTGTAGGATATAGGAGCTTGTTTCCAGTGACAAGTGGTGTAGGAGATAGGAGCTTGTTTCCAGTGACAAGTAGTGTAGGAGAAAAAAGCTTGTTTCCAGTGACAAGTAGTGTAGGAGATAGGAGTTTGTTTCCAGTGACAAGTAGTGTAGGAGATAGGAGCTTATTTCCAGTGACAAGTAGTGTAGGATATAGGAGCTTGTTTCCAGTGACAAGTAGTGTAGGAGGTAGGAGCTTATTTCCCGTGACAAGTAGTGTAGGAGGTAGGAGCTTGTTTCTAGTGAAAAGTAGTGTAGGAGGTAGGATCTTGTTTCCAGGGACAAGTAGTGTAGGAGATAGGAGCTTGTTTCCAGTGACAAGTAGTGTAGCAGATAGGAGCTTGTTCCAGTGACAAGTAGTGTAGGATATAGGAGCTTGTTTCCAGTGACAAGTAGTGTAGGAGGTAGGAGCTTGTTTCCAGTGACAAGTAGTGTAGGAGATAGGAGATTGTTTCTAGTGACAAGTAGTGTAGGAGATAGGAGCTTGTTTCCTGTGACAAGTAGTGTAGGAGGTAGGAGCTTGTTTCTAGTTAAAAGTAGTGTAGGAGATAGGATCTTGTTTCCAGGGACAAGTAGTGTAGGAGATAGGAGCTTATTTCCCGTGACAAGTAGTGTAGGAGGTAGGAGCTTGTTTCTAGTGAAAAGTAGTGTAGGAGGTAGGATCTTGTTTCCAGGGACAAGTAGTGTAGGAGATAGGAGCTTGTTTCCAGTGACAAGTAGTGTAGGATATAGGAGCTTGTTTCCAGGGACAAGTAGCGTAGGAGATAGGAGATTGTTTCCAGTGACAAGTAGTGTAGGATATAGGAGCTTGTTTCCAGGGACAAGTAGTGTAGGAGATAGGAGCTTATTTCCTGTGACAAGAAGTGTAGGAGGTAGGAGCTAGTTTCCAGTGACAAGTGGTGTAGGAGGTAGGAGCTTGTTTCTAGTGAAAAGTAGTGTAGGAGGTAGGAGCTTGTTTCTAGTGAAAAGTAGTGTAGGAGGTAGGAGCTTGTTTCCAGTGACAAATGGTGTGGGAGGTAGGAGCTTGTTTCTAGTGAAAAGTAGTGTAGGAGGTAGGAGCTTGTTTCCAGTGACAAATGGTGTAGGAGGTAGGAGCTTGTTTCTAGTGACAAGTAGTGTAGGAGGTAGGAGCTTGTTTCCAGTGACAAGTATTGTATGAGATAGGAGCTTGTTTCCAGTGACAAGTAGTGTAGGAGATAGGAGCTTGTTTCCAGTGACAAGTATTGTATGAGATAGGAGCTTGTTTCCAGTGACAAGTGGTGTAGGAGGTAGGAGCTTGTTTCCAGTGACAAGTAGTGTAGGAAATAGGAGCTTGTTTCCAGTGACAAGTATTGTAGGAAATAGGAGCTTGTTTCCAGTGACAAGTAGTGTAGGAAATAGGAGTTTGTTTCCAGTGACAAGTATTGTATGAGATAGGAGCTTGTTTCCAGTGACAAGTAGTGTAGGAGGTAGGAGCTTATTTCCCGTGACAAGTAGTGTAGGAGATAGGAGCTTGTTTCTAGTGACAAGTAGTGTAGGATATAAGAGCTTGTTTCCAGTGACAAGTAGTGTAGGAGATAGGAGCTTGTTTCCCGTGACAAGTAGTGTAGGAGATAGGAGCTTGTTTCTAGTGACAAGTAGTGTAGGAGATAGGAGCTTGTTTCCAGTGACATGTAATGTAGGAGATAGGAGCTTGTTTCTAGTGATAAGTAGTATAGGAGATAGGAGTTTGTTTCCAGTGACAAGTGGTGTAGGAGATAGGAGCTTGTTTCCAGTGACAAGTAGTGTAGGAGATAGGAGCTTATTTCCTGTGACAAGAAGTGTAGGAGGTAGGAGCTAGTTTCCAGTGACAAGTGGTGTAGGAGGTAGGAGCTTGTTTCTAGTGAAAAGTAGTGTAGGAGGTAGGAGCTTGTTTCTAGTGAAAAGTAGTGTAGGAGGTAGGAGCTTGTTTCCAGTGACAAATGGTGTGGGAGGTAGGAGCTTGTTTCTAGTGACAAGTAGTGTATGAGATAGGAGCTTGTTTCCAGTGACAAGTAGTGGAGATCGGAGCTTGTTTCCAGTGACAAGTAGTGTAGGAGATAGGAGCTTGTTTCCAGTGACAAGTAGTGTAGGAGATAGGAGCTTGTTTCCCATGACAAGTAGTGTAGGAGGTAGGAGCTTGTTTCTAGTGACAAGTAGTGTAGGAGGTAGGAGCTTGTTTCCAGTGACAAGTATTGTATGAGATAGGAGCTTGTTTCCAGTGACAAGTAGTGTAGGAGATAGGAGCTTGTTTCCAGTGACAAGTATTGTATGAGATAGGAGCTTGTTTCCAGTGACAAGTGGTGTAGGAGGTAGGAGCTTGTTTCCAGTGACAAGTGGTGTAGGAGATAGGAGCTTGTTTCTAGTGACAAGTAGTATAGGAGATAGGAGCTTGTTTCTAGTGATAAGTAGTATAGGAGATAGGAGTTTGTTTCCAGTGACAAGTGGTGTAGGAGATAGGAGCTTGTTTCCAGTGACAAGTAGTGTAGGAGAAAAAAGCTTGTTTCCAGTGACAAGTAGTGTAGGAGATAGGAGTTTGTTTCCAGTGACAATTAGTGAAGGAGATAGGAGTTTGTTTCCAGGGACAAGTAGTGTAGGAGATAGGAGCTTATTTCCAGTGACAAGTAGTGTAGGATATAGGAGCTTGTTTCCAGTGACAAGTAGTGTAGGAGGTAGGAGCTTGTTTCCAGTGAAAAGAAGTGTATGAGATAGGAGCTTATTTCCCGTGACAAGTAGTGTAGGAGGTAGGAGCTTGTTTCTAGTGAAAAGTAGTGTAGGAGGTAGGATCTTGTTTCCAGGGACAAGTAGTGTAGGAGATAGGAGCTTGTTTCCAGTGACAAGTAGTGTAGGAGATAGGAGCTTGTTTCCAGTGACAAGTAGTGTAGGATATAGGAGCTTGTTTCCAGTGACAAGTAGTGTAGGAGGTAGGAGCTTGTTTCCAGTGACAAGTAGTGTAGGAGATAGGAGATTGTTTCTAGTGACAAGTAGTGTAGGAGATAGGAGCTTGTTTCCAGTGACAAGTGGTGTAGGAGGTAGGAGCTTGTTTCTAGTGACAAGTAGTGAAGGAGATATGAGCTTGTTTCCAGTGACAACTAATGTAGGATATAGGAGCTTGTTTCCAGTGACAAGTAGTGTAGGATATAGGAGCTTGTTTCTAGTGACAAGTAGTGTAGGAGATAGGAGCTTGTTTCCAGTGACAAGTGGTGTAGGAGGTAGGAGCTTGTTTCTAGTGAAAAGTAGTGGAGATAGGAGCTTGTTTCCAGTGACAAGTAGTGTAGGATATAGGAGCTTGTTTCCCGTGACAAGTAGTGTAGGAGATAGGAGCTTGTTTCTAGTGACAAGTAGTGTAGGAGATAGGAGCTTGTTCTAGTGACAAGTAGTGAAGGAGATATGAGCTTGTTTCCAGTGACAACTAATGTAGGAGATAGGAGTTTGTTTCCAGTGACAAGTGGTGTAGGAGAAAAGAGCGTGTTTCCAGTGACAAATAGTGAAGGAGGTAGGAGCTTGTTTCCAGTGACAAGTAGTGTAGGAGGTAGGAGCTTGTTTCCAGTGACAAGTAGTATAGGAGATAGGAGCTTGTTTCTAGTGACAAGTAGTGTAGGAGATAGGAGCTTGTTTCTAGTGAAAAGTAGTGTAGGAGATAAGAGCTTGTTTCCAGTGACAAGTAGTGTAGGATATAGGAGCTTGTTTCCAGTGACAAGTAGTGTAGGATATAGGAGCTTGTTTCTAGTGACAAGTAGTGTAGGAGATAGGAGCTTGTTTCCAGTGACAAGTGGTGTAGGAGGTAGGAGCTTGTTTCTAGTGAAAAGTAGTGGAGATAGGAGCTTGTTTCCCGTGACAAGTAGTGTAGGATATAGGAGCTTGTTTCCAGTGACAAGTAGTGTAGGAGATAGGAGCTTGTTTCCAGTGACAAGTAGTGTAGGAGTTAGGAGCTTGTTTCTAGTGACAAGTAGTGAAGGAGATAGGATCTTGTTTCCAGGGACAAGTAATGTAGGAGATAGGAGTTTGTTTCCAGTGACAAGTAGTATAGGAGATAGGAGCTTGTTTCCAGTGACAAGTAGTGTAGGATATAGGAGCTTGTTTCCAGTGATAAGTAGTATAGGAGATAGGAGTTTGTTTCCAGTGACAAGTGGTGTAGGAGATAGGAGCTTGTTTCCAGTGACAAGTAGTGTAGGAGAAAAGAGCTTGTTTCCAGTGACAAATAGTGTAGGAGGTAGGAGCTTGTTTCCAGTGACAAGTAATGTAGGAGGTAGGAGCTTGTTTCCAGTGACAAGTGGTGTAGGATATAGGAGCTTGTTTCCAGTGACAAGTAGTGTAGGAGATAGGAGCTTATTTCCAGTGACAAGTAGTGTAGGAGATAGGAGCTTGTTTCCAGTGACAAGTAGTGTAGGAGATAGGAGCTTGTTTCCAGTGACAAGTGGTGTAGGAGATAGGAGCTTGTTTCCAGTGACAAGTAGTGTAGGAGATAGGAGCTTGTTTCCAGTGACAAGTAGTGTAGGAGATAGAAGCTTGTTTCCAGTGACAAGTGGTGTAGGAGATAGGAGCTTGTTTCCAGTGACAAGTATTGTAAGAGATAGGAGCTTGTTTCCAGGGACAAGTAGTGTATGAGATAGGAGCTTATTTCCAGTGACAAGTGGTGTAGAAGATAGGAGCTTGTTTCTTAGTGACAAGTGGTGTAGGAGATAGGAGCTTGTTTCCAGTGACAAGTATTGTATGAGATAGGAACTTATTTCCTGTGACAAGTAGTGTAGGAGATAGGAGCTTGTTTCCAGTGACAAGTAGTGTAGGAGATAGGAGCTTGTTTCCAGTGACAAGTAGTGTAGGAGATAGGAGTTTGTTTCTAGTGACAAGTAGTGTAGGAGATAGGAGCTTGTTTCCAGTGACAAGTAGTGTAGGAGATAGGAGCTTATTTCCTGTGACAAGTAGTGTAGGAGATAGGAGCTTGTTTCCAGTGACAAGTATTGTAGGAGATAGGAGTTTGTTTCTAGTGACAAGTAGTGTAGGAGATAGGAGCTTGTTTCTAGTGATAAGTAGTATAGGAGATAGGAGTTTGTTTCCAGTGACAAGTGGTGTAGGAGATAGGAGCTTGTTTCCAGTGACAAGTAGTGTAGGAGATAGGAGCTTGTTTCCAGTGACAAGTAGTGTAGGATATAGGAGCTTGTTTCCAGTGACAAGTAGTGTAGGATATAGGAGCTTGTTTCTAGTGCCAAGTAGTGTAGGAGATAGGAGCTTGTTTCCAGTGACAAGTAGTGTAGGAGATAGGAGTTTGTTTCTAGTGAAAAGTAGTGGAGATAGGAGCTTGTTTCCAGTGACAAGTGGTGTAGGAGATAGGAGCTTGTTTCTAGTGACAAGTAGTATAGGAGATAGGAGCTTGTTTCTAGTGATAAGTAGTATAGGAGATAGGAGTTTGTTTCCAGTGACAAGTGGTGTAGGAGATAGGAGCTTGTTTCCAGTGACAAGTAGTGTAGGATATAGGAGCTTGTTTCCAGTGACAAGTAGTGTAGGAGATAGGAGATTATTTCCTGTGACAAGTAGTGTAGGAGATAGGAGCTTGTTTCCAGTGACAAGTATTGTAGGAGATAGGAGTTTGTTTCTAGTGACAAGTAGTGTAGGAGATAGGAGCTTGTTTCTAGTGATAAGTAGTATAGGAGATAGGAGTTTGTTTCCAGTGACAAGTGGTGTAGGAGATAGGAGCTTGTTTCCAGTGACAAGTAGTGTAGGAGATAGGAGCTTGTTTCCAGTGACAAGTAGTGTAGGATATAGGAGCTTGTTTCCAGTGACAAGTAGTGTAGGATATAGGAGCTTGTTTCTAGTGACAAGTAGTGTAGGAGATAGGAGCTTGTTTCCAGTGACAAGTAGTGTAGGAGATAGGAGTTTGTTTCCAGTGAAAAGTAGTGGAGATAGGAGCTTGTTTCCAGTGACAAGTGGTGTAGGAGATAGGAGCTTGTTTCTAGTGACAAGTAGTATAGGAGATAGGAGCTTGTTTCTAGTGATAAGTAGTATAGGAGATAGGAGCTTATTTCCAGTGACAAGTAGTGTAGGAGATAGGAGCTTGTTTCCAGTGACAAGTAGTGTAGGAGATAGGAGCTTGTTTCCAGTGACAAGTGGTGTAGGAGATAGGAGCTTGTTTCCAGTGACAAGTAGTGTAGGAGATAGGAGCTTGTTTCCAGTGACAAGTAGTGTAGGAGATAGAAGCTTGTTTCCAGTGACAAGTGGTGTAGGAGATAGGAGCTTGTTTCCAGTGACAAGTATTGTAAGAGATAGGAGCTTGTTTCCAGGGACAAGTAGTGTATGAGATAGGAGCTTATTTCCAGTGACAAGTGGTGTAGAAGATAGGAGCTTGTTTCTTAGTGACAAGTGGTGTAGGAGATAGGAGCTTGTTTCCAGTGACAAGTATTGTATGAGATAGGAACTTATTTCCTGTGACAAGTAGTGTAGGAGATAGGAGCTTGTTTCCAGTGACAAGTAGTGTAGGAGATAGGAGCTTGTTTCCAGTGACAAGTAGTGTAGGAGATAGGAGTTTGTTTCTAGTGACAAGTAGTGTAGGAGATAGGAGCTTGTTTCCAGTGACAAGTAGTGTAGGAGATAGGAGCTTATTTCCTGTGACAAGTAGTGTAGGAGATAGGAGCTTGTTTCCAGTGACAAGTATTGTAGGAGATAGGAGTTTGTTTCTAGTGACAAGTAGTGTAGGAGATAGGAGCTTGTTTCTAGTGATAAGTAGTATAGGAGATAGGAGTTTGTTTCCAGTGACAAGTGGTGTAGGAGATAGGAGCTTGTTTCCAGTGACAAGTAGTGTAGGAGATAGGAGCTTGTTTCCAGTGACAAGTAGTGTAGGATATAGGAGCTTGTTTCCAGTGACAAGTAGTGTAGGATATAGGAGCTTGTTTCTAGTGACAAGTAGTGTAGGAGATAGGAGCTTGTTTCCAGTGACAAGTAGTGTAGGAGATAGGAGTTTGTTTCTAGTGAAAAGTAGTGGAGATAGGAGCTTGTTTCCAGTGACAAGTGGTGTAGGAGATAGGAGCTTGTTTCTAGTGACAAGTAGTATAGGAGATAGGAGCTTGTTTCTAGTGATAAGTAGTATAGGAGATAGGAGTTTGTTTCCAGTGACAAGTGGTGTAGGAGATAGGAGCTTGTTTCCAGTGACAAGTAGTGTAGGAGAAAAAAGCTTGTTTCCAGTGACAAGTAGTGTAGGAGATAGGAGCTTATTTCCTGTGACAAGTAGTGTAGGAGATAGGAGCTTGTTTCCAGTGACAAGTATTGTAGGAGATAGGAGTTTGTTTCTAGTGACAAGTAGTGTAGGAGATAGGAGCTTGTTTCTAGTGATAAGTAGTATAGGAGATAGGAGTTTGTTTCCAGTGACAAGTGGTGTAGGAGATAGGAGCTTGTTTCCAGTGACAAGTAGTGTAGGAGATAGGAGCTTGTTTCCAGTGACAAGTAGTGTAGGATATAGGAGCTTGTTTCCAGTGACAAGTAGTGTAGGATATAGGAGCTTGTTTCTAGTGGCAAGTAGTGTAGGAGATAGGAGCTTGTTTCCAGTGACAAGTAGTGTAGGAGATAGGAGTTTGTTTCTAGTGAAAAGTAGTGGAGATAGGAGCTTGTTTCCAGTGACAAGTGGTGTAGGAGATAGGAGCTTGTTTCTAGTGACAAGTAGTATAGGAGATAGGAGCTTGTTTCTAGTGATAAGTAGTATAGGAGATAGGAGTTTGTTTCCAGTGACAAGTGGTGTAGGAGATAGGAGCTTGTTTCCAGTGACAAGTAGTGTAGGAGAAAAAAGCTTGTTTCCAGTGACAAGTAGTGTAGGAGATAGGAGTTTGTTTCCAGGGACAAGTAGTGTAGGAGATAGGAGCTTATTTCCAGTGACAAGTAGTGTAGGATATAGGAGCTTGTTTCCAGTGACAAGTAGTGTAGGAGGTAGGAGCTTGTTTCCAGTGACAAGTAGTGTAGGAGATAGGAGATTGTTTCTAGTGACAAGTAGTGTAGGAGATAGGAGCTTGTTTCCTGTGACAAGTGGTGTAGGAGGTAGGAGCTTGTTTCTAGTGACAAGTAGTGAAGGAGATATGAGCTTGTTTCCAGTGACAACTAATGTAGGATATAGGAGCTTGTTTCCAGTGACAAGTAGTGTAGGATATAGGAGCTTGTTTCTAGTGACAAGTAGTGTAGGAGATAGGAGCTTGTTTCCAGTGACAAGTGGTGTAGGAGGTAGGAGCTTGTTTCTAGTGAAAAGTAGTGTAGGATATAGGAGCTTGTTTCCAGTGACAAGTAGTGTAGGAGATAGGAGCTTGTTTCTAGTGACAAGTAGTGAAGGAGATATGAGCTTGTTTCCAGTGACAACTAATGTAGGAGATAGGAGTTTGTTTCCAGTGACAAGTGGTGTAGGAGAAAAGAGCTTGTTTCCAGTGACAAATAGTGAAGGAGGTAGGAGCTTGTTTCCAGTGACAAGTAGTGTAGGAGGTAGGAGCTTGTTTCCAGTGACAAGTAGTATAGGAGATAGGAGCTTGTTTCTAGTGACAAGTAGTGTAGGAGATAGGAGCTTGTTTCTAGTGAAAAGTAGTGTAGGAGAAAAGAGCTTGTTTCCAGTGACAAGTAGTGTAGGATATAGGAGCTTGTTTCCAGTGACAAGTAGTGTAGGAGATAGGAGTTTGTTTCCAGTGACAAGTGGTGTAGGAGATAGGAGCTTGTTTCCAGTGACAAGTAGTGTAGGAGATAGGAGCTTGTTTCCAGTGACAAGTAGTGTAGGAGATAGAAGCTTGTTTCCAGTGACAAGTGGTGTAGGAGATAGGAGCTTGTTTCCAGTGACAAGTATTGTAAGAGATAGGAGCTTGTTTCCAGGGACAAGTAGTGTATGAGATAGGAGCTTATTTCCAGTGACAAGTGGTGTAGAAGATAGGAGCTTGTTTCTTAGTGACAAGTGGTGTAGGAGATAGGAGCTTGTTTCCAGTGACAAGTATTGTATGAGATAGGAACTTATTTCCTGTGACAAGTAGTGTAGGAGATAGGAGCTTGTTTCCAGTGACAAGTAGTGTAGGAGATAGGAGCTTGTTTCCAGTGACAAGTAGTGTAGGAGATAGGAGTTTGTTTCTAGTGACAAGTAGTGTAGGAGATAGGAGCTTGTTTCCAGTGACAAGTAGTGTAGGAGATAGGAGCTTATTTCCTGTGACAAGTAGTGTAGGAGATAGGAGCTTGTTTCCAGTGACAAGTATTGTAGGAGATAGGAGTTTGTTTCTAGTGACAAGTAGTGTAGGAGATAGGAGCTTGTTTCTAGTGATAAGTAGTATAGGAGATAGGAGTTTGTTTCCAGTGACAAGTGGTGTAGGAGATAGGAGCTTGTTTCCAGTGACAAGTAGTGTAGGAGATAGGAGCTTGTTTCCAGTGACAAGTAGTGTAGGATATAGGAGCTTGTTTCCAGTGACAAGTAGTGTAGGATATAGGAGCTTGTTTCTAGTGACAAGTAGTGTAGGAGATAGGAGCTTGTTTCCAGTGACAAGTAGTGTAGGAGATAGGAGTTTGTTTCTAGTGAAAAGTAGTGGAGATAGGAGCTTGTTTCCAGTGACAAGTGGTGTAGGAGATAGGAGCTTGTTTCTAGTGACAAGTAGTATAGGAGATAGGAGCTTGTTTCTAGTGATAAGTAGTATAGGAGATAGGAGTTTGTTTCCAGTGACAAGTGGTGTAGGAGATAGGAGCTTGTTTCCAGTGACAAGTAGTGTAGGAGAAAAAAGCTTGTTTCCAGTGACAAGTAGTGTAGGAGATAGGAGCTTATTTCCTGTGACAAGTAGTGTAGGAGATAGGAGCTTGTTTCCAGTGACAAGTATTGTAGGAGATAGGAGTTTGTTTCTAGTGACAAGTAGTGTAGGAGATAGGAGCTTGTTTCTAGTGATAAGTAGTATAGGAGATAGGAGTTTGTTTCCAGTGACAAGTGGTGTAGGAGATAGGAGCTTGTTTCCAGTGACAAGTAGTGTAGGAGATAGGAGCTTGTTTCCAGTGACAAGTAGTGTAGGATATAGGAGCTTGTTTCCAGTGACAAGTAGTGTAGGATATAGGAGCTTGTTTCTAGTGGCAAGTAGTGTAGGAGATAGGAGCTTGTTTCCAGTGACAAGTAGTGTAGGAGATAGGAGTTTGTTTCTAGTGAAAAGTAGTGGAGATAGGAGCTTGTTTCCAGTGACAAGTGGTGTAGGAGATAGGAGCTTGTTTCTAGTGACAAGTAGTATAGGAGATAGGAGCTTGTTTCTAGTGATAAGTAGTATAGGAGATAGGAGTTTGTTTCCAGTGACAAGTGGTGTAGGAGATAGGAGCTTGTTTCCAGTGACAAGTAGTGTAGGAGAAAAAAGCTTGTTTCCAGTGACAAGTAGTGTAGGAGATAGGAGTTTGTTTCCAGGGACAAGTAGTGTAGGAGATAGGAGCTTATTTCCAGTGACAAGTAGTGTAGGATATAGGAGCTTGTTTCCAGTGACAAGTAGTGTAGGAGATAGGAGCTTGTTTCCAGTGACAAGTAGTGTAGGAGATAGGAGATTGTTTCTAGTGACAAGTAGTGTAGGAGATAGGAGCTTGTTTCCTGTGACAAGTGGTGTAGGAGGTAGGAGCTTGTTTCTAGTGACAAGTAGTGAAGGAGATATGAGCTTGTTTCCAGTGACAACTAATGTAGGATATAGGAGCTTGTTTCCAGTGACAAGTAGTGTAGGATATAGGAGCTTGTTTCTAGTGACAAGTAGTGTAGGAGATAGGAGCTTGTTTCCAGTGACAAGTGGTGTAGGAGGTAGGAGCTTGTTTCTAGTGAAAAGTAGTGTAGGATATAGGAGCTTGTTTCCAGTGACAAGTAGTGTAGGAGATAGGAGCTTGTTTCTAGTGACAAGTAGTGAAGGAGATATGAGCTTGTTTCCAGTGACAACTAATGTAGGAGATAGGAGTTTGTTTCCAGTGACAAGTGGTGTAGGAGAAAAGAGCTTGTTTCCAGTGACAAATAGTGAAGGAGGTAGGAGCTTGTTTCCAGTGACAAGTAGTGTAGGAGGTAGGAGCTTGTTTCCAGTGACAAGTAGTATAGGAGATAGGAGCTTGTTTCTAGTGACAAGTAGTGTAGGAGATAGGAGCTTGTTTCTAGTGAAAAGTAGTGTAGGAGAAAAGAGCTTGTTTCCAGTGACAAGTAGTGTAGGATATAGGAGCTTGTTTCCAGTGACAAGTAGTGTAGGATATAGGAGCTTGTTTCTAGTGACAAGTAGTGTAGGAGATAGGAGCTTGTTTCCAGTGACAAGTGGTGTAGGAGGTAGGAGCTTGTTTCTAGTGAAAAGTAGTGGAGATAGGAGCTTGTTTCCCGTGACAAGTAGTGTAGGATATAGGAGCTTGTTTCCAGTGACAAGTAGTGTATGATATAGGAGCTTGTTTCTAGTGACAAGTAGTGTAGGAGATAGGAGCTTGTTTCCAGTGACAAGTGGTGTAGGAGTTAGGAGCTTGTTTCTAGTGACAAGTAGTGAAGGAGATAGGAGCTTGTTTCCAGTGACAACTAATGTAGGAGATAGGAGTTTGTTTCCAGTGACAAGTAGTATAGGAGATAGGAGCTTGTTTCCAGTGACAAGTAGTGTAGGATATAGGAGCTTGTTTCCAGTGATAAGTAGTATAGGAGATAGGAGTTTGTTTCCAGTGACAAGTGGTGTAGGAGATAGGAGCTTGTTTCCAGTAACAAGTAGTGTAGGAGATAAGAGCTTGTTTCCAGTGACAAATAGTGTAGGAGGTAGGAGCTTGTTTCCAGTGACAAGTAATGTAGGAGATAGGAGTTTGTTTCCAGTGACAAGTGGTGTAGGATATAGGAGCTTGTTTCCAGTGACAAGTAGTGTAGAAGATAGGAGCTTATTTCCAGTGACAAGTAGTGTAGGAGATAGGAGCTTGTTTCCAGTGACAAGTAGTGTAGGAGATAGGAGCTTGTTTCCAGTGACAAGTGGTGTAGGAGATAGGAGCTTGTTTCCAGTGACAAGTAGTGTAGGAGATAGGAGCTTGTTTCCAGTGACAAGTAGTGTAGGAGATAGAAGCTTGTTTCCAGTGACAAGTGGTGTAGGAGATAGGAGCTTGTTTCCAGTGACAAGTATTGTAAGAGATAGGAGCTTGTTTCCAGGGACAAGTAGTGTATGAGATAGGAGCTTATTTCCAGTGACAAGTGGTGTAGAAGATAGGAGCTTGTTTCTTAGTGACAAGTGGTGTAGGAGATAGGAGCTTGTTTCCAGTGACAAGTATTGTATGAGATAGGAACTTATTTCCTGTGACAAGTAGTGTAGGAGATAGGAGCTTGTTTCCAGTGACAAGTAGTGTAGGAGATAGGAGCTTGTTTCCAGTGACAAGTAGTGTAGGAGATAGGAGCTTGTTTCTAGTGACAAGTAGTGTAGGAGATAGGAGTTTGTTTCTAGTGACAAGTAGTGTAGGAGATAGGAGCTTGTTTCCAGTGACAAGTAGTGTAGGAGATAGGAGCTTATTTCCTGTGACAAGTAGTGTAGGAGATAGGAGCTTGTTTCCAGTGACAAGTATTGTAGGAGATAGGAGTTTGTTTCTAGTGACAAGTAGTGTAGGAGATAGGAGCTTGTTTCCAGTGACAAGTAGTGTATGAGATAGGAGCTGGTTTCCAGTGACAAGTAGTGTAGGAGATAGGAGTTTGTTTCTAGTGACAAGTAGTGTAGGAGATAGGAGCTTATTTCCTGTGACAAGTAGTGTAGGATATAGGAGCTTGTTTCCAGTGACAAGTAGTGTAGGATATAGGAGCTTGTTTCTAGTGACAAGTAGTGTAGGAGATAGGAGCTTGTTTCCAGTGACAAGTAGTGTAGGAGATAGGAGTTTGTTTCCAGTGACAAGTATTGTAGGAGATAGGAGTTTGTTTCTAGTGACAAGTAGTGTAGGAGATAGGAGCTTGTTTCCAGTGACAAGTAGTGTATGAGATAGGAGCTGGTTTCCAGTGACAAGTAGTGTAGGAGATAGGAGTTTGTTTCTAGTGACAAGTAGTGTAGGAGATAGGAGCTTATTTCCTGTGACAAGTAGTGTAGGATATAGGAGCTTGTTTCCAGTGACAAGTAGTGTAGGATATAGGAGTTTGTTTCTAGTGAAAAGTAGTGGAGATAGGAGCTTGTTTCCAGTGACAAGTGGTGTAGGAGATAGGAGCTTGTTTCTAGTGACAAGTAGTATAGGAGATAGGAGCTTGTTTCTAGTGATAAGTAGTATAGGAGATAGGAGTTTGTTTCCAGTGACAAGTGGTGTAGGAGATAGGAGCTTGTTTCCAGTGACAAGTAGTGTAGGAGAAAAAAGCTTGTTTCCAGTGACAAGTAGTGTAGGAGATAGGAGCTTATTTCCTGTGACAAGTAGTGTAGGAGATAGGAGCTTGTTTCCAGTGACAAGTATTGTAGGAGATAGGAGTTTGTTTCTAGTGACAAGTAGTGTAGGAGATAGGAGCTTGTTTCTAGTGATAAGTAGTATAGGAGATAGGAGTTTGTTTCCAGTGACAAGTGGTGTAGGAGATAGGAGCTTGTTTCCAGTGACAAGTAGTGTAGGAGATAGGAGCTTGTTTCCAGTGACAAGTAGTGTAGGATATAGGAGCTTGTTTCCAGTGACAAGTAGTGTAGGATATAGGAGCTTGTTTCTAGTGGCAAGTAGTGTAGGAGATAGGAGCTTGTTTCCAGTGACAAGTAGTGTAGGAGATAGGAGTTTGTTTCTAGTGAAAAGTAGTGGAGATAGGAGCTTGTTTTCAGTGACAAGTGGTGTAGGAGATAGGAGCTTGTTTCTAGTGACAAGTAGTATAGGAGATAGGAGCTTGTTTCTAGTGATAAGTAGTATAGGAGATAGGAGTTTGTTTCCAGTGACAAGTGGTGTAGGAGATAGGAGCTTGTTTCCAGTGACAAGTAGTGTAGGAGAAAAAAGCTTGTTTCCAGTGACAAGTAGTGTAGGAGATAGGAGTTTGTTTCCAGGGACAAGTAGTGTAGGAGATAGGAGCTTATTTCCAGTGACAAGTAGTGTAGGATATAGGAGCTTGTTTCCAGTGACAAGTAGTGAAGGAGATATGAGCTTGTTTCCAGTGACAACTAATGTAGGATATAGGAGCTTGTTTCCAGTGACAAGTAGTGTAGGATATAGGAGCTTGTTTCTAGTGACAAGTAGTGTAGGAGATAGGAGCTTGTTTCCAGTGACAAGTGGTGTAGGAGGTAGGAGCTTGTTTCTAGTGAAAAGTAGTGTAGGATATAGGAGCTTGTTTCCAGTGACAAGTAGTGTAGGAGATAGGAGCTTGTTTCTAGTGACAAGTAGTGAAGGAGATATGAGCTTGTTTCCAGTGACAACTAATGTAGGAGATAGGAGTTTGTTTCCAGTGACAAGTGGTGTAGGAGAAAAGAGCTTGTTTCCAGTGACAAATAGTGAAGGAGGTAGGAGCTTGTTTCCAGTGACAAGTAGTGTAGGAGGTAGGAGCTTGTTTCCAGTGACAAGTAGTATAGGAGATAGGAGCTTGTTTCTAGTGACAAGTAGTGTAGGAGATAGGAGCTTGTTTCTAGTGAAAAGTAGTGTAGGAGATAAGAGCTTGTTTCCAGTGACAAGTAGTGTAGGATATAGGAGCTTGTTTCCAGTGACAAGTAGTGTAGGATATAGGAGCTTGTTTCTAGTGACAAGTAGTGTAGGAGATAGGAGCTTGTTTCCAGTGACAAGTGGTGTAGGAGGTAGGAGCTTGTTTCTAGTGAAAAGTAGTGGAGATAGGAGCTTGTTTCCCGTGACAAGTAGTGTAGGATATAGGAGCTTGTTTCCAGTGACAAGTAGTGTATGATATAGGAGCTTGTTTCTAGTGACAAGTAGTGTAGGAGATAGGAGCTTGTTTCCAGTGACAAGTGGTGTAGGAGTTAGGAGCTTGTTTCTAGTGACAAGTAGTGAAGGAGATAGGAGCTTGTTTCCAGGGACAAGTAATGTAGGAGATAGGAGTTTGTTTCCAGTGACAAGTAGTATAGGAGATAGGAGCTTGTTTCCAGTGACAAGTAGTGTAGGATATAGGAGCTTGTTTCCAGTGATAAGTAGTATAGGAGATAGGAGTTTGTTTCCAGTGACAAGTGGTGTAGGAGATAGGAGCTTGTTTCCAGTAACAAGTAGTGTAGGAGATAAGAGCTTGTTTCCAGTGACAAATAGTGTAGGAGGTAGGAGCTTGTTTCCAGTGACAAGTAATGTAGGAGATAGGAGTTTGTTTCCAGTGACAAGTGGTGTAGGATATAGGAGCTTGTTTCCAGTGACAAGTAGTGTAGAAGATAGGAGCTTATTTCCAGTGACAAGTAGTGTAGGAGATAGGAGCTTGTTTCCAGTGACAAGTAGTGTAGGAGATAGGAGCTTGTTTCCAGTGACAAGTGGTGTAGGAGATAGGAGCTTGTTTCCAGTGACAAGTAGTGTAGGAGATAGGAGCTTGTTTCCAGTGACAAGTAGTGTAGGAGATAGAAGCTTGTTTCCAGTGACAAGTGGTGTAGGAGATAGGAGCTTGTTTCCAGTGACAAGTATTGTAAGAGATAGGAGCTTGTTTCCAGGGACAAGTAGTGTATGAGATAGGAGCTTATTTCCAGTGACAAGTGGTGTAGAAGATAGGAGCTTGTTTCTTAGTGACAAGTGGTGTAGGAGATAGGAGCTTGTTTCCAGTGACAAGTATTGTATGAGATAGGAACTTATTTCCTGTGACAAGTAGTGTAGGAGATAGGAGCTTGTTTCCAGTGACAAGTAGTGTAGGAGATAGGAGCTTGTTTCCAGTGACAAGTAGTGTAGGAGATAGGAGCTTGTTTCTAGTGACAAGTAGTGTAGGAGATAGGAGTTTGTTTCTAGTGACAAGTAGTGTAGGAGATAGGAGCTTGTTTCCAGTGACAAGTAGTGTAGGAGATAGGAGCTTATTTCCTGTGACAAGTAGTGTAGGAGATAGGAGCTTGTTTCCAGTGACAAGTATTGTAGGAGATAGGAGTTTGTTTCTAGTGACAAGTAGTGTAGGAGATAGGAGCTTGTTTCCAGTGACAAGTAGTGTATGAGATAGGAGCTGGTTTCCAGTGACAAGTAGTGTAGGAGATAGGAGTTTGTTTCCAGGGACAAGTAGTGTAGGAGATAGGAGCTTATTTCCAGTGACAAGTAGTGTAGGAGGTAGGAGCTTGTTTCCAGTGACAAGTAGTGTAGGAGATAGGAGCTTGTTTCCAGTGACAAGTGGTGTAGGGGATAGGAGCTTGTTTCCAGTGACAAGTAGTGTAGGAGATAGGAGCTTGTTTCCAGTGACAAGTAGTGTATGAGATAGGAACTTATTTCCTGTGACAAGTAGTGTAGGAGATAGGAGCTTGTTTCCAGTGACAAGTAGTGTAGGAGATAGGAGCTTGTTTCCAGTGACAAGTAGTGTAGGAGATAGGAGCTTGTTTCTAGTGACAAGTAGTGTAGGAGATAGGAGTTTGTTTCTAGTGACAAGTAGTGTAGGAGATAGGAGCTTGTTTCCAGTGACAAGTAGTGTAGGAGATAGGAGCTTATTTCCTGTGACAAGTAGTGTAGGAGATAGGAGCTTGTTTCCAGTGACAAGTATTGTAGGAGATAGGAGTTTGTTTCTAGTGACAAGTAGTGTAGGAGATAGGAGCTTGTTTCCAGTGACAAGTAGTGTATGAGATAGGAGCTGGTTTCCAGTGACAAGTAGTGTAGGAGATAGGAGTTTGTTTCTAGTGACAAGTAGTGTAGGAGATAGGAGCTTATTTCCTGTGACAAGTAGTGTAGGATATAGGAGCTTGTTTCCAGTGACAAGTAGTGTAGGATATAGGAGCTTGTTTCTAGTGACAAGTAGTGTAGGAGATAGGAGCTTGTTTCCAGTGACAAGTAGTGTAGGAGATAGGAGTTTGTTTCTAGTGAAAAGTAGTGGAGATAGGAGCTTGTTTCTAGTGATAAGTAGTATAGGAGATAGGAGTTTGTTTCCAGTGACAAGTGGTGTAGGAGATAGGAGCTTGTTTCCAGTGACAAGTAGTGTAGGAGAAAAAAGCTTGTTTCCAGTGACAAGTAGTGTAGGAGATAGGAGTTTGTTTCCAGTGACAAGTAGTGTAGGAGATAGGAGTTTGTTTCCAGTGACAAGTAGTGTAGGAGATAGGAGTTTGTTTCCAGGGACAAGTAGTGTAGGAGATAGGAGCTTATTTCCAGTGACAAGTAGTGTAGGAGGTAGGAGCTTGTTTCCAGTGACAAGTAGTGTAGGAGATAGGAGCTTGTTTCCAGTGACAAGTGGTGTAGGGGATAGGAGTTTGTTTCCAGTGACAAGTAGTATAGGAGATAGGAGCTTGTTTCCAGTGACAAGTAGTGTAGGATATAGGAGCTTGTTTCCAGTGATAAGTAGTATAGGAGATAGGAGTTTGTTTCCAGTGACAAGTGGTGTAGGAGATAGGAGCTTGTTTCCAGTAACAAGTAGTGTAGGAGATAAGAGCTTGTTTCCAGTGACAAATAGTGTAGGAGGTAGGAGCTTGTTTCCAGTGACAAGTAATGTAGGAGATAGGAGTTTGTTTCCAGTGACAAGTGGTGTAGGATATAGGAGCTTGTTTCCAGTGACAAGTAGTGTAGAAGATAGGAGCTTATTTCCAGTGACAAGTAGTGTAGGAGATAGGAGCTTGTTTCCAGTGACAAGTAGTGTAGGAGATAGGAGCTTGTTTCCAGTGACAAGTGGTGTAGGAGATAGGAGCTTGTTTCCAGTGACAAGTAGTGTAGGAGATAGGAGCTTGTTTCCAGTGACAAGTAGTGTAGGAGATAGAAGCTTGTTTCCAGTGACAAGTGGTGTAGGAGATAGGAGCTTGTTTCCAGTGACAAGTATTGTAAGAGATAGGAGCTTGTTTCCAGGGACAAGTAGTGTATGAGATAGGAGCTTATTTCCAGTGACAAGTGGTGTAGAAGATAGGAGCTTGTTTCTTAGTGACAAGTGGTGTAGGAGATAGGAGCTTGTTTCCAGTGACAAGTATTGGATGAGATAGGAACTTATTTCCTGTGACAAGTAGTGTAGGAGATAGGAGCTTGTTTCCAGTGACAAGTAGTGTAGGAGATAGGAGCTTGTTTCCAGTGACAAGTAGTGTAGGAGATAGGAGCTTGTTTTTAGTGACAAGTAGTGTAGGAGATAGGAGTTTGTTTCTAGTGACAAGTAGTGTAGGAGATAGGAGCTTGTTTCCAGTGACAAGTAGTGTAGGAGATAGGAGCTTATTTCCTGTGACAAGTAGTGTAGGAGATAGGAGCTTGTTTCCAGTGACAAGTATTGTAGGAGATAGGAGTTTGTTTCTAGTGACAAGTAGTGTAGGAGATAGGAGCTTGTTTCCAGTGACAAGTAGTGTATGAGATAGGAGCTGGTTTCCAGTGACAAGTAGTGTAGGAGATAGGAGTTTGTTTCTAGTGACAAGTAGTGTAGGAGATAGGAGCTTATTTCCTGTGACAAGTAGTGTAGGATATAGGAGCTTGTTTCCAGTGACAAGTAGTGTAGGATATAGGAGCTTGTTTCTAGTGACAAGTAGTGTAGGAGATAGGAGCTTGTTTCCAGTGACAAGTAGTGTAGGAGATAGGAGTTTGTTTCTAGTGAAAAGTAGTGGAGATAGGAGCTTGTTTCTAGTGATAAGTAGTATAGGAGATAGGAGTTTGTTTCCAGTGACAAGTGGTGTAGGAGATAGGAGCTTGTTTCCAGTGACAAGTAGTGTAGGAGAAAAAAGCTTGTTTCCAGTGACAAGTAGTGTAGGAGATAGGAGTTTGTTTCCAGTGACAAGTAGTGTAGGAGATAGGAGTTTGTTTCCAGTGACAAGTAGTGTAGGAGATAGGAGTTTGTTTCCAGGGACAAGTAGTGTAGGAGATAGGAGCTTATTTCCAGTGACAAGTAGTGTAGGAGGTAGGAGCTTGTTTCCAGTGACAAGTAGTGTAGGAGATAGGAGCTTGTTTCCAGTGACAAGTGGTGTAGGGGATAGGAGCTTGTTTCCAGTGACAAGTAGTGTAGGAGATAGGAGCTTGTTTCCAGTGACAAGTAGTGTATGAGATAGGAACTTATTTCCTGTGACAAGTAGTGTAGGAGATAGGAGCTTGTTTCCAGTGACAAGTAGTGTAGGAGATAGGAGCTTGTTTCCAGTGACAAGTAGTGTAGGAGATAGGAGCTTGTTTCTAGTGACAAGTAGTGTAGGAGATAGGAGTTTGTTTCTAGTGACAAGTAGTGTAGGAGATAGGAGCTTGTTTCCAGTGACAAGTAGTGTAGGAGATAGGAGCTTATTTCCTGTGACAAGTAGTGTAGGAGATAGGAGCTTGTTTCCAGTGACAAGTATTGTAGGAGATAGGAGTTTGTTTCTAGTGACAAGTAGTGTAGGAGATAGGAGCTTGTTTCCAGTGACAAGTAGTGTATGAGATAGGAGCTGGTTTCCAGTGACAAGTAGTGTAGGAGATAGGAGTTTGTTTCTAGTGACAAGTAGTGTAGGAGATAGGAGCTTATTTCCTGTGACAAGTAGTGTAGGATATAGGAGCTTGTTTCCAGTGACAAGTAGTGTAGGATATAGGAGCTTGTTTCTAGTGACAAGTAGTGTAGGAGATAGGAGCTTGTTTCCAGTGACAAGTAGTGTAGGAGATAGGAGTTTGTTTCTAGTGAAAAGTAGTGGAGATAGGAGCTTGTTTCTAGTGATAAGTAGTATAGGAGATAGGAGTTTGTTTCCAGTGACAAGTGGTGTAGGAGATAGGAGCTTGTTTCCAGTGACAAGTAGTGTAGGAGAAAAAAGCTTGTTTCCAGTGACAAGTAGTGTAGGAGATAGGAGTTTGTTTCCAGTGACAAGTAGTGTAGGAGATAGGAGTTTGTTTCCAGTGACAAGTAGTGTAGGAGATAGGAGTTTGTTTCCAGGGACAAGTAGTGTAGGAGATAGGAGCTTATTTCCAGTGACAAGTAGTGTAGGAGGTAGGAGCTTGTTTCCAGTGACAAGTAGTGTAGGAGATAGGAGCTTGTTTCCAGTGACAAGTGGTGTAGGGGATAGGAGCTTGTTTCCAGTGACAAGTAGTGTAGGAGATAGGAGCTTGTTTCCAGTGACAAGTAGTGTAGGAGATAGAAGCTTGTTTCCAGTGACAAGTGGTGTAGGAGATAGGAGCTTGTTTCCAGTGACAAGTATTGTAAGAGATAGGAGCTTGTTTCCAGGGACAAGTAGTGTATGAGATAGGAGCTTATTTCCAGTGACAAGTGGTGTAGAAGATAGGAGCTTGTTTCTTAGTGACAAGTGGTGTAGGAGATAGGAGCTTGTTTCCAGTGACAAGTATTGTATGAGATAGGAACTTATTTCCTGTGACAAGTAGTGTAGGAGATAGGAGCTTGTTTCCAGTGACAAGTAGTGTAGGAGATAGGAGCTTGTTTCCAGTGACAAGTAGTGTAGGAGATAGGAGCTTGTTTCCAGTGACAAGTAGTGTAGGAGATAGGAGTTTGTTTCTAGTGACAAGTAGTGTAGGAGATAGGAGCTTGTTTCCAGTGACAAGTAGTGTAGGAGATAGGAGCTTATTTCCTGTGACAAGTAGTGTAGGAGATAGGAGCTTGTTTCCAGTGACAAGTATTGTAGGAGATAGGAGTTTGTTTCTAGTGACAAGTAGTGTAGGAGATAGGAGCTTGTTTCCAGTGACAAGTAGTGTATGAGATAGGAGCTGGTTTCTAGTGACAAGTAGTGTAGGAGATAGGAGTTTGTTTCTAGTGACAAGTAGTGTAGGATATAGGAGCTTGTTTCCAGTGACAAGTAGTGTAGGAGATAGGAGCTTATTTCCTGTGACAAGTAGTGTAGGAGATAGGAGCTTGTTTCCAGTGACAAGTATTGTAGGAGATAGGAGCTTGTTTCCAGTGACAAGTAGTGTAGGAGATAGGAGCTTATTTCCTGTGACAAGTAGTGTAGGAGATAGGAGCTTGTTTCCAGTGACAAGTGGTGTAGGAGATAGGAGCTTGTTTCCAGTGACAAGTAGTGTAGGAGATAGGAGCTTGTTTCTAGTGACAAGTAGTGTAGGAGATAGGAGTTTGTTTCTAGTGACAAGTCGTGTAGGAGATAGGAGCTTGTTTCCAGTGACAAGTAGTGTAGGAGATAGGAGCTTGTTTCCAGTGACAAGTGGTGTAGGAGATAGGAGCTTGTTTCCAGTGACAAGTAGTGTAGGAGATAGGAGTTTGTTTCCAGTGACAAGTGGTGTAGGAGATAGGAGCTTGTTTCCAGTGACAAGTAGTGTAGGAGATAGGAGCTTGTTTCCAGTGACAAGTAGTGTAGGAGATAGGAGTTTGTTTCCAGTGATAAGTGGTGTAGGAGATAGGAGCTTGTTTCCAGTGACAAGTAGTGTAGGAAATAAGAGCTTGTTTCTTAAAGCGTAGGATGTGAGCCATGACAATCTTTTTCTTTGATGAAAGTCAAGGGTAAACTTTATTGTCAGGTTGACACAAATGTTCCACTAACAACCAAGGAAAATGGAGCATTCCAAATAGACGAGCAATGAGGAACAAAAGATCCACAGGGCCTGAATCATCAACTGTTTTCTCCTGCTGTCTGCACAAGACAAGAAGTTCAAATCATTAATGATAATAATGATTTGGTTTGGTTCCTATTTACTCAAAAATGATCAAATACATTTGACAGAAACATTAAATCTGTACAACACAGACTTAAAACTGACCTAATGTATCTCAGAATCATAGTCACAAATATTTGCTTAATTTATTTTTAAAAAATGTGGGTGTGTGGGTATGTGGGTGTGGGGGGGGGGGGGGGGGGATTTTTGAATAATTGAAATTTCAGTCCCATGAAAACTTCACAGCAGATTAAGGTTTGATTACAATTCCCTTTGTGGAAGTTGAGTAAAAGATGAAATGGTCAAATCCATTCATGTAATAAGCTGCCATCTTTAATCATCCTTAATTACTTTGAAAATAGAATTACGGTAAACCTTTGCTTAGTTCGAATCGGCGTATAGTTCGAACACAGCCTTTCAGTAATGAAAAAAATAATTGTTTGACTCCTAAAAGTTCGAACCTTGCTTACACAGGTTTCGGATAGTTCGAACACACAGAATTTGATTAAGCCTGTGTACTGAACTTACGTAATGGTTTGCTCTCGGCGATGCAATTTACAGCCTCTCAAAACTTGCGTAAACTGATCGATTTTCACACCATCGATGTTAAACAACAGTATAACGTGTAGTACTCATGATGTGCGATATTGTTGTCAGCTTTTGCGGACATTTTTTGCATAAACAAGCCACATTTTCCCGATGTTTCTTTCTTGTAAACATAAACATGTGCACGAGCTAATAATCAAACATCTTTATGACCCCGATTAGCATCGAAGCGCGGAATAAAGTGTCACACATGCTGACAGGTACGTGTGTATTATCATGGCATTACTGTGTAAAATTTTGATTATATAATCGCGGCCTGGTCACCGATACCTGATCATTTATATCTTAATTGATATATTACCTATACAACTGCCGAGACCAAATAATCTATCAGGTATTCGATCGAAGTATTAATCCGTGCAGTTTCAATCCAACATCCGCATTTACATAAACTTTCGACGATGGTTACGGCATAAAATATTTTCTCTTTTTTTTTTGTTTTGCGAATTAACTTGATAATAAGGCCTAATATGAAAGTGAACATTTAAGTGCTACTTATATAAATCATTGTTCATCTTCAGATTTACAAATAAATCGTAATAGGCCATCATTTTTGAGGAACAACGATTTGACTGTTTGCCGTGATTTTTTTTGCCGATGTCAAAGTTCTCGGATGTCAACCTGGATAGTTCGAACTCCTCTTTATTCCAGCGGCTATAATTTCGTATAATTCGATCAGGATTGACAATATTTATTTAATTTTGGTCGAACTGACCGAAGGTTTACCGTATGTCAGGGTAACTAAAGGAACTTTTGTGTAAACATTTTGAAAATGGTTCAGACTAAACTTACTTATAATCCTCTTCTACACAAATTTCTTTATACACATCTCTTTATACAGATCTCTTGACATTTTACTCAAACACTTTATTGAATCCTTTTGTTTAATTCTTTTCTCCTTGTGATGCTTCTGACTACATTTATTGGATCACTTCACCTGTACTGAAGAATTGGCCTTACAAAGATTTTAACATCTATTTTAAACTAGAACTGTAAGCCAATGGCTAACTTATACCCCCCGCCCCCACCTTTACAATTAAAACTTGTATAAGGCAATGTTGATGACGATCAAATTTTTATGTGCAGATATATCTACATATCATCCATAACATTCCTTTGTAGGTTCAATGAAATTGGTTCACAGTTTTAGGAACATATTCCAACAAAAACCTGTTTATAGTGACCTGGTTAACATGGCACCCAAAAGTCTGCAAAAAGTAATCTGCATGCATATGTAAACTTGGTCCATAACATTCGTGTGAAACATCATTGAATTTGGTTCACTGGTTAGGAGGAGTTGTTTAGTCAAAATAAAAAAAAAAAAAACAACATGTATGTGGCCTGGTTACCATGGCAACCTAAATTTATGTTAAAAAAAGAGAAATCTACATACATATCTGCACATAGTCCCATAAAATTACTGTGTAGTTCCATTGAAATCGGTTCATAGATTAAGATGGAGTTGCACTGACAAATTAGTGTTCCATAAGCCTTTGGGTATTTTGACCTGGTTACCATGGCAACAAAAATGTGTGCAGGAAAATACCCTGCATGCATATTTACACATGGTCCCTAACATTCCTGTCTAGTTTCACTTGAATTTGTTCCCAGTTTCATTAGTAGTTGTCTGACAAAATTTTCCACAAAAAACAAAGTATAGTGACCTGGTTACCATGGCAACCAATTTTTTTTATTAACATGATATAGATTACGCACATCTGCAATATATAAGGATTATTACCAAGTTTTGCTGAAATCCCCTCAGTAGTTTTAGGAGGAGTAGCCAGTACATGGTTGTGTCTACAAATGGAGAGACTGACAAGCTGATTACAGTATACCCCTCACTAGCTTTGTTGCGGGGGGGTATAATAATTGGCCATGCACATGTGCCCACATTTAAATGGGTCACACAACACTTGGTCTTGTGCTGTTATTAGGAGGCATTAAACAAACACACCCTGTCTCCAGCACAAGAACACCAACATAATCTGTCTTCTGCATGGTTACACTAACATGCCCTGTCTCCAGCACATGTACACCAACATACCCTGTCTCCAGCACAAGTACACCAACACACCCTGTCTCCAGCACAAGTACACCAACATACCCTGTCTCCAGCACATGTAAACCAACATACCCTGTCTCCAGCACATATACACCAACAAACCCTGTCTCCAGCACATGTACACCAACATACCCTGTCTCCAGTACAAGTACAACAACATACCCTGTCTCCAGCACATGTACACAAATAACATACCCTGTCTCCAGCACAAGTACACCAACATACCCTGTCTCCAGCACATGTACACAAATAACATACCCTGTCTCCAGCACAAGTACACCAACATACCCTGTCTCCAGCACATGTACACAAATAACATATCCTGTCTCCAACACATGTACACCAACATACCCTGTCTCCAGCACATGTACACCAACATACCCTGTCTCCAGCACAAGTACACCAACACACCCTATCTCTAGCACAAGTACACCAACACACCCTGTCTCCAGCACAAGTACACCAACATACCCTGTCTTCTGCATATGTACACCAACATACCCTGTCTCCTGCACATGTACACTTACATACCCTGTCTCCAGCACAAGTACACCAACATACCCTGTCTCCAGCACATGTACACTTACATATCCCGTCTCCTGCATATGTACACCAACACACCCTGTCTCCAGCACAAGTACACCAACATACCCTGTCTTCTGCATAGTTACACCAACATACCCTGTCACCAACACAAGTACACCAACATACCCTGTCTCCAGCACATGTACACAAATAACATACCCTGTCTCCAGCACATGTACACAAATAACATACCCTGTCTCCAGCACATGTACACCAACATACCCTGTCTCCTGCATATGCACACCAACAAACCCTGTCTCCAGCACAGGTACACCAACACACCCTGTCTCCAGCACAAGTACACCAACATACCCTGTCTTCTGCATATGTACACCAACATACCCTGTCTCCTGCACATGTACACCAACACACCCTGTCTCCAGCACAAGTACACCAACATACCCTGTCTTCCGCATATGTACACCAACATACCCTGTCTCCTGCACATGTACACTTACATACACTGTCTCCAGCACAAGTACACCAACATACCCTGTCTCCAGCACATGTACACTTACATATCCCGTCTCCTGCATATGTACACCAACACACCCTGTCTCCAGCACAAGTGCACCAACATACCCTGTCTTCTGCATAGTTACACCAACATACCCTGTCACCAACACAAGTACACCAACATACCCTGTCTCCAGCACATGTACACAAATAACATACCCTGTCTACAGCACATGTACACTAACCTACCCTGTCTCCAGCACATGTACACCAACATACCCTGTCTCCTGCATATGCACACCAACAAACCCTGTCTCCAGCACAGGTACACCAACATATCCTGTCTCCTGAATATGTACACTAACCTATCCAGTCTCCTGCATATGTACACCAAAATACCCTGTCTCCTGCATATGTACACCAACATACCATGTCTCCTGCACATGTACACCAACATACCCTGTCTCCTGCAAATGTACACTAACATATCCCGTCTCCTGCATATGTACACCAACATACCCTGTCTCCAGCTCAGGTACACCAACACACCCTGTCTTCTGCAAATGTACACTAACATATCCCGTCTCCTGCATATGTACACCAACATACCCTGTCTCCAGCACAGGTACACCAACATACCCTGTCACCAGCACATATACACTAACATACCCTATCTCCAGCACAGGTACACCAACATGCCCTGTCACCAGCACAGGTACACCAACATACCCTGTCACCAGCACAGGTACACCAACATACCCTGTCACCAGCACAGCTTAACCAACACGCCCTGTCACCAGCACATATATACACATGTGCATGTTTACACAACAATTATTAAGTCACATCCTTAAATAAAGATATTAATATTTTGGGAACATTTAATCATAACTGGATATTGTCTGACATCTTTGATCTCATGTAAAGTTCAAGGCACTTTGCACATCATCATCATCATTTTTTATTCAATCTCAAGACCGATTCCCTCAAGAATTTTCCTAATAAAAACTTTAACCTTACCTTGTAAGAAGTTTGCAAGATCTATAAGAGTTTTATCATCATCATCACCCGTCCATTTCTTCAGCTTGAGGCCATTTCTTAAATGAAACTGGAATGATTTCTCGTTGCAGTCGACTATGATGACCTTAGAAAGGTCACGGTTCAGGTAGGACAGGTCCTAAGGGGAGACAACACATGTAATCAGCTGGGAGTAGTCATGGAGACAATTGAATTAAAATGACTTTTAGCCATAATATTTCTGTATTTAAAAGAACTCATCAAACATAGGACACTTCGTGCCTGTAATTGTTTACAGGGTGTAAAAGTTTAAAGAGTTCAATGTATAAGGTTAACAATGAGGTAAACATTCCTTTAAAAACAGTTAGCATAACGCCAAAATGTTAAAACTTCATGACTTAAAATGATAAAAAATAACTGACATCTGCTGGTACAGAAATTGAACAAATCTGACTAAAGGGAGGTAACTCTAGGAAAAGAGAAAAGATTGCTACCTGTGTGATTTATAAAACAATATATGCATTTACTATTATGTTGCACAGACATAACAGTACATGGAAGCGATGTGAAGTAGTAATTTTAACTGGATTGAGATAAAAAAAAGTGCCATCATTTTACCATGAAGGAATCCGGACTTATCACCTGAAAGCTTAAATTCTTATATATATACATGAACGACATGTGAAATATCATTCCAGCCAGACTTAACTTACCCTCACAACCTACCTTGACATGATGACTGTTGATGTATTTGGTGGAGGCCCTGTGCAGACCTACCCACACAACCTACCTTGACATGATGGCTGTTGATATATTTGGTGGAGGCCCTGTACAGACCTACCCACACAACCTACCTTGACATGATGACTGTTGATATATTTGGTGGAGGCCCTGTACAGACCTATCCACACAACCTACCTTGACATGATGACTGTTGATATATTTGGTGGAGGCCCTGTACAGACCTACCCACACAACCTACCTTGACATGATGACTGTTGATATATTTGGTGGAGTCCCTGTACAGACCTACCCACACAACCTACCTTGACATGATGACTGTTGATATATTTGGTGGAGACCCTGTACAGACCTATCCACACAACCTACCTTGACATGATGACTGTTGATATATTTGGTGGAGGCCCTGTACAGACCTACCCACACAACCTACCTTGACATGATGACTGTTGATATATTTGGTGGAGGCCCTGTACAGACCTACCCACACAACCTACCTTGACATGATGACTGTTGATATATTTGGTGGAGGCCCTGTACAGACCTACCCACACAACCTACCTTGACATGATGACTGTTGATATATTTGGTGGAGTCCCTGTACAGATCTACCCACACAACCTACCTTGACATGATGACTGTTGATATATTTGGTGGAGTCCCTGCACAGACCTACCCACACAACCTACCTTGACATGATGACTGTTGATATATTTGGTGGAGGCCCTGTACAGACCTACCCACACAACCTACCTTGACATGATGACTGTTGATATATTTGGTGGAGTCCCTGTACAGATCTACCCACACAACCTACCTTGACATGATGACTGTTGATATATTTGGTGGAGGCCCTGTACAGACCTACCCACACAACCTACCTTGACATGATGACTGTTGATATATTTGGTGGAGTCCCTGTACAGACCTACCTTGTCATGATGGCTGTTGATATATTTGGTGGAGTCCCTGTACAGACCTACCTTGTCATGATGGCTGTTGATTTATTTGGTGGAGTCCCTGCACAGACCTACCCACACAACCTACCTTGTCATGATGGCTGTTGATTTATTTGGTGGAGTCCCTGTACAGACCTACCCACACAACCTACCTTGACATGATGGCTGTTGATATATTTGGTGGAGGCCCTGTTCAGACCTACCTTGTCATGATGACAGTTGATATATTTGGTGTAGTACCTGTACAGACCTACTTGTCATGATGGCTGTTGATTTATTTGGTGGAGTCCCAGTACAGACCTACCCACACAACCTACCTTGTCATGATGACTGTTGATATATTTGGTGGAGTCCCTGTTCAGACCTACCTTGACATGATGACTGTTGATATATTTGGTGGAGTCCCTGTACAGACCTACCTTGTCATGATGGCTGTTGATATATTTTGTGGAGTCCCTGTACAGACCTACCTTGACATGATGACCATTGACGTATTTTGTGGAGTCTCTGTACAGACCAACCTTGACATGATGACCATTGACGTATTTTGTGGAGTCCCTGTACAGACCTTCCCACACAACCTACCTTGACATGGTGACCATTGACGTATTTTGTGAAGTCCCTGTACAGACCTTCCCACACAACCTACCTTGACATGGTGACCATTGACGTATTTTGTGGAGTCCCTGTACAGACCTACCTTGACATGATGACCATTGACGTATTTTGTGGAGTCCCTGTACAGACCTTCCCACACAACCTACCTTGACATGATGACAGTTGATATATTTGGTGGGGTCCCTGTACAGACCTACCCACACAACCTACCTTGACATGATGGCTGTTGACATATTTGGTGGAGGCCCTGTACAGATCTACCTTGACATGATGACAGTTGTTGTATTTGGTGGAGTCCCTGTACAGACCTACCTTGTCATGATGGCTGTTGATATTTTTGGTGGAGTCCCTGTTCAGACCTACCTTGTCATGATGGCTGTTGATATATTCGGTGGAGTCCCTGTACAGACCTACCTTGTCATGATGGCTGTTGATATATTCGGTGGAGTTCCTGTACAGACCTTCCCACACAACCTACCTTGACATGGTGACCATTGACGTATTTTGTGGAGTCCCTGTACAGACCTTCCCACACAACCTACCTTGACATGGTGACCATTGACGTATTTTGTGGAGTCCCTGTACAGACCTTCCCACACAACCTACCTTGACATGATGACAGTTGATATATTTGGTGGAGTCCCTGTTCAGACCTACCTTGACATGATGACCATTGACGTATTTTGTGGAGTCCCTGTACAGACCTACCCTGACATGATGACCATTGACGTATTTTGTGGAGTCCCTGTACAGACCTTCCCACACAACCTACCTTGACATGATGACAGTTGATATATTTGGTGGGGTCCCTGTACAGACCTACTCACACAACCTACCTTGACATGATGGCTGTTGATATATTTGGTGGAGTCCCTGTACAGACCTACCTTGTCATGATGGCTGTTGATATATTTGGTGGAGGCTCTGTACAGACCTACCTTGACATGATGACAGTTGATATATTTAGTGGAGTCCCTGTACAGACCTACCTTGTCATGATGACAGTTGATATATTTGGTGGAGTCCCTGTACAGACCTACCTTGACATGATGACAGTTGATGTATTTGGTGGAGTCCCTGTACAAACCTACCTTGTCATGATGACAGTTGATGTATTTGGTGGAGTCCATGTACAGACCTACCTTGACATGATGACTGTTGATATATTTGGTGGAGTCCCTGTACAGACCTACCTTGACATGATGACAGTTGATATATTTGGTGGAGTCCCTGTACAGACCTACCTTGTCATGATGACAGTTGATATATTTGGTGGAGTCCCTGTACAGACCTACCTTGTCATGATGACAGTTGATATATTTGGTGGAGTCCCTGTACAGACCTACCTTGACATGATGACAGTTGATATATTTAGTGGAGTCCCTGTACAGACCTACCTTGACATGATGACAGTTGATGTATTTGGTGGAGTCCCTGTACAGACCTACCTTGACATGGTGACCATTGACGTATTTTGTGGAGTCCCTGTACAGACCTACCTTGACATGATGACAGTTGATGTATTTGGTGGAGTCCCTGTACAGACCTACCTTGACATGGTGACCATTGACGTATTTAGTGGAGTCCCTGTACAGACCTACCTTGACATGGTGACCATTGACGTATTTAGTGGAGTCCCTGTACAGACCTACCCACACAACCTACCTTGTCATGATGGCTGTTGCTATTTTTGGTGGAGTCCCTGTTCAGACCTACCTTGACATGATGACAGTTGATATATTTGGTGGAGTCCCTGTACAGACCTACCTTGACATGGTGACCATTGACGTATTTTGTGGAGTCCCTGTACAGACTTTCTCACACAACCTACCTTGACATGGTGACCATTGACGTATTTTGTGGAGTCCCTGTACAGACCTACCTTGACATGATGGCTGTTGATATATTTGGTGGAGTCCCTGTACAGACCTACCTTGACATGATGGCTGTTGATATATTTGGTGGAGTCCCTGTTCAGACCTACCTTGACATGATGACCATTGACATATTTTGTGGAGTCCCTGTACAGACCTACCTTGACATGGTGACCATTGACGTATTTTGTGGAGTCCCTGTACAGACCTACCTTGACATGGTGACCATTGACATATTTTGTGGAGTCCCTGTACAGACCTACCTTGACATGGTGACCATTGACGTATTTTGTGGAGTCCCTGTACAGACCTACCTTGACATGGTGACCATTGACATATTTTGTGGAGTCCCTGTACAGACCTACCTTGACATGATGACAGTTGATGTATTTGGTGGAGTCCCTGTACAGACCTACCTTGACATGGTGACCATTGACGTATTTAGTGGAGTCCCTGTACAGACCTACCTTGACATGATGACAGTTGATGTATTTGGTGGAGTCCCTGTACAGACCTACTTTGACATGATGACAGTTGATGTATTTGGTGGAGTCCCTGTACAGACCTACCTTGACATGGTGACCATTGACGTATTTAGTGGAGTCCCTGTACAGACCTACCCACACAACCTACCTTGACATGGTGGCTGTTGATATATTTGGTGGAGTTCCTGTACAGACCTACCTTGACATGAAGACTGTTGATGTTTTTAGTGGAGTCCCAGTACAGACTTACCTTGACATGAAGACTGTTGATATATTTGGTGGAGTCCCTGTACAGACCTACCTTGACATGGTGACCATTGACATATTTTGTGGAGTCCCTGTATAGACCTACCTTGACATGGTGACCATTGACGTATTTTGTGGAGTCTCTGTACAGACCTACCTTGACATGGTGACCATTGACGTATTTTGTTGAGTCCCTGTACAGACGGTACATGACAGCTCCGTGGGGATCTAAGTTGTTGACAAGAGGATCAGCATTCTACCAAGATAATCATTAACAATTACATAGCGTCAATCAGAATATTTTACTTAATATCTAATCACTTCCTTACATACTGACTCTGATGGTTGTTTGACTTGAAAAAACAATTTAAACAAGAGGCCCAAGGGCTTTAACGTTCATCTGACTACCAATTGAAAGTACATCATACTACTGTGAACAATCATGTTACAAAATGGCCACAGAGGTTGCCATGTCAAAGTTTTTTTTTCGAATAATGAGAATAACAACACTTTAATGGACTTCTCTTTCTTAACACCCCACCAATTTTCTACTCAACTGCACCAGTGGAGCTTGAGAAGAAGTTGAAATGTGTTTTTCAAGATGGTGGTCATCTTGGAATTCGGACCGAACCGAACAGGTATTAACACTTGTTCAGGATCATCTCAGGATTATTTCAGAAATGTTTCAGATCAATCCCGCCGGTGGAACTTGAGAAGATTAAAATGTGTTTTTCAAGACTGCGACTGTGGCCACCATCTTGGATTTCAGACCGTCCCAAAAATTAACACATGGTCAGGACCATGTCAAGATTATTTCAGGCATGTTTCAGATCAATCCCACAATGAACATAAGTAAGAAGTTTAAAATGTGTTTTTCAAGATGGTGGCTGTGGCAGCCGTCTTGGATTTCAGGTCAGCCGAAAAATAACAACGCTTGGTCGGAACCACCTAGGATCATTTCAGGTAAGTTTCAGCTCAATCCCACCAGTGGAACTTGAGAAAAAGATTAAAATGTGTTTTCAAAATGGTGGCTGTGACAGCCATTTTTTATTTTGAACAGACCCGAAAAATTACAACACTTGGTCAGGACCATCTGAGGACCATTTCAGGTACATGTGTAAGTTTTAACTCAACCCAACTGGTGGAACTTGAGATGAAGTTTGAAATGTGAAAAGTTTATGCACGGCAGACGACGACGGACGAAGTACGATGACTATAGGTCATTCGGACCTTTCGGGTCAGATGACATAAAAACAACATTACAAATGGTGACACCATTTTTTACGTTATGAAGTGGTAACACAAATTCTATGCCAATAAAAATCCCTTTTACAAGAAAGATTAAATTTTCATTAAATGAATCCAATTAAGAAAATAATCATCTACGTTAATTATGAATATCATGTGATGAGGATTAAAAAGACGGTTAAAATCACTGAGACATAAAAGTACTCACCATTCCTCCTTCTGATGTAAATACCACCACCTCGAACAGAGGAGGACAAACTTTGGAGAAGAAATAATCAACTCCAGGTCTCTTTTTAAATCGCCAGCCGGTCTCGTACTGTAATAGAGTAAACAGTATGTTAAGGAGACTTCCTGATGAGAAATGTTAAGGAGACTTCCTGATGAGAAATGTTAAGGAGACTTCTTGATGAGAAATGTTAAGGAGACTTCCTGATGAGAAATGTTAAGGAGACTTCGTGATGAGAAGTTAACTCTTTCACCCCTGAAGACACATTTGAACTCTACCAATTCAAAGGTTGGAACAGTCCATTTTGAAATATCAAGGGTGAATGAATTAAAGTCCAAATTATTTGTTTGAAACATCTTTTAAAACAAATTTTGAAGAGATTTTTTTGGGGGAAAATACAGTTACATTTCAAATTGATCTAACACAGCCAAAATTTGTGCCAAAATATCCCCTGAAAAAGATTTGTTTTAGGTGAACATGTATTCTGAATGCTTACACACAGACAGCAGATAAGTGCATACATATAATTCATATGTCATTGACACATATTTGATAAGAGTCCTATTGGGCCTGTACCACTTGGACATCAATTTCTTTTGTTTTCTAAACCTTGACTCTAGGGAAAGCTTTACTATACAGCACTGTGAGTAAACCTTTTTTATTACGCCGTATGATCTTTGAATTTCCAAATGTTTCCAATGAATTTTACTGACTTTGTTTATGAGTCATTTTAAGGAAATGTGAACTTGTATACTTACAGAGAATTTTTTTCTGTTTTATCTCCTTATATTTTTCGCTGTTTTCCGTTTTGTATGACCAAGGAAATCATAACTTATGTACAACATCCAATTTTTGAGATGCCACTTTGATGTCATTTTAGTAGAGTAATATAGAACAAGAATTGCATGTTATTATATATGTCGCCTGTCCCACTTTGTCATTATCATATATATTTCATACATCCCCCACAATAAACCTATAAGCCAAGTTTGGCTGCTATAGCTTTCATCCTTAGTGAGAAACATTGATTTTTCCAGAAATTGTCCAGAATTTGGAGGGTTTTACCCCAAAAATACAAAAAATCTTTGAAATACTAATAACAAGTGTAATGCATTCAGGTGTACATCCCATGATACACCTATAACCTGAATTAAGCTGCTCTAGCTTTTATACTTTGTGAAAACATTGATTTTTCGGAAGTCCGGAAATTTGAGGTTTTTACCCCAAAAATCATTGAAATACTAGAAAAGAGTGTAATGTTTTCAGGTAAACATCCCAGGATAATCCTATAACCAAACTTTGGTTGCTCTAGCTTTTATACTTTGTCAGAAACAGCCTTATATGAAAAGCACAAAAATTTTCACCGAAAAAGCAAGAATCAATGAAATATTTTTTATGCAGTAGGCTCTACTAGGTACTCCCCATGCTACATCACTGATTGAGGTTTTGTTGGGCTAGCTTTGTCAAAAACAGAGCTAAACACGAAACTTAAACATTGTTGGTGCAGCCATTGCTGTTATAAAAGCAACCACCTATGTACCACCTATGTACCACCTTTACAACATCCAATAAGGGGCGGAATGGGTAAACATCTTACCCGTCCCTCTGTCTACCTGTAGTACTAGAGCACAATTGGACAAAATGTCGCGCTACGTTTTTGACAGCTGACTTCTCCAACTCGCCCTATTTTGGGTAGTGAGCTGATTTCAGCGGTCAGAACACCGACACTCGGATATTGACTCTTTGCTTGACAAAGGAAACAGACGTTTTCGAAACCTTGCAAATTAAGTTTTTAATTCCTGTTTGTGTACAAAAAAAAAAAAAAAACAATCTCAGTATATAACTTAACAACATCCGTCAAAGGTGACACGAAAAAGGCATTAACCGCTAATTAGCGGTGTAGATAATTCTGTAACACTCCTGAAGTACACAACCGAAAAATTCATAAGTATAATGAGAAGAAACTATGGATATTTTCTGTATAAAATTGCCTAATATTGTGAAAAATCAACCTATAAACAAAGTCAGGAAAGTTAATTGAAAAAAAATGTATATCTAAAGAATATATAGCAAATTAAATCTTTAATCACTTTTGACACAGTGCTGTACGTACAAGAGTTTCTCTCATTTCTTGGTGTGTAATACTGGCCTGTCTAGGGCAATACACCTATGACCCCTGTGGTTGTATTACACATCTACCTATGCAATACAGTCACAGCGAGACTTCACAATGGCACAACAATGACGTGACATCACAAATTCGATAAAATCTGATGCCAAAAAGAGAACAAGAGGCGCAATGGGCCTGCATCGCTCACCTGGTATCAATCTCTGACTTATATTATAGTGTAACCCTAAAGTCCCATAACATCTTTTACTGTAAGACATTTAGAAGATCATCTTAAGAGTTAAACATATTTTACCCCTGTGACCTTATAAGACGACATCATTTTCATTTTCAAATTTTGTTTGGCTTCATCCCAGGACGCTACCAGCCAAATAATTTTCATTTTCAAATTTTGTTTGGCTTCATCCCAGGAGGCTACAAGCCAAATATCATGTCTCTAGACATTTTGGTTTATCAGAAGAAGTCGCTCGAAGCTTTTTACCACTGATTTGACCTGTGACCTTTAATATGGGTCAAGCTCATTTTCCTTCCCAAAGTTTGTCAAGCTTCATACAAGGAACCTTTCAGCCATATATCATGCTTCTAGGGCTTTTGGTATTTCAGAAGAAGTCGTTTGAAGGTTTTAACAGATTTGACCCCTGTGACCTTTAATATAAGTCAAGGTAATTTCTTTTCGCAAACTTTGTCGGGCTTCATCCAAGAAACATTTCAGCCAAATATC
Organism: Mimachlamys varia; assembly: GCA_947623455.1. Lineage (NCBI taxonomy): Eukaryota > Metazoa > Mollusca > Bivalvia > Pectinida > Pectinidae > Mimachlamys > Mimachlamys varia. Next base: position 47,100,110 of record OX392528.1, read on the forward strand.
ATGCTTCTAGGACTTTTGGTTTTTCAGAAGAAGTCGTTCAAATGTTTTAACAGATTTGACCCCTGTGACCTTTAATATAGGTCAAGGTCATTTCTTTTCACAAACTTTGTCGGGCTTCATCCAAGGAACCTTTCAGCCAAATACCATGTTTCTAGGGCTTTTGGTATTTCAGAAGAAGTTGTTTAAAGGTTGAAATAGATTTAACCTGACTGTGACCTTGAATATTGGTCAAGGTCGTTTCTTTTCGCAAACTTTATTTGGCTTCATCCAAGGAAGCTATTGGTCAAATATGAAGTCTCTACGCCTGACGGTATTTTAGAAGAAGTTGTTTGAAGGTTTTAACAGATTTGACCCCTGTGACCTTGAATATAGATCAAGGTCATTTCTTTTTGCAAACTTTGTCGGGCTTCATTCAAGGAACTTTTCAGCCAAATATCATGCTTCCAGGGCTTTCCGTATTTTAGAAGAAGTCGTTTAAAGGTTTTAACAGATTTGACCCCTGTGACCTTGAATATAGGTCAAGGTCATTTCTTATCGCAACTTTTTCGGGCTTCATCCAAGGAACTTTTCAGCCAAATATCATGCTTCTAGGGCTTTTGGTATTTTAGAAGAAGTCGTTTGAAGGTTTTAACAGATTTGACCCCTGTGACCTTGAAAATAAGTCAAGGTCATTTCTTTTCCCAAACTTGGTCCGGCTTCATCCAAGGTTCATTTCAGCTAAATATCATGCTCCTAGGGCTTTTGGTATTTCTGAAGAAGTCGTTTGAAGGTTTTAACAGATTTGACTCCTGTGACCTTGAATATAAGTCAAGGTCATTTCTTTTCACAAACTTTGTCGGGCTTCATCCAAGGAACCTTTCAGCCAAATACCATGTTTCTAGGGCTTTTGGTATTTCAGAAGAAGTTGTTTAAAGGTTAAAATAGATTTAACCTGACTGTGACCTTGAATATTGGTCAAGGTCGTTTCTTTTCGCAAACTTTATATGGCTTCATCCAAGGAAGCTATTGGTCAAATATGAAGTCTCTATGCCTGACGGTATTTTAGAAGAAGTTGTTTGAAGGTTTCAACATTTTTTACCCCTGTGACCTTGAAATTAGGTCAAAGTGATTTTTTTTCGCAAACTTTGTTCAGCTCCTTCCAAGAAATCTACCAGCCAAATTTCATGTCACTGGGCCTTTCCGTATTTTAGAAGAAGTCGTTTAAAGGAAAAAGTTCACGGACGCAGGACGGACAGACAGACGGACGACGGACGCTGCACCATCACATAAGCTCACTTGGCCCTTTGGGCCAGGTGAGCTAAAAATGGAGACGTGATGAAGTTAAAACCTGCCAACAGTAATTTAACCATGTGCATTAGAAAGCTGAGATTATTTTTTCTGCGCAAACTTATTTTGCAAATATGGGGTGTGCTTAATCTCGCTGTATCATTTGTTTAACCAAATTTGAAAACCCCTCGGGTGGAATTTCCCTATCTTACACCCCTGGTCATGAAAGAGACTTATATCATTCCTGGGCTCAGAGTACCATCATAGGAGGGTTCTCAGCAAAGGTTTAGGTCTGTATATATTAGTGGAGTACAAATGGCTTCTTGACCACATTTAATTTGGGTAAAGCAAAACATTATACATTTCTCTGCATTTTAAGGCCTAGTATACGTATACTTTCGGCAAAACTTGAAGCGAAAATCAAGCCTATTAACTTATTATATTTATAGATTTAGTTAAGATTAACTGATATCAGCAATATCCAAAATGAATATTTACGCGGTTACCGGTACAGCAGCAGTTGAAACTCGGATTTGTAAACACGCGTCCATTTTGAACTGTCTTCTAACTTCGGCTTGTTGTTTAAGTGGGCCACACCTGAATTATTTTCAATTCTTTGGATTTTTTTTTCTGTCAAGAGTTTCTTGTTAATCACCGCTCAGGTTTACCTTGTTTTAGGCTTATTTTTGCATGGTTATCGACTTGATTTTTTTCATAATTTTTCCGAATCACGACAAATTTCCTAAAGTTACGTTTATATTTGGTCTTTAATTCGGGTAAAGCAAAACAAATGCTGTTTTATTTCATAATCAGTTTATAATTGTATGGGCTGAATAAGTAGTAAAGCCATTGGTAAGTTAATAGACAACATTGTCTTGTCTACAATTGGTTTTTCTCTTTAGTAATAAATTGATTGGAAATAATCTTTATGTCAGGAATAAGATTCATCAGTTTGGTATGAATGATATATACCAAGTTTGTTTTGTAGACAAACAGGAATTGAAAACTTAATTTGTGAGCTTTCAAAAATGTCTGTTTCTTTTGTCAAGCAAAGAGTACAATAGCCGAGTGTCGGTGTTCTGACTGCTGAAATCAGCTCACTACAAAAATAGGGCGAGTTAGAGAGGTCAGCTGTCAAATACTTCATTCAGGAAGGAAGGGGAATCAATGAACAGATGAGAGGACACCAGTTGAGTCATCTTTATGACCCTATTTCAACACCCTATAAGGGGCGAAATGGGTAAACATTTTTAGACGAAATGTTGCGCTACGTATTGTTTTTGTACAAAACAACCTCAGAGAATTTTATTTTTAAGTTGTTTTGATTTAATTCATAATCATGTACATAGTTGCTGAATCATTTCAATGTCATGACCCTGCGACTAAGCCCTTAGGAGTGGAGCTATCCCCTGGGCTAATTCTGCTAGCATGTTTGTATAGTGTCCAGCAATTGATTGTATGGTTATTGGGATCACGAGCGCTTCTACTGAAATGATGTGGGGACTAATTATATATATAATTAAGTTCTTCTACGTTGCAGGACAAGACCCCTGGTAGTGCCAGTATAAATAAGTACAACTTCTTCATGCCTAGCAATCACAAACATGGCTAAAGCAGAGGATTCTAATTTGTTTCAATGTTATGTTACAGGGATAAAGTCAGTAGTGGTGGTGTCAGACTCAGGGGTCAATCATTGTAGCACAAGATACAAGGAGAACACTTACTGTCCATTCTGGATGTATCAACACGCCGGTAATCTCCATCACCAGAGTATAAGGGGGCTGGTAATACGGAGGCTGCAGGGGTTCAGGTAAAAGTTGTTCTCTTGATGGATTAATGTAGCGCTGAAATAAAAAGCTTTTGGTTTAGTTTGGTCTATTTTGTTTTACGTCCTATTAACAGCAAGGGTCATTTAAGCATGTGCCAGGTTTTTGAGGTGGAGGAAAGCCAGAGTACCTGTTGAAAAACCATGACCCACAGTCGGTACCTGGCAACTGCCCCACGTGGGTTTTGAATTTGCAACCCAGAGGTGGAGGGCTAATGGTAGAATGTCAGAACACCTTAACCACTCAGCCACCACAGCCCAGGAACAGAAAGCTATAGTTTATTTACTGTCCTAGACTGTATTTAAGTATTTACATATTTGTTCCGTTAACAATTTTTCCCCAAAAGAAAGAATTATGGACAATTTCTTCCAGTCTATGACTTTGAACAGTGAATATTCCTAACAGTCATCTTCTATGTCCCAGATTTTCATCAACCACGTGCACTCTCACATTCAAATCAACAGTCATAAACATTATGAGCATGATATGATGTGAAATTTTCTCAAATCAAAATTCAGTTTAATAGATAAATCAAGAAAAACCTAAATGTGTCTTTTTTGCTTTTGATTAAAATGACTAGAGACACAGATATTTTAGGCATATACTATAAAATGTTTTTTTCAAAAGGACTTAATAACTTTATGAATTTTCAGCATTGTAATTTCCTAAGAGTAACAAAATGATGTTAAAAGAGGCCTACATAATTCACTGAGTTACATGATAAATCTAGAGGAGTGGGGAAGAGACCCAGGGGGACCAATTGTAGACACCATAGGCCTAATCCTCCCCACACTTGTCCCATATCAGATACCTCTCGTGAGATATAGATAAACCCTAAAAGCTTTAAATTTTATTTCAACTGAACCCAGACCCCTTACCTGTACTGCTCTTGAGAAATTTCCTGTCCATTCTGAAAGATAAATATTAATGTATTGTAGTTAATTATAGACATGAAATTCATCATTTTTATAATTATGAAACAAGTTATTTAACTTATAATGATGAATCACTCTTATTACACAATATACAAAATATACTGGAAAACACAAAAACTTTTAAATAATTAAGATATTTATTTATTTCCAACTGTTATTAAGATCATATAATTAAGGATCATTTAAAATAAATAAGTTACATTTGTATATGCTTTGATTTATCTTCAACCTTGTCATCTAATAAATCAATTAATACGTACAAGCTTTCTACCCATATCAAAAGTATCGAAAAAGTACTCCAATCATCTTTTTGTCTACTTCAAAACTTTTTAGTAACACCGCTTGTTAGGCTTTTAAATATATGATTGGGTTGAGATCTCCAGTGGAATAGCAACATTCTCTTTGCTATTACACAGATATATGAGAACAGCCAATTGTGGAAAAGGAGGAAAACCCACATTTTAAGGGATTTAATGGAAAATTTAAAGAATTAACATTACAGCAAAATAAAAAAAAAGTGAAGAATTCCTCCTTTTGGAGGAGGATATCATCTCTGTATTACAGGATAAATAAGGTCAAAATGAAATCTTCTTTTAGCTTCCAATAGAAATTCAATACTTACTGCCTGTAAATTCATCTTCAACCTATAACAGGATAAACAGAAATATCTTTTATTGCATTATTGAGTTTGATAATATAATAGCAGTACATGTATTTATATGTTGTTGTTATTGTTGTTGTATTTTTTCAATTTTAAGTTTCATTTCAAATTTCTTGTTTTAATAAAAGATGTCCATGTTTGGTCTGTACTGCTCAATGCTCACCTGGATAAATATTATAAAGCAATCATAGCAAAAACTCATCTTAACAATATAATATATACTATCGGTATTTCCAAAGTAAATTAAGTTTCTCCATTTATTCTAGTTTATATTACCAGTAATCAATGAATAAAATGTGTATATTTTGTACTTACTATATCTCCTGACTCAGTTCTAGCAGGTTCACCTGTAGACACAAAAATGTTATCTATATAGGATTCATTGATATTGCCACATTGCCAAGAACTTGCCTACTGCAATTTTCTTTCATAGCCACATTAGGCTTCACCTCCTCAAACCGTATAAGATACTAAATAAGCACTGTTTTATTCCAAATGTATTCTGTGACCAACATGGAGCGCTTACTTTTAATTTATATGACCAATGTGTCAATTTTATGATTTTGAACTTTCCCTTTCTTTATAGTAGCATTTCTGCGTATCCAACCTATGGTGTGTACATAGACATGTCATAGGTAATTTGGAATTCTAGGCTTGCTCTACAAACTTATGGCAGATTAATTTGAAAGGTGCAGGTTACCGCTGATGAATACTATGAGCAAGTTTTATGGCCTCCAATCTTCATCACAATGAGAAATATATGACATATATATGAAGGTTGCTGTTTTTGAGTGCTTATTATATATATAGTGTTCCTACTTGTTGTAATTGAGAATGATGCCTCAGTTCTTCCATTGAGGATGTGAACTTGACTTGGATGTGACCTAGATCTACATGTCAAGTGATTTCTATGAAGTAGAATATGCTTATTCTTCCAGAACACAATATCTTGTAGACTTTTTCAAGGGATTAGGATAAATCTTTCCTTTGTTAAATTTTTCATATTTTGTCCCTAGTCTAAATCAATTTTAATTTCAGATTATAGTTTTGTTGATGCTTTTGGTATTCTGGCTTTTTTTTTTTAATATCTCTTTTACCCAAAAGTACGCAAAGAACTTGGCACTGAAAGTGTTTTTATTGTAAATTAAACAAGAGGCCCAAATGATATGCATCTTTCACCTAGTATTAATCTCTCACTGGTTATCTTAGAGAGTGGACAATATCTATGACTGCAATCTATTAAAAAGCACATGTTAAAAGATTAAACATATTTGAAATATGTAAGCTTGCAGCTACAGTGTTCTCTTTAAAAGCCGGTTGCCGGCAAATGTAGCCTGTTATTTATCTTCTTTGAAACGGTTATTTGATAAGAATTTTATATAGGTCAATACTGTAGCATGTGAACCTTCAGCCGGCTATTCCATTCAAGTCAACCAACAATTTCAAAACTTAGTGAGAACACTGACCTATATATACACCTGTATGTCAAGGTCATAATAATTTCAGAAGTTGTTTGAAGGTTTTGACATACTCGACTTGGGATCCTTTTACATACGTTTTACAGGTCAAAGTAATTTTCATTCACAAACTTTGCTTAGTTCCTTCCATGGAAGCTACCAGCCATTAATCAGGTCACTAGGGAGTTTCTGTCGAAGATTTTCTTCAATGTAGCGGATCCACACCAGGTCACTCATCGGTGATCATGAGTTGGCCTTATACGTGTAACAGAGGTCATTATTTATTTAAATGCCTCCGCTAGGAGTCGAACCCAGAACCTCTGGCTACTAGTCTTACGCTCAACCGATCGAGCTAAAGAGAAGATCTCCCTAGCCGAGCGGTATATTGCAGCTAGTATTTACCAGGGTTATATACTCCCCCTCCAGGAAAGAACTCGTCTCAAGTTTTTCCGGGGGTTATAGGGATTCCTTTGCAAGTATCCCTAAGTATGATTCCCGGGTCCCTACGTAGGCGCCATTTGTAACAGAGGTCATTATTTATTTAAATGCCTCCGCTAGGAGTTGAACCCGGAACCTCTGGCTACTAGTCTTACGCTCAACCGATCGAGCTAAAGAGAAGATCTCCCTAGCCGAGCGGTATATTGCAGCTAGTATTTACCAGGGTTACATACGTTATGTGTATATACAGGTGTATATATATATGAAGCTTAATTGATTAAGCATCCATCTAGAGCTAGGAAGGTTAACGTTCCTGGTTTGAACCCGGTCAGGCTGTGCATAATTCCTCTCCATTACAATATTCACTGAAGCAGTACGTACCTACAAAAAATGTATTGTATATATATTTATACGTATAGCGATCTCATAGATACCATGCATATAGATATTTATATGGTTTCAGTACTAGTGCCCGAGCTAAAATGTCTGGATATTCTAGATACTTTGTCCTTGTTTAAGATACACGATATACTCACCTTGTATATACATAATATATGCTAAACCACCCAGTGTTAGCGAGGACATAGTTACAGCTGCTATTCCCTTGAATGTTGAAGTCTGGTACCATTCTTTCTTTCCCGTCTTCTCCTCCTCTTCTTTCGCATTAGAACTTTCCTCTCCAGAAGTTGCAGAAGACGAATCGTGTAAAATAGTGTCTGATTTATGTCGCACGGATTTTTCACATGTAGATTTTTCATCTGACGCAAGAAGACATTTTTCTGTCATAGGAATAAAGTTTCTAGATCCAATACCAGTTGACATATATTTGCATAACGGAGTGGATTGCATTACAGTGAAATTACTTAATGATAAACCTAGACATGGTTGTAATGTTGACACAGTACCGTACTGACACAGAAGCTTCCTAACAACAAACTTTGATTTCAAAACAGAACGCATGCCACTACACATGAAGGCTGCCATCTTGTTTGTGTATAATATTAGACACGGACCGGACCGGAATGTACCGGCAAACCGAAAGTAACGTTTATGTATTTATACATATTGGCTTTTCGAACAAAATGACAGCAAAAAAATGGTGATGATCCTGTTAAATTATACTGAAGAAAAAAAAGCGAGATTTTTTAAGTACAGCTGTGCCTGAGTTGAAAGCGGCCAGATATATATATATATATATATATGACACAGGGACCTGAGAATTTGTTGCAGCTAGTTTTGGACCTAAAATAGGGTGTTAACAGTAATTTTACACATTTTGGGGGTTAAGATCAATTTTCGATAAAAATGCCCCTTCAGTAGTCATAAAAGCTAAAGGGTGGAAAGCTTTCCAGATCGAAAAATCGACCCCACCTACCTTTCTTGCATCAAAAATCACATTTCTAATTGAAGTAGGAAAAAAGGCTTGGTACCGTTGGAAAGATGGATAATTTTTATTTTATAAACCTCCTAAATGCAAGTCAAATGTATCCTCCTTCCGCAGAAATAATCTCCATTTCCTCCGAAAACACGCAAAAGTTTGTGTCTCAAAGTTCACGTCGGCTTGCAGGCCATTTGGTTACATATTCATGAGGTTGACGTCATTGCACGCGGAGGCCTTATATAACTACGCTGTCATTGGATGGCGGTCTTCCTTTAAATTGAGGCATCCAATGAAAGCAAAAGACCAGCACGCGTGGTGACGTCAACCTCATGAATATAATATTCAAGCCGAATTGTTTTTTTAATTAAACTGCATCATACAGCTGTTTCGTCCTCCTAGGACTCTTCAGTGATGGTAGGGGCCAAAAGGTGAGAATCCAACATTTCCTAAACTCAATGCAGAAGCAGAAGGGTCGGGTGCGTAAAACCCCTTTAATGTATTTAGAAGTAAAATTAAAGTAGTTTTTAATCATTTCAAATAGTGTACTTCGGTATATTATGTACCGTGCCACTACTCAAATGAGATAACTGTGGCTATTGAGGCTCCAGCAAACCTCGGGGACTAAAAAACCCATCAGCAGAGTCTTCCACCCCTTATCATGAAAGATGACGCACGCAACACGCGCATAATTATGCTGCACATTTCTATATTAAGTAATAGATACAATACGCCGAAAAAGTGAATTAAACTGCATCGTACAGCTGTTTCGTCCTCCAAAGACTTCAGTGATGCCAGGGAACAAAAGGTGGGAATCCAAAATTTCTAAACTAATGCAGAAGCAAAAGGGTCAGATGCGTAAAACTCCTTTAATTTATTTAGAAGTAAAATCAAACTAGTTCTTTATAATTTCAAAACGTGTACTACGAAAATGTGTATATTATGTATACCACTACTCAAATGAGATTAACTGTGGCTATGGAGGCTCCAGCAAACCTCGGGGACTAAAACGTCTGCCACCCCCTATCATGAAAGATGACGCAACACACACATATGTTGCACATCTTAAATAGTAATAGATACAGTTGGCCGAAAAAGTTTATTAAACTGCATCATACATCTGTTTCGTTCTCCTAGGACTCTTCAGTGATCTTCAGTGATGCTAGGTGCCAAAGGTGGGAATCCAAAATTTCGAAACTAATGTAGACGCAGAAGGATTAGGTGCGTAAAACCCCTTTAATTTATGAATTTAGCAGTAGAATTAAAAAAGTTCTGTATAATAAGCCCATTTTTACTGTTGAATAAAGAAAAAAGGAGAATACCGAAGCGTCAACAAAACCATAATCCGAACTCAAAATTATTAATTCATTTGAAACAAAACAACCATTATCCTACTGAGATGATTTTGAATGGGAACAAAAGAAAGCTAAAGAAAAGGTGCATTTGACATCTCGTGTCACAAGTAAACAGAAAAACCACATTTTACCGTTTGTTTCTGCATATAATCTAAATAATTTCAATATTTTCCCTAGTCATTTGTAGTTATGGGTATTTTCTTAAGGCAATCGACTAAATGAAATAGGTATTAGACTAAAACAGAATCATCAACAGTCAGCAAAAACTTAGTATTTAAAATGCCTATTCGTATGTCATTCAAAATTTGATTCAAACCAGCTAACCTCATGTGTATATAAATGTTGAAATTTTGCAGAAAAACTGCAGAATGTTCTACTTTTATTTTATTTTTTTTAAATGGATTCGAAACCAAATAAAATATTGATTGAACATCTAATAGTTTTGTTATCTATGCTATGCTAAGATTTGTAATTGTTGTAATTGTAACTTTACATGGGAAAGTCTGAAAACGATTTAAAAAGCGAAAGATTGCACAAAGACAACAAAACAAAAGGACAGTTTGAGAATATATCTGTTACTTTACCTGTTAGTAAACAAATGTACCGATATTCGAACAATGATTTTTGTGTTCTAACTATATATACCAAATGTCCAGTTCCGATGCTATAAAAATTGGAATCCAAAGAGAATATGTTGATGAATCTATTGAAACCTAGTCTTAATTCATGTCGTTCTGCATACATTCAATGAAATATGCTTTCTTTTACATCATTAGGGCTTTTCACCATGTGGTGAATAGGCCTATTGTATCTGTTCTGTTTCTTCCTCTTATTCTTCCTAATCTTCTGCATTTCATTTTGTAGAAACTGTAACGCCAAACTGGTTAAAGTTATTCAGATTTCTTTTTCAGCCTTTATTATAGAATGATTTGAAGGGGTGCAGGAAATAAAAATTAAGTAGGTCGAAAAAACCAAAATGGCCGCCATGACGTCAAAGCTTATTTTGCTAAATGGCCACAACTCGAAAAAACGGCATGAGGTTAAAAATATTCAAATGACTATTCATGTCACAGGCACTTGTGGCCAGGAGAATAACCGTCTATATGTATAATAGAATATAGCGAAATTTGAAAAAATTAAAAAAAATATATAAACGAAATTTTCCAATTTTCTTTTTACGTTATTAATCATCTAAAACCACAATGAAAATGATTGTCAAATTTCAGCTTGATACGTCAAGCGGTTAAATTTCATACACTGAAAAAGCTCTCTTACATATATGGTTATTCTCCTGGCCAAAAGTGCCTGTGATTCATGTAGGATTCATTGGGGCCAACTTTTACATACTTACGGCTTTGAGGTTAGAGGTCAAACAAAAAAGCTCGCTGGAGGTCAAAGTTATGCTATTTTTAGACATTTTTCGTTTTTTATTATATTTGAAAACTTCTTCTGCATATCAATAGAGTATGTCATTCTGATGATATTGATACATTTGGTGTCTTGAAAGCACTTCCGGTTAATGACGTACGCCAATTTGAAAATTTCCTTATATATTCTATATTAAAAATCGTTTTACATTTTAAACTTCTTCTGAAATTCCACTGTGGGATTCAGCTCAAACTTGTTTAAAATAGTCCTGAGATAGTCCCAACAAAAGCTTGCAATTTTAAAGATGATCCAAAATCCAAGATGGCCGTGATGACGTCATGCCTTAAAATGTTAAAATGGCTATATCTCAAAAATCGTTAAATGTACCGATGTTACAAAGGAATATTATTGTAGAATTCATTTGGAGACAACTTTTTTCTTCTACAATAACATTCTAGGTTTCACTTTTAAGGTTCTTTTTTAGCATCACTGACGAGTCCTAGAAGGACGAAACCGCTCTGTGGTGCAATATGGTTCATTATTTGGCTCGTCTGTATCTTATTCTCAATCGAAAGACATTATTCTAGTGTGTTTCTTTTGTACCATCCTTTGACTCGTGGAAAACTCGCCGCAGTCGGTAGATTATACACGGCCTTGTTCTTTTATCTTTCCAACAGAAACTGAAGAAACAATGATTCAATGGCCCTATGACAGAGTTTAAGAAATTTGTATTTAAAATACACACTGTACACCTGTATACATAATTTTATGTTTCATGTTTGTCTTTATCATGTGCTATTTCCATTTTCGGTATAACATACTTTTGTAACGAACTCCTGTGGATGAGAGCAGTATAACAGATGATGTTTTTGATGAATAGAGGAACTTTTACCGGTGTCGATGTCATAATAAATAAAAATTTTAAACGAGCTCAGTAATTTGGTATGTCGCGAGCTCAGTAATTTGGTATGTCGCGAGCTCAGTAATTTGGTATGTCGCGAGCTCAGTAATTTGGTATGTCACGAGCTCAGTAATTTGGTATGTCGCGAGCTCAGTAATTTGGTATGTCACGAGCTCAGTAATTTGGTATGTCGCGAGCTCAGTAATTTGGTATGTCGCGAGCTCAGTAATTTGGTATGTCACGAGCTCAGTAATTTGGTATGTCACGAGCTCAGTAATTTGGTATGTCGCGAGCTCAGTAATTTGGTATGTCACGAGCTCAGTAATTTGGTATGTCACGAGCTCAGTAATTTGGTATGTCGCGAGCTCAGTAATTTGGTATGTCACGAGCTCAGTAATTTGGTATGTCGCGAGCTCAGTAATTTGGTATGTCACGAGCTCAGTAATTTGGTATGTCGCGAGCTCAGTAATTTGGTATGTCACGAGCTCAGTAATTTGGTATGTCGCGAGCTCAGTAATTTGGTATGTCGCGAGCTCAGTAATTTGGTATGTCGCGAGGCTTCAGGCAAGCGACATATATCGTTTTTTTAAACAAGTTTAATTCATTCCTTCATTTGTTCATATTTTGCACCTAGTTCAATCGATTATGAGTTCTGATTATGGTTTGGTTAAAGCTTCGGTATACTCTATTTTTTCCATTTTACAATGACACGAGTGTAAGATTCTATTTATCACATTACTTATATATTTATGACAAAATTCACCAAAACTCTCAATTTTTTCTACTTTCTACTTTGACAGTTCGATAATTACTACCGAGACAATCATAAGACGACATAAGAAGTCATTTGTTTATGACGTCACAATGGTGTTATTACACGTGTGTGATGCCATATTTATGACATGGCCGTATGCCATGACTGAACGAATCAGTTATGTGATAAATTATAATTTTAGCATACGTGCATTTTAAAAGATATTACAGACCTTGTTCTTACTAGTCTTATTGTTAGCAATAGAAAACAACTTTTCTTAATACTTTCTCGGTTTTTAACACAGTTACAATGTCAAGTTTCACCGTGTCCGGTGAAAGTTCAGCAGCCGCCATGTTTGTTTAGGTTTGGTATTATAGTTCATGTCTATATTGTATCACTACACTAATAGTTTTGGCTTGTGATGTAACGTAAATATGTTAGCATTAAACTTATTTTATATGGCAGTAACGATCTATTTGAACGGCAAAGCTCTACAAGTAAACACCATGATTCTCGCTAGCCCATTAGGTTATGTTTCATGTATGCTATGCCAATTAAATATATCGTGAATACCATACAAGCAGTAAAGTGTCTAATAATGTTAAGGCTACATTTTATGTTCATTTCAAGTTTTTTCCCACTTCTACAAGTTCTGAAATGTAATAAAATACATAGTTGTTAATATTATTGCATTTTAGTTAATATAGAGGTAATGAATGCGGTACAGTATATATCATAGTGAGCAAATTATCATTTAGATTTACATGGAATCTGGGATATATAAACATAAGTGTAATTTAAATACAGGTCGTCGTCTCCTTGTATCCTTGTCTCACTGGATTCTGTATCTCCCTGTTTCCCGTATCGCCCTGTATCATGTATCTACTTGTATCCTGTATCTCCGTGTATCCTTATCTCCTTGTACCATGTATCTCCCTTTATCCTGTATATCCCTGTATCCTGTATCTCCCTGGATTCTGTATCATGCATCTCCCTGTATCCTGCATCTCCCTGTATCCTGTATCTCCTTGTATCATGTATCTCCCTGGATTCTGTATCCTGTATCTCCCTATATCCTTCATCTCCCTGTATCCTGTATCTCCTTGTATCCTGTATCTCCCTGGATTCTGTATCCTGTATCTCCCTATATCCTGCATCTCCCTGTATCCTGTATCTCCTTGTACCATGTATCTCCCATTATCCTGTATCTCCCTGGATTCTGTATCCTGTATCTCCCTATATCCTGCATCTCCCTGGATTCTGTATCCTGTATCGCCCTATATCCTGCATCTCCCTGTATCCTGTATCTCCTTGTACCTTGTATATCCTTGTATCCTGTATCTCTGGTATACATTGATTTTGTCTGGGATTGATATATTGGTGAGTCAGGAGACAAAAACAGAATAGCACTCGTGTGGCACACACAGTGTTTGTTTCAGAAATATTTCCTTGACCTCCGAAGTTTTGTTTTTGTTGTTTTTGGCAGAGGGACCTGAGAATTTGTTACAGACAAAAATGCCCCTCAATGGTCATAAAAGCTTTTATGACCAGAGGGACATGAGAATTTGTTTCAGCTAGTTTTGGACCTAAAATAGGGAGTAATTTTACACATTTGGGGGGTTAAGATCAATTTTCGATAAAAATGCCCAGTCAATTGTCATAAAAGCTAAAGGGTGGAAAGCTTTCCAGATCGAAAAATCGACACCACCTACCTTTCTTGCATCAAAAATCACATTTCTAGTTGAGGTACGAAAAACGCTTGGTACCGTTGGAAAGATGGATCATTTTTATTTTATAAACCTCCTAAATGCAAGTAAAAAGTTGGATGGCGGTCTTCCTTTAAATTTAGCCATCCAATGACAGCAAAAGACCAGCACGCGGGATGACGTCAACCTAATGAATATGTAACGAAGTGGCCTGCAAGGCGCGACAGCTATGAGACACGGACATTTTGCGTGTTTTTGGAGGAAATGAAGATTATTTCTGCGGAAGGAGGATACTTTTGACTTGCATTTAGGAGGTTTATAAAATAAAAATTATCCCTCTTTCCAACGGTACCGGTCCCTGTGGTTTTTGGTGGGTGGGGGTGGGGGGTGAAAAAATTGATTGCAGTATTTTCAAGACCTAGCAGAAAGGTCGTGGTATATTCCTTGTTTTGTTGCTCACTCAAACTGCTGTAACTTTCAACATATTAAAATATTTATTTAAAAAGTACGTAGTTGTATACAAATTGTAATCCTTGTGTATCAAAGCTATGAATGATAAAATGCTGCAACTCTCACCACTTTCGTTGAATGGGCATTGTGCTCAGTGCAATATGCAAGAAAAACCAACAACATTGATTCCGGTTTTGATAACGGTTCAATCTTTCACCAATTTATATCAAACAAAAAACAGCACACAAACTTATGAAAACTGATTCTGTTTTTACTTAAAATTAAACAAACGACTAGAGTGATTCTGAAGCGAGTCCCGATACACGCTATGCCTGACCTGCACGCAAACTGTTCAAGCAGAAAACACGTGGTTACAGTCGTTCCCGTGTTGTCGTTCACTAACATCAGTGTGTCCTTTTAAATATCAGTGTCAGGCGGCGTTCATTTGAATCCTTTCAGCTGCTCGTCTCTCCTACACGTGGAAATATATGATGCGAAATTAACATTTCCATGGCACAGCCACTGCAAAAACTAAATGCGGAGAGGTACAGCGTTTTAAGAGACAATAAATGACAACCGTCATTTTTGGCATAGAAACGGCGATGGTTTACGGTCCAAAAGATGTCGATAATGAAGCATTTATCGTAGACGAAATCAAATTGAAAAGTGTCAGCAACATTTCGATATGCTCCAAAGCATTGTCAATTTAAGAAACTAGCCGAAAACCTCTCACCCCCCCCCCCCCCTAAAAACTGTGTGATAAATTTATACTATAATTTAAATTGTACACTACAATATGATAAACTTATTAATTAAGAAATTTGCTACATTATTACTATTAAGATAAATGTGTCAACATAGGATATCTAAACCATAGCAACGTCAAAAGTAGAGATGAAAATTATGACGTCATTAGAGGACATGGACATAATGTAAATGTCAGCATAGGACATAAAAATAAGGAAAACGTCAAAATAGGATATGAAAATGATGACAACGTCAGCAGAAGAAATGAAAATGATGAAAACTTAAACAAAAAAAAACATTATAATGATGACAGCATCATCACAAGACCATGAAATAATGAACATGTCAATAGAAGACTTAAGCATTGATGGCAATTTTTTTTCAGTTTCAAAGGGGTACGAAAAAAAATGTTTGCAAACTGTATGAATCCGCGTAGCGGATTTTTACAAACGTTTGCAAGCAAATTGTTTTTCATAACCCTATGAAACTAAAACATGATTGACATCAACGCTTATAATTAATTTTTGAAACTTATTTTTCAAATTAAAAACATGGTTATGTACAATTTGACTGATCTAACAACGGATTCTTTTTTTACAAATCAATACGCAACGTCAATGGCCGCATTGTGACGTCACATTTTCGCGCCATTTTCGGATTTTCTTTTCATAGAGGTATGAAAAGAAAATCTCAACCAATCAAAAAGCCGCATTCTGCATACAATCAATGGAAAACGTCATCATGATGACACCATCAGCGAAATTTATGAAAATGATGTCAACTTAAAAAAAATGGGATGTCATAAGCATTACAACGTCAACGGACGATAAAAACAAGGATGACAAGGTTACAGAGGTCATGAAATGCTACAATACAATAGAAGATATTAAATTGAGTATACATGTGATATTTCTACGGCATTAACAATCGTTATCATAAAATATATTTAACTTCATATAATATATTATTACGATACAAAAACGTCATCATAAGATATCATGACGATAAAAAGGGTTTCCATATGATATCGTAACGATCACAAACGTCATCATAGGATATTTAACGGTAACTGACGTCATTATTACATATAATTACATAATGCGTTTGATTTTCCTTAACTATACGCATAAGCTATATTTTGAACCATTTACTAGTGAAATGAACTATTGCACGGCTAAAATGACTATGGCACGGTCACGTGCGAACTATTGAACACCGCGTGACGTTTCCTACCCTTTCAAGCGTCAATGCTGCCAGACAACAGGCATGGCGACTTCTACCGGAAAGTTGAGATTTTGAGTCGGCAATGAATACGGATTGATATTTTTTTGTGGTTATCATTTATTATTATTATTTTTTTTTTTTTTACATACCAGAGTTCACGCGATACATTATAAAATTGATCTATTATTATTCAAAAACATGTTAATTAACAATTTCAGTGATTCAAAGTGTGTTTTAGTGATTATTTAATAAACCAAGTATATCATGGATGTCTTTGCCATAGTCCAGAATATTTGACCCTCGGTACTGGTAATCGACCGATGTTCTATTGCACGAGGCCGAAGGCCGAGTAGGCCCAAGGCCGAGTAGGCCGAGTGCAATAGAGCATCGGTCGATTACCAGTACCGTGAGTCAAATATTCTGGACTATTGCACAGACACCCATGATGTATTTGTATATTATAACGGTAACAAACATTTTCATTCAATATTTAACGATTACTTAACGTCATTAAAATATTTTGTAACGTTAACGCCAGTATAAGAGAACAACATACAACCGCAACACAACTCGTGGTGTGAAACTTTATAACGGAAGTGGAACAAACATAGGTACATACTAATAGCCGGAACAACAAAGGGTACATACTAATAGCCGGAGTACGGCCGGACTAACTCCGGTCTATACATCTACTGGCGCTACCACTTTTTTCCATTGAAAAAGAACAGCTGTACATACTAATATGACACCGTCATAGGGTAGACTGCCCTCAGGTGGAGAAAGGGATTATTCTGCCCTTGTACATACACACGCATATCTTGCATATGACGAAAATGAATATTGATACTGTACTGTGATTGTTATAAAACTTCAATAAACACTAAACGAGTCAGATGTCATGAGAGCACCATGACTGGGTAATATACGCATATATTTAAGTAACATAGTCATCCATCCATTTTGGGGGTGCCCGTGGTCGTTGTGGTCTGGTAGGGTGTACTGGGGGTTCACTAGATTTGTCTGTCTGCATAACGGTAGGTAAGTCTGAAATAATGGACGGTATGTCAGGAGGTTGTTCAGGTTGTGGCAGTTCATTGATCATGGAATCACCGTTGGGAGGAAGCTGATGAGGATGGTATTCTTGAGAGGTCTCTGTATCATCCTCCCCTGACGAGCCATCTCCGTTCTCGGAGAAATTTTCTCTATGATCAAGTTGTAGCGTCGTTGGAGGTACTTTGAAGAGGTCGGAGTCCTTTACACGGTATGATGTACGTCGTAGCTGAGAACCAGCAAATTTGCAAATGTTACGCCAATGGCCATCATTGGAGACGACTAAATACCGGTCCCGCGCACTGGATTTGTTACGGTCACTGTGAAGGTATACAAGATCACCTACTGAACTATGAGCAGATGTGGGTGAACGGTTGGATGGTGCTTTGGACTTTTCACTATGTGGGTGATTCGCGATTTTCAGATCGTGTTGGCACATGATAAGATTGTGATCATCGAACTTTAATTGCTGATGCGAGAACTGATCACGCTGTGTCCACATTTCACGAGCGGATAACCCTCTATTCCTTATACGAGTATTCATGCGAGCAGTGGCTAAAGAGAGCAATAGTGGGGTTACAGCTCTGCAAGTAGGGTCCTGATGAAGGATTTCGTTCTCGAGCTCCTGAATAGCTCTTTCTGCTACTGGGTTTTTGTTAGGATTTTTACTGCGACCGATTTCGACATGTAGCCGATGGCGGGTTAGACACTCGTCGTTCACAAGTGATGCGAACCCAGGAGCACCATCTGTTCGTATTACAGCATACGGTCCATCAAGAGGGTGCAGTCCCAAGCATAGTTGAACTAAGCCGTCTCGTACAGATTCTTTTCGTTCGTCATCTAACATTGAAGTCACTGTATATGATGTAACACACTCGCGAACTACGAGGATGAGTTGCCGCTCACGTTTAAGTATATCAGCGGCGAATAAGAATCCAACTTTATCAGGGGGCTCACTTGAGCTCTGCTCCTGTACACAGTGTTGGACGGTTTGAAGAGATGCGCACTGATGACAGCCCTTGGTGATACTCTCAACTGCTTTGTCCATATCAAGAGCATGAAAATAGCGATGGACCACTGTTTTGAGTTGGTGATTTGATGGGTGGTCCAACTTGACATGAAGAGAAGTCAGTAAGCCTTCCAAGACATTGCGGGGGACGATGATGCATTCACGCCGAGGTTGGAATGGGATGTCCTTCTTGACAACCAACAAGCCATCATTTGCGACGGAAGCGACCTGCAGGTACCGTTTAACGTCCTTGATGTTGGTGAGTTTTTTGGATGGGCGTGTTCCCTGTTTTAAGTGCGCATGTGTGCGTCTTAGGTCTGGGCATTCTCCCTGGATTGTGGTCCACGCCGGTCTACTGGTGAATGGGAGTTTGACAGACCCATTTAACACATCCTGAGTGGTTACGTGCCTCACAACACAGCCTTCCGTGAGCTGCACGAAGGCACAAATTTGGCAGGTCGGGTCTTCGCACTCTGGAGCATTGCGACTTGAGAAGTCGGATGGAAGGATAGCTGCTCCAGCTACATGTCGAATTGATACATGGTACCGGCTAGCTGTTGACAGAAACGTAGACACGCGTGGGCTGGCAGAAAATTCGCCCCTGCACAGCTTCTCGTGTGCTTGTACACATGGTTTGCTGTCGGTAAGTATGCATGTCCTGGTTGTCGACTGGATAATGTAGGGGCTGAAGTGCTTGACAGCAGCAGCAATTGACAGTGCCTCGATTTCACAGGGAATCCATGTGTTTTGATTCTTGCGTAGTTTGGCACTGAAGAATCCAGCAAGTAGGACTTTATTCTTGCGGCTTGTGTACAGAGTAGCGCCCAGGCCTTTGCTTTTTAGGGCACCATCTGTAACTATCCACAGCTGGTCTGTTGACCGCGGAAGTGTTATGGCCTGATGAGATGATAGTGCTGTTTGAGCTTTTCGGAACGACGCCAGAAGGTCATCAGACCAGGTAATGGAATCCTTCGATTCCCGACCGGCAGTCATGTCATCGAATGGAGAGAGTAGCCTCGAACAATCTTTGATGACACGTCCTAGTACTTTGTACGCGCCTATGAATGATCTTAATGATGACACAGTGGCTGGGGGTTGGCACGAGGCGAGGGAAGCGATGCGATGCGCGCAGGCTTGAATTGTTCCTTGACGCCATTTCCATCCGAGAATAGTTGTCTCCTTGGGAGCGATAACCGTCTTAGATGAAGACAAGTGTAGACCGGACTTGTTAACTGCTTCAAGTAGCTGTGAAAAGTTGGACAGGAGTTCTTCGCTAGTGCTGCCACCGCAATAGAGGTCATCAGCTACTTTGGCAACAGTACCTTCTTGGACAAGGTGTCCCAACACGCGGCATGTCAGCTCTTCTAAGGCAGTCTCGGAGCCGGGCATTCCCATCGCTGATCGTACATAGACTCGGACACCACGATATGGTGTGACCACGCCACAATACTTTTGGGAGTCCTTTGATAGGGGGATTTGATAGAATGATTTGGTGAGGTCGGTGATGGCAATATAATTCCACTGAGCTATCTGTCTCAGGGTAGAGTCCACATCAGGCATGAGAGATGGTTGGGGTTTGGTATACCTACCCACATCGGCAAAGGCTGTTACTAAGCGGAAGCCACCACTCTGTTTCTTTATGAGGAAGGATGGGTTAACATACTCTACGTCAACACCAATATCTTCTGGACGACGGAACACACCTATGCTCTCAAGCTCGTCAAACTTTTCTTGAAGCTGGTTGAGTTGATTTTTGGCGTATTGTGGCATTCTACCCTTGCGCTGTGGTGGTTGTACGGGACCCATGTTAACCCTTGCTTTGAGTGGTCCAACGGCACCATTGTATCCTGAAAATGTCGGATTGAAGACATTATCGTATTTATGCAATATGTCCTTGAACTGTGAGCCGACCTCCTCTGACAAGATGTTGTCTGGATCAAGGCGGACATTGTCGGAGTACTTGGTGTGACTCTTAGTAGTAATAGGCTGATGTCGTTCGACCGGCGTGTAGTCTTCAGATTTGGGCCCTGTACTATCGGGTGAGAAGGTTGACCGGACCTTGCAAAAGTGAGAGTTCCTTTTGATAGTTTGAGGCTCAGTAGTCAGATTGGGAATCCTTATGTTTCCAGATACGCTCGACACTAGCGAAGGCGGAGGCCAGGAACATCCAGCCATCTCATTTGGTTGGTGTGACTCAATAGAAAATATGTCGTCAGCAGGTGCAATATCTGTCGGTAGTTTGACTTCAATGAATTCGCCAGGCCATATGGTAGTGGTTTCAGAGACTGGGGCTCTAAGAACATGTGCTCTACGCACCACAGGTTTGTCATTGTCCTGCGAAAGCGGGCCATATTTATAAATATCTTTTCCCGCTATACTGATTTCATGTCGGGCAGGACGAATTGAAATGTCGTTTTTCTCCATGAACGGGATTCCTGCTAACACGTCCGTGTCCAGGTTGTCAACTACGAGTCCTTCGAAGTAGAGAGTGTGGCCATTATGGTGGAAAGATATTCTAGTCTCACCAGTAACATGTAAAGGGGAAAGGCCGTCAGCTTGGTGAGCAGATTGCGATGTGTTTTTGATTGGTGCACTCAAACTGGCCGCAACGGAAGAACGAATCATATTGCCTGTTGCACCGCTGTCAATTGTAAGGCGTACAGTGTGGTGATGATAAAAGGTGTCTATATATGGAGATTGGCGAATTTGCACCCTGTTGATTGTAGAAGTATCTGCGTCATGGTTATCGGATGTTTCATTCTCTTCATCATCGGACATGTCATCTGAGCCTGTGATGATGCGGGCCTTGGCAAGGTACTTCCGGTCGTGTGAGGGGAGGAAGGTACACTTACTTAGGAAGTGATAGTCAGGGCGACCAGCTTCCTTACATAAGGGACACACTTTGGAGTTAGATGTTCGCTGAGGTAGAGAGCGATTGGGCTTCATGGGGAAGCGAGGGTTTGATATAGCAGCTCTCATGGCTTTCGCGTCTTCGCTAGTTCTAATCTCATCTAATAATGAGTCCAATGCCTGTGATATCTCTGGTTTGATTGAAGCGAGTGATCTCGTACGGAGTTCGGTACCATAGCGTTGCTTGACTAGTCTGGGTAACTCGGTATTTATCAAACGAAGCCACGTCAGCACCGCCATATTTTCCAATGTGGGAGTAAGTTCTTCGTCTTCTTGTAATTCCGCACCATGGTGGGTGATCCCCATATCTCTCCGGAGTAAATTATCCTCAATAAAGGCCATTATTCTTTGGAACAGGTCTTCAGGTCTTTCATTTGGTTGGAGTTTTATTGCAGAAAAGTCGATGAAATGTGCTCCAGTTGATTGGAAACCAAAATGTAGTCTGATAGTTTGCCAAATTTTTTCTAATGACGTTGAGTTCTTAACTATTGTACTACGGGAAATAATAGGGCAATAGTTTGCGATCTGACCTAGCATAAGATCCAACATGTTGACTTTCTGTTCTCGCGTTCGCCTACGGGCCTCGGGGACCCCTTCCCCGTCATTTGTGAAACCCCTGTGGGGCGTGTCTCTAGATTTTTTTTGCCATTGTATTCCATCAACAAGAAATGGGGCGAAGTGTGGATCTAGCGAGAGAGTGTAAATAAGGTTTTGTTTCCAATTTTCAAATGAGTTTACAGTCTCCACCTTGCTTAAACACCATTGTTTTGGTGCCCTGTGAGTATTCGCCATTTTCGTCTGGCCGCTAACACATCCACGCTTGTGACCTGGGTAATAGTTAATTACGCTGCGATTGTCTTAGAAAATGAGTTACACCTACACTGTTTTTTCCATCTGTTTGTCGATAGAGAACGTAGGATCGGATCCTGCTGCCACCACGCCAGTATAAGAGAACAACATACAACCGCAACACAACTCGTGGTGTGAAACTTTATAACGGAAGTGGAACAAACATAGGTACATACTAATAGCCGGAACAACAAAGGGTACATACTAATAGCCGGAGTACGGCCGGACTAACTCCGGTCTATACATCTACTGGCGTAACAAAAAAAATCGATATTAAACGATAACAAACGTATTTATAAGATATCATAACGGAAAGATAAGTTATCATATGATCAATAACGATATCTAAAACCATCATTTGATATTTAAAGGTAACACACGTCATTATATAATATTACAATGGTCATCATATGAAGTTATACTATCAACAACGTCAACAAAGGATTCTTTAGCGGTAGAAATGTCAACAGAGGACATTCTAGCGGTAGAAATGTCAACAGAGGACATTCTAGCGGTAGAAATGTCAACAGAGGACATTCTAGCGGTAGAAATGTCAACAGAGGAAATTCTAGCGGTAGAAATGTCAACAGATGACATTCTAGCGGTAGAAATGCCAACATATGACATTCTAGCGGTAAAAATGTCAACAGATGACATTCTAGCGGTAGAAATGTCAACAGATGATATTTCAGAATATAGAAATAATACAGTGAGTCACTCATCTTAAGTTGTACCATAGATATGTTGTTGGACGATAGTAGCTGAATGTAGTTGATCAGTGTAAACTTACCCTTCGTCGTTTCCTCCAGACACCTGAGGCGGTATATAAGAACGGGTTAATGGCGGCATTGATAGGAAGTACAAATACCATGACCCATGCGTACACCTCATCGGGGATTCGGTATCCAATCTGTGATGCCACACCTAAAACAATAAGCGTGCGTATCAATATCGACTGTAACACTGCATAATAAAACAAAAATACGGGAAAATTGTTACGTTAATATATCCATGCCCTGTCACGTGATCAATTATTTCGTAGTACTTATGGCTTTTTATGATGAAGGATTATATATTTGTTTTGATTTGATGCCAAACTTATTTATTAAGGAAAAATGCATCAATTCTGACGCGATTCATGTTAAATTTGTTTTAAAATTAGCTTTATTAATCAAGTATTGTGTCTATTAAGACTATTAAACACTAGGATTACTGGAAACTGTGTCAGTCTACTATTAAACACTAAGTATATTGGTATTAGTATGTTTATATGTGAAAGTTTAATCTTATAAAATACGTACTCATAACACCTATCGGAAACCAGCAGCAAAAGTCGGTCGCCACCACCAGGAAGAAGGTCATAGCCACGGATGTGTCTCTTTGTCGTGTCTGTGATGATGTTACCCTGTCACCGCTTTTCATCATACTTTTAAACATGAAGATATGACTTATCAATATGACAATAAAAACAAACGTGTTCAGGCAAACAAACACTGCAAATGAATACCCAGTCCCTGGTCGTTTGGCACTTGTTAGTGGTAAGGCGAGACATACTCCTGACTGGGAATAAAATTCCCCCTTGAAGTAAGACTGCATAAAAACAATAGGAAATATTGCAAGTGCAGCAGCAATCAACCAAAAGGACACGGAAATAATAATAGCTTGTTTCCCGGAGATATTCTTCTTCGTAAGACGAGACATAGGGAACACTATAACAATTAATCTTTCTATTGTCACCAGTAGAATTAGGAATGTAGACATCTCACTGGAAATAGTGGACAGAACCCCAGCAGTGGTACATACAGCACTTCTTCTCCACTGCTGGTCATTCCAGGCATATTCACCTCTGTAGTAGACATCAGCAACACCTATTATCAGCAGATAGATTCCCATTAGAAAGTCAGATACACTTAAGTTCATCAAAAACAGTGAAACACTCTTTGTAATGTTATCTCTTTCGGAGAAAAGTCTGTAGAATGAGACTGTAAAATTTCCAATCAAACCACACGCTCCAATTATCCAGAGACATACTCTTTGTATTTTTGACCCTATCAAGTCGAAGCATGAAGATATTGCGTCTCCTTCGGATATACATTTCTCAGGTGTAAACCAACAATCCCTCATTTTGTTAGAAGATTTCATACATTTATCCTCAGCCACAGATGAAGGTTTAACACAGCACATAAAGGGAGTATCGGTCAGTAAAATACGTAGGTTGTCTAATCCCTCGAATATATTATAATCAACTTCAAGTTTGTTACCTACTATATTCAGCAAAGTAAGTTTCCTTAATTCCGTAAAAGTTCCAGGAGAAAAACTTGTGAAATGATTGTATGAAATATCAAGCAATTGCATGGAGAAAGGCAATGGAGGTAAAACAGATAATTGATTATTACCGATGACGACAGCTGCAATACCAGACATCACAATAAACATGTTATCGGGAAGGACCGATATCTGATTGTTTTCTAACCTTAGTTCGGTAAGTACATATAGACCACTGAACATATTATCGGGGAGGACCGATATCTGATTGTAACCTAAAAATAGTTTGGTAAGTGAAGATAGACCACTGAACACATTATCGGGGAGGACCGATATCTGATTGTTATGTAAATAAAGTTCGGTAAGTGAAGATAGACCACTGAACAAATTATCGGGGAGGACCGATATCTGATTGTTATGTAAATATAGTTCGGTAAGTGAAGATAGACCACTGAACACATTATCGGGGAGGACCGATATCTGATTTTTAGTTAAACTTAGTATGGTAAGTACAGATAATTCACTGAACACATTATCGGGGAGGACCGATATCTGATTGTTATATAAATATAGTTCGGTAAGTGAAGATAGACCACTGAACACATTATCGGGGAGGACCGATATCTGATTGTAACCTAAAAATAGTTTGGTAAGTACAGATAATTCACTGAACACATTATCGGGGAGGACCGATATCTGATTGTTATGTAAATATAGTATGGTAAGTGAAGATAGACCACTGAACATGTTATCGGGGAGGACCGATATCTGATTGTTATGTAAATAAAGTTTGGTAAGTACAGATAATTCACTGAACACATTATCGGGGAGGACCGATATCTGATTGTGAGATAAACTTAGTACGGTAAGTACAGATAATTCACTGAACACATTATCGGGGAGGACCGATATCTGATTGTTATGTAAATATAGTTCGGTAAGTGCGGATAGTCCACTGAACATATTATCGGGGAGGACCGATATCTGATTGTTATGTAGGGTGAGGTATCGGAGCATCCTTAGCCCACTCAACACAGTATAATTGAATATCGTCATCTTATTGTCAGACAGGTCCAGTTTGGATAGAACAGAAAGTCCAATAAACACCTTACCTGGTAAATGAGATATCATGTTAGAGGACAAATCTAACGATACTAGACTCGACAGATGTCTGAAGATGTTATCAGGTACAGCTGATATAGTGTTATTGGATACATCTAGTGTTTTAAGGTTATATAGACTGCTGATGAGCTTATTCGGTATAGTTTTTACATTCCGTACTATCATGTAACTAATAGAGGACAACAATTCCGTAGATGATAGATCACTTATTTCGCTTGTGATGGAAATGTTCTTAAAAGGGAAAAGTGTATCAACAATTAGAGTGGTACTGAAGTCGACCGATAAACCAATACACATGCAAGATGGCCGACACTTCCTGACACACAGAGACTCGTCGTTAGCATCCGGGCACTGTACTTTGTTATCACAGACCTCTTCTATAGGAATGGTGACGTCACTGTCAGATGAACAATGGTGGGTTCCCGTACAGTTGTAGAGTTCTGGAATATAATCCAAGCTTATAGGATTCACATAATATGATAGTGACGTACTAATATTAGTCCAGTATCATGGTGTTGTTATAATCAAGAGCACATGCAATATTATTTAATGGTTATCACATGGCCATTTCCGTATATAAATTGTGATATGGTAACGTTTTGATCATATCAAAATCAACTAAAACAACTAGTTTCTGATCTGTTAAGCAATCTGTTTCTGATTTACGAAGCAACTTGTTTCTGATCTGCAAAACAACTGGTTTCTGATATGTAAAACAACTAGTCCTGATCTAAAAAGCAACCAGTCTTGATCTGTAAAGCAACCAGTTGCTGAATTGTAAAACAACCAGTTTATGATGTGTTAAGCAATCTCTTTCTGATCTATAAAGCAACCACTTTCTGTTATGTAAAGCAACCAGTTTCTGATCTGTAAAACAACCACTTTCTGACCGATAATTCAATCGGTTCTCATCTGTAAAACAACCAGTTTTTTATCTGTAAAACAACTGGTTTCTGATTTGTATTGTAAAACAACCGGTTTATTTTCTGTAAAACAACGAGTTTCTGATCTATAAATCAACATGTTTTGTTCTCTAAAACAACATTTACATCTTTGTGATTTTTCAGGTGAGTGTCAATCTATAATTGGAAGTCTAACTGATATGACCGATGCTTGATGTATACCAGCCATATCAATTGGTAGCTTGGATATGTTTTGTAAGTATCACATATGGGAAAACACCATATGTCGTAGAGTAATAATTTAATTTTGTTTGAAACAAACATTTTCATTGGTTTAAAAGTTATGTTATCAGTCCATAACTTAAAAATGACGTCGCCGTTTATAACGTCGCTTTTGATTGGTTGATGCTGCAGCGTATGAATTTGTAAGAGAAAAGAGTTCATCAATAAAGTTAATTTTCGCAGGGTATAGATTAAATTATAAGGATTAACTTGAATCTATTTTTGTATGTTAGGGTTATAACACAAAAAAACCGGAGTGTACTCTCATCATAAACCGCTTCGCGGTTTATTTAGATTACACTACGGCTTTTTTGTGTTATACCTCCAGAACATTAAAAATAGATTCAAATTAATTCTTAAATAAATTCATGGTAATAAACATCATTACTTATATGCGTGAAATAGAAAAACCATATTTGAAATATTGTATATCCATGCCAGCATATAACCACTTACCACATCTGACTTCGGTCTCCGGGCGTGGGCATTGTATTCTACATCTGTAAGACACGTGCTGGCAGAAGGTTGCTGGACAATTTACCATCTCAATCAGGGTTTTACCCACTCTTGCTGATAAAATAAATGTAGGAAAAATAGTGTACATACGTTTATAATCAACATTTTGTTATTTATATGTCAAAATAATTTTGCACACGGTTGTACCATAAAATTTAATCATTAATGGATAGTCCATTCACTACTGAGGGTTAGCATGTCAACCATCACTACTGAGGGTTAGCATGTCAACCATCACTACTGAGGGTTAGCATGTCAACCATCACTACTGAGGGTTAGCATGTCAACCATCACTACTGAGGGTTAGCATGTCAACCATCACTACTGAGGGTTAGCATGTCAACCATCACTACAGAGGGTTAGCATGTCAACCATCACTACTGAGGGTTAGCATGTCAACCATCACTACTGAGGGTTAGCATGTCAACCATCACTACAGAGGGTTAGCATGTCAACCATCACTACAGAGGGTTAGCATGTCAACCATCACTACTGAGGGTTAGCAAGTCAACCATCACTTTTGACTTTAAGCTGGTCAACCATCACGTCTGAGATGGACAGCCATTTAACCATCATTTCTGAGTGTTAGCCAGTCAACAGTCACTTCTAAGAGTAATACAATAAACAATCACTTTTGAGGGTGAGCCAGTCAACCATTATTTCGGAGGGTAAGCTGATCAACTAGAACATCTGAGGGTTAGCCAATCAACCATCATTTCGGAGGGTAAGCTGATCAACTAGAACATTACAGGGCTAGCCAGTTAATCATCACTTCTGAGAGTTAGCCAGTCAACATCCACATCTGGGGGTTAGCCAGTTAATCATCACTTCTAAGGGTAAGCTTATCAACAAGAACATCTGGGGTTAGCCAGTTGATCATCACCTCTGAGGATTAGCTACTCAACCATCACATCTTCACATCTTCCCTTGATATTGTGACAGAGAAATCTATAACCCAAGGGTTGATATTCTTGTTTCTTTAACCCAAGGCTCTGTCGATGGTTAGATATTCAGGTATATCATCCGGATTGTTTGTTCCTTGTCAGAAAAAAATCAGAGAATACCAAAGCGTCAACAAAACCATAATCTGAACTCAAATCGATTAAACTGGAGGCAAAATAGGAACAAAGGAAAGATTAACATGGAAACTCTTGTAAAAGCACAAGAGAATAAGACCAGTTGTTCCGAAAGAGTAAGCGTCTTCTGCTTCATCGACGACATGTTCACAGAACATCGTTCGATGTCTTCTCTTACTTGACAAGAATATGAAGTTTGATTAAAATCCCCCAAAAATAAAGTCGCTTGGGCGATGACAAACATGTAAACGTACTACAAACGGTATCGCTCCTCACAATACATGGTCGCGAGGGGATAATTAAAGGGGTATCCCGGGGAAGTCTACAATGAAGTTCTTGAATGTACATGCTGTCTGCACTACCAGATACATTTTCCTGTTATTTCAATATTCAAAGTCCACTCAAAATGTGTTTATTAGCCACTTGCAAAATTGCATTCCTCGGGAAAGCCCGATAAAAATAGCGCTGATCACGCGTCAGGTGACAGCGTTCTCGGTCAATTTGACGAAGGGGCCCCAAGAGGGGACGCGTAATGTATGTATACATGTACGTCCGATGATGAACCAGACACAAAGTCCGTGTATAAATTTATTGAATCACATTTACGTTTAATAGTGTCATGTGGGTTTCCGACGATGACAACCATAGGGCAAACCTTAATTTCTGTAAAAAGTTATCTTCACGAATCCTCATTTAGAACCATTTCACAAAAGGTGTGCATGCATTGAAAAGTACAAAAATAAAATGAAATGATTCCGATTTTTTTTATACAACTCGATGTCTTGAAGATTTTTTTTCAGATTATCTATATATTCATCTAAAATCTATCCAACTTTCAGCGTCAACATACTTTAACACTTACAATTATATATGTATCACGGAAGTCTGTGCACTCATATGACGCACCACGCACTAAACATGTAGAATACATGTATAATATATATATCAAATTTGGAACTTGTCGAGAAGATAATTGTCCAATACTTAATCCATTTATATATGTTATGATTCATTTTACGTTTTTTTATGTAAATATAAAGGTTCGTTAACTTTTTTAACAGTCCAAACCCGATAATATTTGTATAATCCGTATTTTATAGATTAGGTATGACAAGAATTTTTTATCCGCACATGATGACATAAATTTATTCATTTTGTCTAAATTGAATCTGTATACGTTAAACTCAATCGCCCTATACCGGCGTTTTACAACGTAACACCCCAATAAGGTTTTTCTTGTATGTGAAAAGGTCTTTCTCTTCAGCAATATAATTCAATAATGCCGTTTTACTGGAATATTATAAAGGGAATATTACAATACACGCTTTCAAGTTTTACACACGCATTTCATGTAACAGAGGAATGAAAGAGTTATCCCTTGGGAGGCCCCAAAACCAAATCAAAACTGTGTCACCGGCTATCCAGAAGAAAACTGTAACATGCAAACAATTGGGCTGTTAGTCTCTCCCTTGAATACTTCCCATCCCTCATTATGCTTCCGTAAAATAATCCTTACGTTAAAGTTTGACCATTCGGCCACTTTTCGCTTGGTAGTTACATGTAGGTCACGCGGATCGCCATTTTTTGTTTACCGATGTAGCTTGTTATGCGCATGCGTTATCATATGTGATGCAAAAAAAATTACATGTCCAAATCGTTGATCAACGAATAGTGATTCCCTTTTTTAATTATAAATTTAAATTTTTGAGAACATATTTCAGCGTAAATCGCCCATTAATGTTCCACAAGAGTATACATTTAATTCATATATACAATAATTCTAAATAAGCATAAAAAATATAGTTTTACCGTGATGCCTCTTTAAGGAAGGTAGCCAAACAATGGATCTAAGGAAGATCTGTTTTCTGTCAACCCGTTATTTTCCGTGTGATTCGAAAAGTTCCGTCTGGCCCCCAAGCGCAATTTTCAGGGTACTAAGAACGTTTGAATATGAGCAACTGACTCACAACGGAACACAAGGACCGACAAGTTTTATAACTACTTATTAATGATATGTATACAAGTGTGTTCTACCATGGAATGGTCCATGTGCGCAATGCAGGACTCTTATTCGCTGAAATGATGTTGAATATGTTAATGACACAGCCAGGACTTGGAAATCAATAACAAAACTGGAAAATGTCATCACGAGTACTCTTCCATATGTTTTCTAACTTTTCCATCAACTAATTTAAATGCGTTCCTTTAACTTTACGAATTCTTCCCTGTCTATGATAAAATCACATATAGTTTGTGTTTCCAAGATGTATGTAGACTTGATTAACTGAAATATATAAAATATAATTTTATAATATATACTGAAGTTTTACATACATTTTAACGAGTTGGTATCCGAGCTTTCATACAGTGTTAACACGAGACTATGACACTGGATGATCGGAAGCATTGCTACTTACATTTATCGTTAATTTGTTTTTCTAAATAGTCTGACATCATGTATATAATAGTAATTGCGTAGGGACGGATATGTCGATTCATGGACAGAATTCAGTTAAAAAAATGAATATAAAGATGCCGATCTACCAACGTAGGTGTTTTGTGTGATGCTTGAGCCAATTAGTAAGGGCTTGTTACATGCGAAATTGAGACTCACATTTTACAAGTACGTACCTAATTTATTTAAAGATCGGTACCATTTTGTTGACGATTTTTAAGGCTTCCTATTCCGTACCAATGACGGTTGTACGTTAGGAGTATTGCTAGACAAGAGAAAACGCCTTTGTTCCATTCCACAAAAAAAAAAAAAAACACCTTACGATAGCTGTAAATGAAAAATTATAGTAACTTAACGAACATTGACCCCTCTCTTCTTTAATGTTAATTTAATCGTAAGCGTAAATTTATAATTATCTTGATCGTAAGTGGCAATCTGAATATCATTCAAACTATAAAGGTCAGAAGCTTTTCATTAAAGGTAATAAGTATTGAGAGACTCCATCCGTCAATTTTCAAGAAAATTGTGAATTTCAAGATTCTAATGGACTGTGTGAAAGATTATGCCAGACAATGGGCTTAAAGGCCCAATATACGTAACTTCAGGGATTTTTTCGAGATTCTGAAAAATTATGAAAAAAAATCCAGTTGATAACCATGCAAAAAATTAGGCTAAAACGAAGTAAACCTGAGCAGTAACTAACAAGAAACTATGGACAGAAAAATCCAAAGAATTGAAATAATTCAGGTGTGGCCCACTTCAATAACAAGTCTAAGTTAGAAGACACTTCAGAATGGACGCGTGTTTACAAATACCGAGTTTCAACTGCTGCTGTACCGGTAACTGCGTAAGAATTATCTTGAATATTGCTGATATCAGTTAATCTTAACTAAATCTATAAATATAAAAAGTTATAAGGCTTGATTTTTGCTTCAAGTTTTGCCAAAAGTTACGTATATTGGGCCTTTAACGTGAACATGATGAATTCGATTCATTTTATTCCGCATACTGTATCTATTACTAATATAACAAAGGTGCAACATGTGTGTATTAAGTCACCTTTCAGAGTGGGTAAAGTCTATGAGGTCCTCTATTCAGAAAAGATTAAACAATTTACGTTTCAAGATGAAAAACTAAACACAAGTCGATATTTCTTGATCCGAACAACACTCAACGATCTACATGATAAGTATGGGGTTGTGTCTGCAGACAAAGCATCTAATAACTTGATAATTGCTTGCAATCGCTTTTACAAGTATTGGTTGCAAAATAAATCTAGGCCTGCTCGATAACCTATGTACCGTACTTACACATTGACCGGTTTTTCGAAAGATGAAATACGATCCAACCATGCTTCAGAAGACATCGGTTAATGAGCAAGACACTGACCTAGCTACCTCATCTGTATTGGACACCGAAACTACACAAAGGTCCTTATAAGCAACGTTTCATCGCTGGATCTGCTAATTGCTCAACCAAACTTTTATCAAAGCTTCCCACTTCCATTCTTAGTGCCACTAAATCAGGGCTTCAGTCTTAGTGTGACACTGTATACTCCAGCAGTGGAATTAACGGAACGTGGATTTCGAACTCGAAAGACCTTGTGATCAATCTTGAGCATCCCCTACTTAATATGTTCTTTTTTAATATCAAACATTTGATTTTTCCACTCTGCACACTACCATACCTCATACAAAACTGAAAGAACGTCTTAGATCTATCGTTATGGAAGGTTTCCTTTCCAGAAAAACCCGGAAAGTTATATGAAGATGGAAGTTTTTGAGTATGGTCATTGCTTTGTTTACTTGTTGTGATTGACAATGATACTTGGTTCTCATTTTGAGAACGTGATGTTTACTTGGATGTGATAAAGATTTATATGGTGTCGTCGATGTAGCAGAGGACGCTTTCTCTTCCGGATCAAGGGTCTCCAAGTAAATATTTCCTTTGTGCCCCTGGTTTAATCGATTTTGAGTTCGGATTATGATTTTGTTAACGCTTGATTATTCTCTAATTTATTTATACAAATTTATGGTAGCTAGTTTCTTGGAGTAAACTTTGTAAAAAAAATAAATAAAATGAAATATACTGAATTCCTGGTTTACAAAAAATTGGCCAGGTTTGGAGGAAAGATTTTCCAGTAGACTATTGGCATGCGAAAGGGAAGAGCTAAAGTTTACATGAAAGCAGTATCTTAGAAAAACAATTGTCTGAAGATATACACAGCTCGCCTGTTTTCTCGAAAACTTAACAACTACAGACTAAAGATCAGTGTCTGGTTCGGTGAAACTTGAAAAACATTCCATAGGTTGACCCTTTTAATCATAGAAATGGGAACAAATCATTATTTGGACAACTTTGGTAGCTCTTCATCCCATCATGCAACTGGTCCAATATCATTACTTTGGGACTTTTGGTCATTGAAGAAAATGCTGTTTGAAAATTTCAATACATTTGTCCCCTATGCAATTGATTGTAGTCAAAGTCCTTCATTTGAATAAACTTTTTCCCTGACTACAGGCTAAATATCGGTTCCATAGCTTTTTGGTTATGGAGAAGAATTCGTTTGAATGAAAAGAATGATGACTTACGGACGGACGGACGATGACTATGAACAATCTGAATGTGAAGTTTAATGAATATAAGTTCAATACTTTGTGCAGTAATTGACTGAAATAAAAGTCTTAACGCAGCTTTGTTAATGTTTAATCTTACTTTTAAATTCATTCATTAAAGGGGTTTTGACTCTTCTGCTTCTACCTTAGTTTAGAAATTTTGGATTCCCACCTTTTGGCCGCTACCATCACTGAAGAGTCCTAGGAGAACGAAACAGCTGTATGGTGCAGTTCATTTCATTTTTTCGGCATACTGTACCTAGCACTAAATTTAAAAGGTGCAGCACATGTGTGTGTTACGTCATCTTTAATGCAGAAATATACTAAGTTCATAATGGAGTAAAAAGTGGAAAAAATCTCACCAGAACACCAGGAACGAACTAGCTAAAAGACAGCTATATATGTTTCAAGGTTTAGAATTTTTTTCTAAAAAGGGATATTGACCGGTGCAATGACTGACACCATTGGATGTAAAAAGTGTTTCTAGAAAAGGCAAACAGAAACGTTTTAGTAAACAAAATTTTGTTATTTCACTGACGTTAAAAAGGCATAAGGAGGAATTTTGGCTCAAGAAAAATTTCTTGTTTTCATGATATGGTTTTTTTTTTCATTTTTGTGATCTTGCACTGTTGAATAATATCCCTTAAACAAAAAGGTTGACATAAATGAGGACGGCACCGACACCGACACCGACGCCGACACCGCCGCGGACAGCGGCGGCGGCCGGACACCGACGCCGACACCGCCGCCGACACAGACGCCGCAGCAGTGTTCGCTAAACTTCCGTTCTTCCGACAGCCGAGCTTAGAAAACATCAATCGTTTCAGCAGACGCTCTACATTTAAAACCAAGTGAGGGTATTTTGTAAATAAATAGTTTAAAACTCTTTTGAGGATAGAAAAATACTTATTAAACTAATGAGGAATGGGAAACATTGCCAAAGCTTAATTATCCTTGTGTACCAACGCGCACAACGGGGCTTGTAAAAGTCGCATAAATTAACTATGTTTTTTTTATTACGTATGGACCCAGTAAGGACCATCAGGTCAGGGATTGGAAAACATGATGTCCCGAGCAATATTGAATAATTAATAAGGTTAAAACAAGATATACTGTGTTTTGGAAATATCAACTGGTAACAGTTACATAAGCCTTTATTATTTGCTGAAATGTCCTGTTAAACCCATCTGATAAGGGACGTGATACGACAGAATGATACGACTTCTATTCGTCACTAATCAGGTAAACAGGATGTTGACCGATAGGGTGTCTTTATGATAGTGTAAAGTGACATGGCAATTCGACAGTAAACTAACCATCACGACAGTTCTTCGAAAAGTCAAAGCAAGCAGAATTTGATATCTCCATTTTTGACAAACTGAAACGAAGTTTTAAGTTACCCAAAACCAATTTAGAAATGATATTCTCACTGAGACCGAGCGTCACTCGCGGAATGTTTTGCCATAACAGGAATGTACACATCTCTCTGATCAGATAGATTTACGCACTTTAGCTTATTATATAGATATATTAATTTACACCGAATTGTTGTAAACAATTTAAAAATCAATAAATGATTCACACGCCGAATGTGATATCCTTTGTCAATCTAACTGAATTGCTATCACAATAAGTTTATCATGTTATAAGTACAATTTATTTCAAAATAAAAGCGCTTATTGAACTCTTCAAATATGAAGTAGTCAAAACTTAGTTCAACTGACAAACAAACTAACAACACAAGGATTCGAGAGATGCAGGTTGATAAGAACTATGGGCAAGTTTTATGGTCGTCATCTTTGTCTCATTGAGAAATATTCTGTATATTTAAGTGATATGAAGATGGATGTTTTTTGAGTATGCGCATTGGTGTGTTTACTATAAACGAGCATTCTCAAATACGTCCATCTTCATATCACACAAAGATGCAGAATATTTCTCAATGAGACAAAGATGGCGATCATGAAGCTTGCCCAGAGTCTTCATTAACCTGCACCTCTCGAAACCCTGTGCCATAAGTTTGTTCGCCAACAGCTTACATCTATCACGAAAATCTCAATATTCCGGGCAAGCCCTAGAATAAGGAATCAACTGCGACATGTAAAAAGGTTACTTCTCGCTGAAAGGAAGTGATATCGATCTATTCAGTCGTTGCTAATCTTACGACATTGGACGTTCGTTTACGTACTGGATTGCTGGTCATTTGATTAAATACCTTTTCCAATAAGACAACTATCAGTGCTCACATTCCAATGTCTAGGGTAACTTAGAGAACAATATACTAAAATTTAAACTCGGGTAATTTGTTACCCGTGAAAAATACATATTTCTGTGTTTTGTTATCAATTACAACGATCTCTGGTTATAGCAAGAACAAAGCTGTACGCTTCTTCGCATAGCCAAACTCTTAATATATAAGTTTGGTTATAGTTTTGAGGATTGATGCTTACTTGGATGCGACCAAGATTTACATGGCGGGTGTCGTCGATGAAGCAGAAGACGCTTACTCTTCCAGAACACCTGGTCTTATTCTCTTGTACTATTACGAGGGTCTCCATGTAAATCTTTCCTTTGTTCCTATTTTGTCTCTAGTTCAATCGATTTTTAGTTCGGATTATGATTTTGTTGACGCTTTGGTATTCTCTGATTTTTTAGTTGCCTTGACCAAAGGATAATTAGATGGTTCGAAAATGTTCACTGGTGCCGAAGGAGTAGGATTTTGAAATATATGATGTAACAAAATCTGCACCTCTGCTCCGTCAGACCGACAAATGACTCTCCATAGCAACGACCCGAATGGCCAGTATTCTGGAAACCGCTCCCTTACTTTAGCATGGACTTGGCGTTCAGGGCTTACTTCTTGGTCCGGCTGTACATTGTTTGAAAATTCTTGTTTACAATCGGCTTTTTGTAATCCCCCCCTCCCCCCCAAAAAACCCCACATGATATCAAAAGTAAACCCACAAAGATTTGAAAATACATTACACGTTCATGAATATTAATCGCAACATTACACGTTCATGAATATTAATCGCAACATTACACGTTCATGAATATTAATAATTGCAAGATGTTATGACATTGAAACGTCTTACACGCCTTACACAACACGTCTGGATAAAGAGATACTGGTTACATCGAGTAACACGTGTCTACAGAGAATTCTTCAAACTTCGTCAAAAATAAAACCGTACCCTTAGTTGATGGTCAGAATTGATGTATCGGTAGATCAGTTATATATATATGGATTTAAGCCAAATAATTACCTGCTTTTCATCCCAATCAAATTAATCCATCAGTTTATGTATGTCTAAACACGCTTACCAGGATGGTTAAATAGAGTGATATTCATTTTTCAACAGATGAATTCTCCGTTGAATTTTTTTTTTTTTTTTGACAGAATTGTACCCTAGAAATGATTTTCAATCACTACCGTCTGAAATTTCAATCAAAAACCTTGGTTTTCAAACATGCATTCTTTGTAAAAAAAACCAAATACCCCTTAAAGTCAACTTAAAGGTATATGCATAACAAGCACTGCAATATGAGGGTCAAGTTATGTCATCCTTGTACAAATATACCCTAGTTAGAACGTAAGAGCGCGATCAGCTAGTGTGCTGCTACAGAACCCTTAATGCATGTATGCCACCTTGAAGATGAGACAAGAAGACTGGTTCGACCCTTTGGTGTACATCAAAAGAAGCTCGTGGTCACATAACAGTAAAAAGTGACAGGCTTTGAAGTCGGTTGTGGCTCCTTTGTACTCTTCAAAGAACAGGCATGCAGCCTAGCGAGTAGCGATTGGTCTTTTTTTGTTTACCTGAGCGTGCCTTCGGTTTTGCCATGACATGTTCCAGGGGGGTAGAGAGCGTAGATGATCGTAACCCCCGGATATCGAGAATGAAGGGTTGTGTATTCATGTCACGGCACGGCATCGTGTTGTATTTAGAGCAAGATATTTTATGCCGCTTTTTTTCTGCCTTTGACCCAGCTGTAAATGAGTACAGAGTTGGGCAGTCTATGGTGTCGTTCTACTAGCAATTATATGTTCTGCATTGATCATTTGGGGAAGGGGAACAGATTTTGCATAAATGGTGGCCCTGACCCCCTAGGCCGGAGGGGCGGGACCCAATATGGGAAATCGAGGTAAATTCTTTTAAATCTCTACTAATCATAAAGAACTGAATTGATTTGAACCAAATTTGGTCAAAAACATTCCTTTGGGACAACAAACAGATTTTTCATAAATTGTGACTCGATCTGATCCCCAACCCTCTTGGGACGTAGGGGCGGGAGCCAATAGGTGAAATGTAGAAAATCCTTTTAAATCCATTTTCTCTGAAGATATGACCGGACACAATTCAAATTTGGTCTTAAGGATCCTTGGGTAAAGAGGATTTATGATTGTATTAACGGTTGGTCGGATTCCCTTGGGGCTTAAGGGCGGGACCCAATAGGGAAATATATTATAAATTCTTTGAAATCCTTCTTCAACTGTATGTATGACTGCATCATGGATATTGTCCATTTTTTTGTTTGGCTGGTTAGGTACAACTATATGCAGGTGAGCTATAGTAATGTAATCAAGTGTAATGTTTATACGGAATTACAAGCAAAAATCTCAAACCTTATTATGTAAAAAAAAATCCAAGTATGTACAAACTTATTCAATTATTAAACACATTAAATTTGAAAGAAGCATATAACCTTGGAAAATATATTGGTTTAGCTATGTACAGAAGAAGGTTGTTGTCAGCTGAAGTCCATAATTTCATATAATGTCTCTCCCCCCCTCTCTCTCTCCCTCTCTCTCCCCCCCCCCCCCTCTCTCTCTCAATAATACTATGTCCATAATTAAGTTGGTATGAATGTATATGGTGTACATGTGAATTAGTGAAATCTGATTGAAATCATATGTATTTTGTATCAACAATAATCCAAGTGATTAGATATGATTTCAATTAGATTTACTGTTGTATGAAAAGTTAATGTGTGTTCGTTTATGTTAATATTGTATTATGTCTAATGAAATTGTGATGAGTTAAAAAACTTAAGCAATAAAGAATCTAAATCTCGTGTGGAGGAAATAAAGAGAATAATAATAATAATGATACCAAGCATTCGGGATCCTGATGACGTCATGGAATGAAATCTTCTTGACGGAAGGGTCGGAAATGTCATCTTAGTGAAGACGTCTAGGAATAGTGAACCAAATCAGGTTGTTCAAATCCTCATTTCGTGCAATTTTGATTGAGCTGCTGAAAATGGCTAAGTCCATGCTTTTGAACAACGAAAAGTATAGTGTATATTTTTTTTATGTAGGTACGATTGCCAACACTTTTGGTAGGAATTATTACCATAACGTGCCCCTTTTGATTAAATGGAATTAAGGTTGAAATAGAATTTTATATTCAAACAAATCAGATATTAGATCTCAAATATGGTTATACGTGTGATTTTCTTAATTTTCCTGATTTTTAGAAGGCTAAAACAACTTTTTCCCTCATTTGGATTTTCTGGGACTTGTTTCCCGTTATAAGTATGATGCTCATCAACCAGAAAATGAAAGAATAAATTATGTTGCAATTAGTTCGAGGTTAAATCATAAATTGACTGGACTATATGCTCGATTGCAAGCCTTGTAATTTGAATTGTTTGTAATTTATTAAAATGCCGATCCATTCAAAAGTAAATTTTTTCTCCACATGGACATGAGAATTTGTTACATATATATAGTTTTTGACCTAAGGTATTTAGAGTAACTTTGTAAACACTTTTTGGAGTTTACTTCAATTTTCTATCATTGAGGGGGCATTTTTATCAAAATTAGTGTAAGATTACTCTAACAGTTAAACATATTAAAAGTAGCTTAGGTTCCGCTGTAAGAAAGTCTCGGGTCCCTGTGTTGTTCTCTTGGTGAATCGTTCCAACAACATGTTCTCAACTCTTCCCTCGTTTTCCTCAAAAACATATATGTACGATATCTTTATTCATGTATATATATTGCTGAAAGGACTTTCCTAAGTTGTAATAACTTGTTGATTGTATCAGAATTTTAAACGTAAAATAAGTAACTTTCCAAAGTCTTTTATTTTTCTTATCTTATTCAAATATAGTTATGTAGTATCCATTACTTACAGAGGAATGCATTTACGGACTTGAGCAAGACTAGCTCATGGAAAAACGCCGAGGTGTTCCGGTATGTAGGCGGCCATATTGGTTACTTCTCGAATATTCAACGTGATTCATGTGGGAACCTGCTGTAGAAATCCATTAACATCGTCGCTTCTACAGCCAAGTGAAACTTTTCAAATCATCCATCATGCCACCGGCACCTAAACAGAGGCAGCAAAGGAAATCAGAGTACAAAGACAAAGAAAAACCCACACAAATCCGCTTCAGCAACATCACTGCCGCAAAGGGTTGGTTGACAGACGATGCATTTGTTTACATTGTTGTGAACGTAACAACAGGCTTTTTTAGTCACATTCTACAATGAAATATTGATCAGTCTTAAGGTTTTATTACTTAAAAATGCTGAAATATTCTCTCTATGTCGATATTTTATTTTAAAATAATATTTTATGGCAAAAATAGAATGTTCAAAAATGGAATCTACTAGTCGTCTCGTTCAGCCTTCACAAGACCAGCTAGAACATTCCTTTTGTCATTTCGACAGGAACTACTGAATACTACAGTTTCTAAATATTGAGTTTGTTCGACTTCATTATTTACTGAAATAGTCATACCAATGAAAAAAATGTGGAGCATGATATTAAGAGGTTAAATTCTTACTCGGTAATGTTTTTGCTTTCAGCTGTTGCCGATGCCGTTCGCACAAGTCTTGGCCCTAGGGGCATGGACAAGATGGTAGGTCCATATTTGTGACACTGCTGATTTGAAACATGTGTTGGATCATGTACGATTTTTGCAACATTTATCGCCCGTTTGTTGATTTATCGATTAATATACTTAAATTATAAACCATTTCTGTTGATCTCCTACCCAACTTGTAATTAAAATCGACCAGAAATATCGTTAAATATCAAGTTTACGTAACGAAGCATTAACGAAAATGAGTAGCGACAGCCATGATTAAGACTTCAGTAAATTTCTTGGTTTCTTCCCTGAAGAGTTCATCTTAATTTGTGAATGGGTGCGCGCGTGGGGACCAAATAAGGAAGTCGTAGTAAGCCGTAGTAACTCCTATTTGGCCATTCAGTTTGTATGTAATCGACTCAGCTTTCATCATTTCAAAATCCCAACCTTAAATACCATTTTGGAGCAAAGTAGACAGAAGTGAAAGTTGGTGGCTTTCTTTATTGTGACAGGAATATTAAGTTTACGAAAAACATTTATTTTAAATCAAGAACATGATATAAGGCAACTCCTTTTGAAATAATTTTTTGAAAGATGAACACAGTTGTTTTTGTGTGTTTAGATCCAAGCCTCAAATGGGGATGTAACAATTACCAATGATGGAGCAACAATTTTAAAGCAAATGATGGTCCTCCATCCTGCAGCAAAAATGGTAAGTTCAAAACTTCAAATTGAAAAAAAAGAAAGGCTTGATGTTAGAGCCTGCTAATTTATCAATTTTGTTAGATATGATTTTATCTCTCGTTATTCAAAAAGAAATAATTTGAATAGTGTCAAAGACAGAATTTCCATTCAAATCTATTGTGTAAAGTGTAGACTAGTAGCTGGCAAGAAGATTAATGTATTGAATTTTAAGTGAATTTACAGAAACAATGGAATTTGATTATATCTATTAAACATTTAAAAAATTAATGATATCCAAAGCATTGCAATGGAACACTTTATATACTTACATATTTGGTTCTGGTAAGGAGGCTTATGTTTAATTCTAAACTTTAAAATTTTGGGCCCAAGCTTGAAGGATATATTAAGATGTGTGTTTTTTTCACTAGCTGGTTGAGTTGTCTAAAGCTCAGGACGTTGAAGCAGGAGACGGCACCACATCAGTTGTAGTCATTGCTGGTAGTCTGTTAGATGCATGTTCCAAACTACTCGCCAAAGGTATGCATACTCTCTTGGTAGATTATTTCATTTTGTTGAAAGGCCCAATATACGTAACTTCAGGAAATTTTTCGGGATTCTGTAAAATTATGAAAAAAAATTCAGTTGATAACCATGCAAAAATAAGCCTAAATCGAAGTAAAACTGAGCGGTAACTAACTAGAAACTGTTGACAAAAAAATCCAAAGAATTGAAAAATATTCAGGTGGAGCCCACTTCAACAACAAACCGAAGGTAGAAGAGGGTTCAAAATGGATGCGTGTTTACAAATAGCGTGTTTCAACTGCTGATGTACCGGTAACCGCGAAGGAATTTATCTTGGATATTGCTAATATCAGTTAATCTTAACTTAATCTATAAATATAAAAAAGTTATTAGGCTTGATTTTCGAAGTTTTGCCGAAAGTTGCGTATATTGGGCCTTTAACATAGTAGATCTGTTAGTCATGTCTTTTTGTGTGGAAATGCAAGGATCAAGAGTTTACTTTTCAAGGATAAATGAAGAGTTCTGGATGATTGTTGCATAGTTACTTTAACGTAGACCAGAATGTTTGATGAAGTAAGCCTTCTATAAATGAACCTTGAATTGTATTACAGGAATACACCCGACCAGTATATC
This sequence comes from Mimachlamys varia, assembly GCA_947623455.1. Taxonomy (NCBI): domain Eukaryota; kingdom Metazoa; phylum Mollusca; class Bivalvia; order Pectinida; family Pectinidae; genus Mimachlamys; species Mimachlamys varia. Next base: position 47,142,285 of record OX392528.1, read on the forward strand.
AGAAGCATTCCAGAAAGCTTCAACAAAAGCAGTAGAAATCTTGGAAAGCATTGTCACTCCACTGGAGTTATCTGACCGTGATTCTCTGCTCAAGAGTGCATCTACCTCTCTCAACTCCAAGGTAAATCAAATTCAACAACATTTCAACTTATGTCTCTTCTTCAGCTTTCATCTGAGCAGAAGACTTTATTCTGAAAAAAAATAGATGAAAATTTTTGATTGATGAATAGAAATTTCTGAAATGACCTGGAAGTTGACTTTCTAGTAAAAGCTATGCACAATACAATGCTCCTATATGATTTAAGGGATGCAAAACATGTCATATGACCAATATAATGTACTTATGATGAAACAAGGTTCCCATACATAGGAATATATTTATGGATTCTGAGAAATAATGAAATTTCTTGCTTTACAGGTGGTGTCCCAGTACTCCGGAATCCTGTCTCCCATTGCTGTAGACGCTGTGTTGAAAGTCATTAATCCACAAACTGCTACCAATGTAGATCTCCGAGATATCAAAGTTGTCAAGAAAATTGGGTAAATGGATACTGCGTGCATCTTCATTTTTTCACTTGGAAACTTAACTGCAGATATGATCACATTTTCTTCTCTATACAGGTATTCTCATATCGGACATTTATATTTCGAAAGGAAAAATTGACTCTGGAATTGGTTGAAAAGGCCATGATTAGACATTATATCCTCTCCGGAGTCCTTATGGAAAGGAACACCTTTCTTTTTATCTGCCAAAAGAAAATGTTGAAGAATATTACGTATAGTTTAAGTTCGATTTTCATCTGAAGTACATTTATAATGTGGAAATTCGATTGGCAAGGGAAAAATCTCAAAAGTATTTTTGGTTTCGTAAGATTCTGTTGTCTTTGTCTATAAGGTTATGCAGTCATCTGAGTGTGAAACTGTACCTTTGAAATGAATTTTCCTTTCAGTGGAACAATTGAAGATACTGAACTGATTGATGGTTTAGTGTTCAACCAGAAGAGTGCCGGTACTGGTGGCCCTAACCGAGTAGAAAAGGCCAAGGTCGGACTTATACAGTTCTGTGTATCTCCTCCCAAAACAGATGTAAGTCACCAAACACTAGCATCATGTGAGTCTTGATGCGACACATCAACACCTGGAAATTGAGTTATTTCTACATTATTAAAAGCTTTTTTAAAAATCCATGGGTCCCCTGAAGGATTTTTAGAGCTGGGTACCACAAAATCAAAAGTACCATGGTATACTACAGTATTTAGGCGAATACTGCGATACGTTCCACAGTATACCACCTTGATTGTATGTTTCAGCTAGCTAATGTCTCTGGCTGGTTTTGTTCTGAAGCCAATCAACAAGAGACCTGTTATCAGTTTCTCTTTGTGTTATCCTCTAATATTGTTTGAGTGAAGCTATTGTCTGTCATAGTTGATCAGCAGACTTATAGGAAATTATAATTAAACCATATCGGAATTCCAATTGATCTATGTAACAAATAGTTCATTGCTAAGTTAAATGAAAGTCCCCACAAAACCGGTACAGAACTAATGTACCACGGTACGTACCATCACAACTTCATACCACGGTATACCGGTAAAACCGCCCAGCCCTAAGGATTTTGCAAATAATTCTTTGAATTTTAGACAATGAAACCACAAGCTTGGATGAGATACCATTATGTTACATAACGTATGGCCAGTGGTAATTTTAGAGTCCAAATGCTGGTTCCTTTGAAAAATGAAATTAAGAAATTGAAGTTTACCAATTTTTATGCCAAGACCTTCAAGGTCAGCAGCATATGAGTATCACTTTTTTTCGCTCTTCAGTTAAATACTGCCCTATCATGATATGATTGGTTGTAATTTGCCGTCCTGACTCTTACTAGTAAATTCATTACTTGATGTGATTTGATATCTTTAATAATATTGATGTATAATACTTGAGTTTTAATAAATTTCTGTTTTCACTTTTATTACAGATGGACAATTCTGTAGTAGTATCTGATTACACTCAGATGGACAGGGTTCTAAGAGAGGAAAGACAATATATCTTAGACATTGTGAAGAAGGTTAAAAAAGCTGGCTGTAATGTTCTCCTGATCCAGAAATCCGTGCTGAGGTAAGTCTCAATATCCACATTCTAATTTCAATATGTCTGTCAGATGTCAGAAACTGAAGGTTCATTGTTCAATCTTTTAATGTTTTTAGTCTTTCTGGAAAAGTTCGGAATACATAAGGTAGTTTTGAACTGACTCGGTGTTTAGTATGTGTTGTACATACATGAACATTTTGCTGTTGTTTCAATTCACACTTTTAACTGTTAATAAGGAATCACAAATATTAATTCAGCAAACAAAACCTACAACTGTGTCATAGCTGTCAAACTCCTAATAAGGACGGAGACTCCCCCATTTTGACCATTCTCCCTCTTTTAAGTCTGTTCTCGCATAACCTAAAAATCTGCATCTATTGGCAAATGAAAAGTATGTGTATTGATCAATTCTTTTGAGGGGATTATATGTTGCATAAAAAGGGAAAATTAAGCATAGCAGTTTCAATCTCATTTCAAAATAAAATATGCAGAATAAGAAATGTCACAATTGCCAAGTTACTCCAATATTTTTTTTATTATAAAACTAAAGAAATAACCAAGAAGTGTTTTATTGAATTATTTTATATTGGTGGTCAAATGTTTCCAGTTTTCATCTGAACAATTAATATTTTGCTTCAGTTTTCCAGGTCAAATATATTACTCATTACATTAAATTTCAATAGCAAAAAATACCCAACTGGTTATATGGCCCAATGGCTAAGTGATTCATGCAAAACATGTTCATTGTATATGTGTACACAAACTCAGTTCTACATGGGAGAAAGCATTTCATTTTTCATTTGATGTTTCAGAGATGCTGTTAGCGATTTAGCTCTTCATTTCTTTGCCAAAATGAAGATTATGGTCATCAAAGATATTGAAAGGGATGATGTTGAATTTTGCTGCAAGGTAATCATGATTTGATTTGATGTGAAGAAAAGAATGGATATCTATCAAGCAAAGAATACCATGTTGAAATGGAAATGATATTGTTTTGATCAAAAACTTCAATCTTAGCTCTTCTATTTGTGAAAAATTTCAATTAAATACAGGATTTGTATGTCGTTATCAATTGACTTCAATGCATTTACAGTCCTTCACACGTGACTTTTCCCTAATTGACTCAAATTCTGATGACAATTTTATAATGAATGTAAATTTCTACACAGAGTTTGGGATGCCGACCTATAGCCAGTCTGGACCATTTTGTACCAGAAAATCTTGGATCTGCAGATTTGTTTGAAGAGATTCAAACTGGAGCTAGTAAAATCGTAAAGGTATGTTCATGAATCAATCCATTTATTTGTAGTGCAATTATGATTTGACAAACATTTGTTTTGAATGGGTAATAATTTTTAAAAGAAGAGAACACGAATTTAAAATGATTTTATCAGAATTTTTCAGTATTCTCATTCTGTAGAAAGTAAATGTCTTGGAATACAAATTTTAGAACTTTATCTCCTGTGAACATCTAACGATTAAGCCTTTATTATTCTGAAAACAAAAAATGACAACGGGAGAGCAGAATTATTATCTTATTTTCAATATTTGTTTTTGACAGGCTACAGGTATTCCCGTGCAAGGAAAGACTGTCACTGTACTAATTAGAGGCTCCAACAAGCTGGTCTTGGAGGAAGCTGATCGGTCAATCCACGACGCCCTCTGTGTAATCCGTTGTCTTGTCAAAAAGAAGTAAGCACTTAAATATTGTCTCTATCTGCTTTTAATTCTAAAATAAGAAATACTTCTTGAGAGCTGAAAAAAAAATAAAAATCGGCTATTGGTTGGCTGAATTTGAAAAGTAATACTGTTTCATGGAAAATGAAGGGAGATTTTCATGTGAAAAGGTAGTTTGTTAACTAGAGCAATAACAGGTATCAAGACTCTAATTAGAATGAAATTCATTTTATATAATCCCTCTCAATTTTTAGGGATTCTGTTATTTTAAGCATATGATAGTATTCTTGATTTCCTTTTACCAGGGCTTTAATTGCCGGAGGTGGGGCTCCAGAGACGGAGTTATCTCTCCAGCTGATGGACTATGCCAACTCCCTTGCTGGTATGGAGCAGTACTGCTTTAGGGCTTTCGCTGAAGCCCTGGAGGTAATACCTTTCACTCTGGCAGAAAATGCTGGTCTCAACCCGATCGCTACAGTCACAGAGCTGAGGAACAGACACGCCAAGGGAGAGAAAACTGCTGGTATTAACGTCCGTAAGGTAAGTTGTCTAGGAGATATTAAGTTGTTGAGAGCATCCAGAATGCTCGGCTTTCCTATGTCTCCATAATAGTTGAAACATTGTGATTTGACTGTCCTCTTAGCTCCATTACTCTGAAACTGATATTCCAGCAGTCATTAAACTTCATATAGAAGACATCAAGTACATTTAACCTTAATATACAGATCACTGTGACCTATATGTCTGCTTCACTGACACTGGTCAAACTTTATTTAGATTCGTTTTTGAGTTGAAACTTGTCGTTTTAACCGATTCCCATCAAAGTGAAGGCGTATGTTTTTGTTGCTATCTATAATATAGGAGTGTTCTATAAATCTGGAGAAAATATAGGAGTGTTCTATATTAAAAGTTTAAACTAATGAAGACTTCGCCCACAAAATAATCATTTTTGTTTATTTTCCCAAAAATATGAAGATATCTTCATACTTGTTAAAATAATTAAAAAGAAATGACTCCCTTGATATTTAATAACTATTTCCGAGATATTGTATGAAACCACAAGTAACAGCCAATGACATTTTTTAAGGGGGCTATTACCAATATCCTGGAGGAGAATGTTGTTCAGCCTATTCTCGTGTCCACAAGTGCTATTCACCTGGCATCCGAGACTGTCCGCAGCATCATGAAAATTGATGATATTGTAAGTGAAACAAAACTGTTTTATTTTTCTGACATTTCTTTTGAGGTCGCATCAGACATATAACGGCAAATTTCAATTTAATTGGTTTTGCGTGTATTCTTGTTTTCTGTACTCCTACTAAGGGAGCTTGTTTGAGTATTTTAATGCCAAATTTAAACTTTGTATGTATTCTATAGGATTAAATGTGACTTTTTATTTGCCAAATATTACCGTATTTATCTGCCAATAAGCCCAAGTCTGGTAATAAGCCAACCCATGTCAAAAACAGTTAATTTGAAATACCACTACATGCTATTTCATGGTCCTGCAATAAGCCCACCTCCTACTTTGCATCAAAATTTATGTTTGGCCCCCTGGGCTTATTGCAGGATAAATGCAGTAAGTAATCAATACATTAAAGTATTTATTCTGCTTATATTACAGGTTAACTGTATGCGTTAAACTTTTGGAAATTTGACCGGAGAAGGATTTTCCCGCTGCATTAACTTACGGTTCCCCTTTGAACAAAGAGAGATGGATAACTGTTGTTCCTACAGCTATAATGTGTGTATATGAAGTACAAGTGCTGGACAGGAAGCTTCAGAAATGTGAACTTGTCACTGACAGAGGCGACCTATTGGAGGTGGAAAATATTGGATTCATCAATACTTAATTTGAACAATGCTAATGTTATTAATTATTATTAAGCCATTTGGTGTTCTGTTCATCAAATTTTCATATTTATGTGTAAATGTGTGATATTATATGTGCTGCCTGTCCTTTTGATAAAAATAATTTGGAATAGCACGAAATGTTTTTGTCATTTTTGATTATAGTTTTTCTTCATTTGAGTTTGGCTTGATATAGGCCTACCATGAATTCATTGACATGTGTTTGGTTTTTGTCCACTATAGTGAAAAAATTCAGACCAATTGATCCTCGTATGCAAAAAACTCATTCACCCCTGAAGACACATTTGAGCTCTCCCAGTTCAAATGTGGGAATAGTGCATTAACAAGTTTTTGTTTGAATGAATTAAATTTCTTTTTGGGCCTACCTTATATATATATATCTTTGGTTTCTGTAATGTTTAAGAGAACTTTGTGGACACGTGTAGAATTACATGCTAGTGTTAAAGTCTCGTCTTGTCCGTCCCTTGTTCCAACAATTTTGTAAACATCTATAAAAATTGATTGGGTGTATTATGGTATGGCGTTGTCTGAACGCCATATTAAAACTTTTATTTGTCCAGAGAACTACAATTTTCAACCAATTTCTTTCAAACATAGGCTTAATCACCATGAAATGAAGTTGTTTTTTCTGAATGGCAGTTTGGTTGGACAATATTTACTTGAGTTGTGGCCCTTTCGGACTTGTATCTGATGCTATTTCGGATATTATGTAGAAATGTTTTACTGTTTTCTTAAATTTCTTTCAAATATGTTGCTTCAAAAAGCAATATAGTTCTAAATATATTACAGGTTTCGTTGCATCAACTTTTCGCGTAACAGCAGTTCCCAAATATTGGCATTATGTAGAAAATGTTTGTCGTAAAATATTGTTTCCCTTGAGATGCTAAGTTTTTAACAGATATCTTACAAACTTGGTAGGCTTAATCACCACAACACAAAGTTTTGTTTTCCTCAACAGCAGTTTTATTTGACAATACTTACTACAGTTTGGGCTCTCGGAGGCAATGTGTAGAAAATGTATTTACTTATGGGGTCAGACTGGTGTATCATGCCTCTACTTGCGGTGCTCTTAAACAACTTCTCCATAAGCCATTGATTGGAAATCAACCTAATTTGGCTGAAAGCATCTATCTATAAGTGCTCGGGATTCAAAATTGTACTAATGCGGTGAATGATATCCCAGGGGGATGAGGAATGGGGTCAAAAATAATTACCTGGTATGTAGCTGTATTGGTTTAAGTGATATTCTCTGGAACTAAGCAATGGATACAAATCATATTTCACCAATTCCAAATTGTACTAGTGGTTTGGCAATGTCCCAGGGGGCTGAGGGGCATGGCTAAATAGTGTATTTAGATACCCCCGCCATGAAATGGGGGGGGGGGGGGGTATAGTGTTACCCATGTCCGTCCCGTCCCGTGGTAATTTAACCAACTTATCTAAATAACTACTGATCAGATTGTCATCAAACTACACATACATAATAAGCATGAAGAACTAATTTCATATGGGGGAAGGGGGCATTTATGTGTCACAGACATTTCTAGTTTTCTTTATATTATAGATATCAGTGATATTAAGTTTAGCATATCTAGGTTGTAGGGATTTGAAACTACAAATGTGGTAGGATATTTGGAAAATGTTTTGCCATGATTACCTAGATACAAATGTATCCAGGTGAATAACAGGCCCTCTGGACTACAAGTTCATTGAAAACAATACAAGACATTTATACTTTTCTATTCAATTTATTGAATATCCGATCAATTTCTTTAGGAAGAAGATGCATCATTCACACTGCATGGATTTGTTCACTTTGCGTACAACTCTCTGACTATCTCTTTCTCTCGGCATTTAGTCATCAATGTCTGTGTCAAAGTAGAAAGAAAAGGAAGAGAAATCAGAAACAGAATTTACCGAGTTATTCAAGACTCTTTGGACAGAGCAAAAAGTTGCCAAGAAAATATTGTCATAAACTTTCCTACACAACTGAAGTCTAGATTAAGTACATTTCTGTATCCATTTAAACCAAAAAACATAGTTATCACTAACTGCTAAACAACATATAAATTAATATCTAAATAAGTAGCATATAAAATCTAAAATATTACCATTTTCTGACATAATAATTTATAAAGCAGCTCTGCCAGAAACATCCTATACATGTATTTGCTTATATGATCATTATTATATACTTGAGTCCAACATAAGATTTATTTCTATATTCACAGAATAAAATTATAAAGAGTTCCTTAATAAAAAGAAAATGTTCACACTGAAATGTAATGTACAGTAGTTATTTACATAATTAATATGCATGATGCCAGGGAGGTTAAAAAACAAAGTTCCCTCAAGACCAGAATGTGACAATACATTTTTGTAGTCCAGTAACAACTTTGAATATGATTGATGAGAAGTGAATGACATTCATGAAGTTGACTACAATGATAGGAAAAAATAACGATATTGATACAGTTCAGGTGGTACATCATATTCCAAAATTAACAAACATACTTAGACATTGTATAGGCAGAGCTAAAAAAATGCATGGTATTGGAGAATAAATAGCAATTCATCAAGAATAATCAAATGTGACGTATCTTTACAAATCTGAATTTGGTTCTAGCATTTATAAGGAAAAAGATACAAAGAAGATCCCCGTTTTAGTTTTGGTCAGTTCCCTCAAGCTACATATGCTGTATATTCCTCGGATCAGCCTCTGTTCAGATCTGTGCATATCTGTTTGAAATGTGAAAGGGGCCTGAATTATCATCAACCAGAATTAAAGGTTTTTCTAAAATGAAAACTAACTGAAATAAATCTAGATGTTAACTATAAAGTTCAAAAATCAAGCATTACATGAATGTACAAAAAAGACAATATTTTCAGAGATTCCATTACTGGGACTTGCAAGGATGCGTTACCTGTGGGGCCAACAGTGGAGAGATTATAACGAGATAGAACACTTTTTTAATTGAGAATTGTTTTTTCTTTTTTAAATGAACGGGAATGGTAGAGGCCCAACCCAAGAAATCTTTGCAAGTTCTATTTATAGTAACAGTGACCTTTAGACCTAGGAGTAATCCCAGGCAGGGGCTTCCAGTACAAGATTGGGCTGGATAGGTGCAACGGGACTCAAGTTATCACACGTTTGGATGTTGGTTTTAGTTGTATTAATGGTGACCTTGATCTTTGACCTTCAGACCTGAAAATCCATCCCGGCTTACAGAAAGGAAGCACAGTATGTAGTTTGAGTTTGGAAATAATTGATTTGTACCTATACTGTGTGTGTCAATGTACAGTGGACTCCACTTAATATCACATCTGTTAACATCACATTCCTCTTTATATCACCATTTCTCTCTCTATATAATCTATGTAATTTTATTTGGTTAATATCATGTATTTTGAGGTGAATTCCTCTTAAAATCATGTTTTTCTTTACCAACCACATAAAATATACAGAAAATGATGTAATTTCCATTGATTTCAGATACAACTTGTATAAAATGTTGCATAGAAATTAAAAAAAATATTCCAAAAAATGATTTTTAATTGAAATAATTGTATCTATATATTTGGAACATCTTCATATGTACATTGAATAGCTTACTTTTAGTTATGAAGATTGGAAATGCACTAGGTTTAGTGGAAAAACATGTTTCTCTTAATGTCACATTCCTGTTAATAGCATGTTTTTGTCTGACAAATGCAACATGATATAAAGAGGAGTGCACTGTATTCCACTACCAAACATTTCACTGACATGATAATCTACCTTTGCAAACTTAACCTAATGCAAGGTTGTGCTAGGTGACCTGAGTACCAGTCATAGAAAATGTGTGGGCCAAATGGTGGGCCAAATGGTGGTACATGATCATCAAATACCAGGTATATACCTGGCTGAGATGAAAACCCTATTTTGAATTAAAAAAAAAAAATTTAAATGAATATATTAAACATGGAAACCTCTCCTCCAAAGTTCATAATTGTTAACCCTCCCTCACTTTGACCAAAATTTACCAGTACCCCTCATTTAAGTCCAAACTTGAACAAACAAAAAATCTACAACCTGTGGCCAAATGATATCCTAGTTACTGCAGGTGTGTGTGATGGCCATAACAGGTGTGTATGGATGAGAAAGGGAACAACAAATTGAGAAATGCTGTTTCGGGAGATCTTCCTTATTGGAGTTTCAGAGGTCAACACCTATGGAAGTTTTAAAGTATGTTTAATAGTAGCATATCCTCTTCGATTACTAAGTTTCCTCTCAGAATGAAAGTCAGGCACTAAAATCAAAGGTTAATCCATTAAAATAACTAGCCAGGTGTTGCACAATAGTTTTTGCAAATAATATTACCTGAAAAAGGCCCATTCCCGGTTGAGTAGAAGTAAACTACAAATTTGAATTAAAGTATTCCATGTTAACCAATACATTTTACATAGCCCTCCCATCCCTTAGATTCTAATGATGAATTGAGATATTTCAAAGCATTCACAAAATATACTTTCTAATAAAAGTGCAATTCATTTAACAAACATTCATATTTCTGTCCTTACCGATAATATAACAAACAAAAACGTGCCAAAATCTATCATGAATGTTTCCTTTTGTCTGTATACACTACACAGGAATTCAATTAACTTTTTTTTCATTCGTACATGTACATGTTTGTTTAGAAAAGTAGCAAGGCTTCATTAAACATGTACAATTATATACAATATGGACATTTAAAATGTTCAGTACATATTGATCGCATTTCAACAAATTTATTGCAGACAAGATTCTAAATCATTAACAATTATCAACAAAAAAAACAAAAAGTTAAAAAAAAAATTGGCAACTTTGACCCTTGTAGGTATGAATGGCAGATCAGAATGAAAACATGTATTTATTTATCAATGTATATAGACTTTGTCTAATACAGATTTTTGAATTAGAATTTGAGGAATAACAAAAGGCTGGAAACCAATTTTTTTCTCATCTTGAGACAGGAATTATCCTAGTTCCACTTAAAACAGATTTATGCTTTTCTGTATATACTGGTATATCAAAACAAGTTTAATAGACATTAAAATAAATTCAAAAACTTATTTATACATGTATAGTATGGTATGATTATCTCTGAATGAACAAATAATACATCTGACAGAAATAAGACTGGGTAACTATCTCATGCTCTTATATTAATAATTCTAAATCTCCAATAAAGTGGTCTTATTAAATATAATCTCTAACTAAAACCTTGTTCAGTGACATCATATACAGTTACGTGCCAAAAGTCTTTCAATTTTTTTTATTTTGCTATATATTCTTTGTATTTCCAACTTTTTTCAATAAATTTTCCTGACTTCGTTTTTGGATGGATTTTGACATTTTTTTGTCATTTTGTACAGAAATATACAAGTTTTCCTCTCATTTATTAAATTTTCCGTTGTGTATTTATGGAGCTATACAGAATTATCTACACTGCTAATTTCCGTGTGACTCCATTTCTCTATATAACATTACCAAAATGAAGTCAAAACGGCGTCGCGAAAATTGGATGTTGTAAATAAATTATGATTTCTGTAGTTATACAAAACGGAAAACAGTGAAAATATTATGAGATGAAACAGGAAACAATTCTCTATAAGTAAACAAAATTTCATTAAAAATGATCCGTAAGCGAAGTCAGGAAAATTCATTAAAAAAAGTTGGAAATACAAAGAATATATAGCAAAATAAATAAAACTGAAAGACTTTTGGCACGTCACTGTATATACAACACATTATGCCTACACTTAAATACACATTTCTTAAAACCTAACTATTGCATTTTACAGTCTTGATTATCTGCGTCTTTTGTGCTAGAATTTTGAGTGTCTGTTTTTCGTAGGTGTTTACGCATCTCTGGCGATTTGCGTAGACTGAGCACTCTCTTGGCCTGCCCAGCCTTCTTTGTGAGGTCGTCAGACGTGTGCGAGACTTTACTGGGACTGTTGGTGATTGTACTCAGAGGTTTCTTGTTGAGTTGAAGATCTGAAAAACAGCAGAAGTCTGTTTTAAGATTTCTATCTGGATTGGTTGTGATATCAAGTCTGGAATTAGATTCTTAAAACTATTGGAAAAGTTCAGTTGTACGAGGTAATTAATAGTTTGTCTGGTGAAGGACAAATAACTGTGTGTACACCCTCACCTGATCTGCCCCCCCCCCCCCCTTTTTTTTTATCCCTGAACCTACAAATTTTATCCACTGAATACACGCGTCCATTTCGAACCGTCTTCTACCTTCGGTTTGTTGTTGAAGTGGGCCCCACCTGAATTATTTTCAATTCTTTGGATTTTTTTGTCAAAAGGTTCTTATTAGTTACCGCTCGGGTTTACTTTGTTTTAGGCTTATTTTTGCATGGTTTTCAACTGGATTTCTCCCCCGAATTTTTCAGATTCACGAAAATTTCCCTGAAGTTATGTATAATGAGCCTTTAAAAGTTTGAAAAAAAACCCCAACTTTTTTTCAAGCACATATTTGTACAGCATTAAGAGGGGGGGGGGGGGGGGGGGGGGAGAGGCTATATGCCAATACAATACCTGCAGCACTTTTGATTTTCTTCGGCACAACTTCATCCCTAGCCTCTGTCTGGAGTTTGCGTTTCTCCTGAGACCTTGT